>JZKD02S2281189.1:81948-111822 GCA_000966675.3 Picea glauca | reverse complement strand
CAAACCATTACGCGTCGGCCTTAACTACCAAGGCCCGTGGGCACATGGTCGTCACATGACCGCGGGCTATACAACAGGGCTTAAGTTTTTAAAAACCGTGGTAACCTTAATGTTAAACCCGCGCGCATATATATGTTGGTCACATGGCATACCAAACTGTGCATTATTCAAATGGTTATAACATAGTTATGGTGGGTCTAACTGTTGTAGCTCTGGTCGCATACAATATAACATATAACCACGGGTTGGGGCTTAGCCCCGACCCGGTCCATGCCCCCACATACATTTAAACAATGTTAAATATAATGCAATACATATATATAACAAGGAACATGTGTGGGTGCGCTGGTTGGGTGGCCTTTCCCAAAGCTTTACCCTACCCCAGAGGTCATGGGGTCGACTCCTGTTGAGTGCAAAGATTTTAACCAACAAATAGGTGACACGTGGCGGCCTTTGATTGTGCCACGTGTCACCATCCCATTCGTTTCCAACAAACCATGTCACATGCCAACTGTCCAATAATTGTCTGCCATGTCATCGTACGACCTGCCATGTCATCTGTATGGCCTGCCACGTCATCGTCCGTACAAACTGTACAGTCAACATCCCTTTTTTGCTTGTTTGCCATTTTGAACAGAACGCAATATCTCTCGCTCTCGACATCCGTTTGAACCCAAATGAGTTGTGTTGGGTTTGCAACGATGAGACTTACGCTCTCGTTCGATTTGAAGTGATTCTGATAACTTTGAATTTTTAAGCAAAATTTGATCCCCTGATCAGCGGGAGACACAGTGACTGTCACTGGGTCGAAGTGAGCAAAAGAGAAGAAAAGATGGAGAAAAGTGAAGAAAAGAAATCCGTTGGATGAGGAGATCAAGGATGACAGATCAGAAAGGAATATGGATCGAGGACAACTCAGAAAGTGGAAAAAGCCATCGTTGGATGCTTTGGAGCACCGCACGAGAAGGAAGGAAAGACACTTTGGATCTGGTTCCTCTATTTTTCTTCGAACCCCCAGAGTAACAATGACACTACAGGGTTGAGATGCTTAAAGGGCCTCCTTCACCTCAATTATATATGAGAGAGTGAGAGGAGAACAATTCCCATGATGCATGTGGGATAAATTGGACTAAGTTTATAAAATTCCATAGGCATGTAAAATACTAGGAATTCCTGAGCGATCACCCATCCCAGTGCTAGTCTATCCCAAGGGCACTTAACTACGGAGTTCTAAAGGGATTTGATGCATTAACACTATGTTGTATGAATGTACATAAGACCATTACATGATGTATGTAATTAAAAAATGAAGATGACATTACATTTCATTCCCCATCAAAAGGGTGAATGTCATGGTTTATCAAAACCACAGGCTCAAAATGGTGATTTAATGAAAAAGGTGGATGGCCACCGAGATCCATCTGGATCAATATTTTTATGGTAGGGTTCATTTCAATCATTACTAGTTCCCCTCAGCATCTCTCTCATGCATCATGATCTACCTTGGAAACCCCTTCAACACTTATGCAACAACTTCTGTTTTTTTTAGTAACATAAATATATACATTACCTTATATAACAAACGGTTCATCAATTCCAACATCCACACATAATTAGTCTTCCCATAGTCTTTTAGTAGGCTATAATTATATTTACAAGCTGGGGAAACAAGGGTATTAAAGTCGCCAACGAGCGTCCATAGCCCTGACGTGTTTACTTGTACTTCCCACACTTTACAGTGCTTTGAACTTCCTTATATTTACTAATTTCACCCTTTATATTTTATTTGTAAAGAATTACATATGCAATTGGGTGAAGGAAGTAGTTTGGCATAGGCGATTAATTTATTTAAAATAATAGTGTTGACGGGCCAAAATGACTCGTTCTATCAATTAAGGGAAAATGCCCGATGACGGGTCCCAATTAGACCCGCTCTCGTTTGGGATAGTGCTTCTGGCCAGATTTTGGCATGGTTACCGACTAACTAAATAGAATATTGATAAAATGCTAACTAAAAAACTAACTAAAATATCAATCTGAGAACCAAAGGTTCTCAGATGAATTAAAAATAATGAGGAAAAGGAAAAAACACAGCTAACTGACCTTAAACTAAGAGATAGGACCAGTAATCTAAGATGGAATTTTAAACTATTGTTATTTAATCTAACCTATCCTGATCATGAGAAAAATAACAGAATAAATGAATACAATGAAAGATGTGTATTACTTGATTAGAATAAATTCATGACACAAGTTATACGAATATTTGATAGCATAATCTATTAGAACCAAAGAATTGAGAAAATTAACACGATTACACTATTATTGTACTCATCCTAAGAAATAATGATAGCTATAAAATGAATATATTAATTTTGAAGTAATTTGTCAACTAACACTCACAGGCTACAAACAGAGAAATGCATAAACAAAATAATCTCATTTACACATATCAATACCATAATCTTTAGATTTAGAATGTCTCTTGGATTCAAAAATAACTTTCAGTGACAATGTTGTCCTACTAGCTTCAAAGACCAAAATCCTTTTTAAATGGGTATCACTCCCTTTATATAGTGAGGGGCCTCATTTCCAATCGTTTTTCATGGTAATTATAGAAATTTGAGCCATTTCACAAAAAAAGACTCTTCATTTTCCAGCAAAGATTACAATATCAAAAGAAAATAACCTCTAGATAGAAATAAAAATTTAACAATCATGAGATGGTTTGCTCCTATTGTTGGTATTGGTTTTCCTTCCAAGTGGATTAGTCATTAAAAATTCTCTCAATCTTGCTTGATTGCAATCTCTCTAAGATTCATTCTCCATTACAGAATTTTGCGGCCACTTCTTGATGTAACCACTCAATCGTGGCATTTACAAAGGACTGAATATTCTGGGTAAGCCATGTAGGAAACAACAGATTTTATTCAATTGATTTTTCATCAAACGACATCAATTACTGAATGTTTGTATGACTGGCCTTCTTTTAATCTTCCACCTCAACCTCCCTAGTGCTGACAGAAGTCATTTCATCTATAGATTGTAGTGGTTGTAACCCTACCTATGCTACGAGATCATTAGCATTTTTCCACAGTTGTGCACATGTGTTAGCAACCACCCCTTGGGTGGAATGGAAAGTCCCAAAGAGAGGTTTTCTAGTGTCAAACAACATTCAGTACCTGATTCTTTCTCTTTTCGAATAAACTAGTAGGGAGGTAGGTATAGGTCGTAGCCTGTCTTATCAATTTACCATTTCCTCAAAAGCCTCACTAGCTTCCTGATACCTTCCTTGAGTCTAAATCATAGTATTCTAAAGATTTAATTGTTCTTTCTGCTCCAATCGTATGTTGATCAATATACCAAGGAGCTCGTTCTTTACCTTATCTATATCTTTGCTGATAGCTAGCGCTTGATCTTTGATGGACTTCATGGTACCTGTCGAGGTGCTAGTCTTTTTTAAAGCATAAATAAGTTTATGTTTTTCTAATTCCAACTCCTTCCTGTGGGTGTCCCATAGGATTTTAATCCTCTTTTCAAACTCTTCATTCAAGTGATCTCTTTGTTCTTTTAGGGAACCATTTATCTTAGTTGAGTTCAGAATTTCAGCTGCACTAACAGCTTCCTGGACATCTATGTCAAATTGGTCTTTTGCATCTTTAATCTTTGTTTCCATGGCTCTATTACTCGAGTCCTGGCAATGTTCAGGGAATTAGTTATCACCATAACAAAGGAGGAATTTAATCCCACTAAGGCGTTGAGCACTAAATCCACTTGAGCTGTGTTCTCCTCAGGATTAGGGCTGACCTTCCATTCCAAAATCCTTCTTGCCTGTGACTTTGATTTGAAGTCCTCTCCTCTTTTTCTTTTTGAATATCTCTTCTCGAAACTTCTAGTTTTGTTGTCGAAATAGTAGTCTCCAATGGAGACTACAGATCCTTTGAAATTGAGAGCCTCAGAAGAAAGGGAGGAATCCCTTTGTATGGAGCTTATGGGGGTAAAATCTGGAGGAGGTATACTCACGATGCCTAGGGTGGGCATCGAGGGAGTACCTAGGACCTAGTTTAGATTCTATTTCAAAAGCTCATCATCTTTCCTCTTTGCTTCATCTTCTTTGACCAATTGCTTCACCTCTGCCTCTTCAGCCAGTTTCCTAGCTTGTGCTTCTTTAGCTAGCCTCTTGGCTTCCTCATCCTCCACTAACCTTTTATACTCTTCTTCTTTCTTCTTCTGCAGAGCAGTTTGATGTGCCGCGTGTTCACGTTCTATTCTAATCTTTTCATCAACTTGTCTTCTTTGAAAATCTTTCTCCATCTGGATCCTTTTCTACTCGAGATGTTCTTAATTTTTTTTCTTCTCCTATTCTTTGGAATTTTCGGTATCTCTCTCATGCTAAAAAAAATTTTGGAATTGGGTCAAATTTGATATCTTGAATTCTTCTTGTTCGAGATCAAGTTCTCACTTTGCAGCATCATGGGGTAGATGGTGCAAGACCTCATCATACGAGAGTATTCCTTTAAACTTATCCTCCTCAAAATACACTATGTGAATATTTGGATGAGTGAGTCCGATAGAACTGACAAGACTGATAGCCAGCGCATGGGGATCGTTACCTTTAGGCTCACCTAAGAACATGATTAACTCCTGTAAGGTCTCATCTTCCTTCCTTGCATGTTGACGTTGGATATGGAAAAACTTCCAATGTGGAGAGGGAAGACTGGCCACAGTCTTTTACTACTAGTTTGCAACAGTGTGGTGGCTCCAGACCCCATTGTTTAGTACGCTATCTCCCTCATAAGTAATCGGTCTGGGACAAAATAAGGCAAGAGATGTGGGGCCCCGGTGGTCCCATAAACCTTGATGAATGAATAATACTCGTAGAAAAACCAATCGACCACCCCTTTCATCCCATTTCTATCCTCAAAAGATATCTTGTGTCTTGGGAAGTCGAAAAGGGTTGAATGCAGAGGGGCGAGGAATAAATTTCAAATCTCATAAAAATGTTGTTTGAAATTTACTCTCCATAATTGGGATCAATAGACATGAACGAGGGGATAACTTCGGTTCCAATTCCATCCCAATTCGGGAAATTGAACTGATGAACAAATGACGTCTATCAAATACGTATACATATAAAAACATGGATTCTTTGTACCCATTGTTAGTGATAAAAAATGATTTGCTTATTATTTTGATATCACATGATAAATCATTATAAGGTAGAAGATTTATTTATAAATCTTAAAATCTTTGAGACAGGCATTTAAATATATTATTCAAATGAATAAATCAATTTCTATCTAGAAAAAAACCAAAAATAAATTTTGTCTTTCGGTGGTTATATGGCTTTTTCACAGTGTAATGAGCCGCCAAAAGATTTCCTTTTTGGAGGCCAAAAGAGCGGATACAGAGTAAAAGAGCCGTTGAATGTGTAGAAGAGTCCAGAAATGTCTTCTTTCTGCCCAGATCGCGATTTCTTGATTCTAGGACGTGTGGGAATGATCATAAATAAAGGGTAATAATTAGGAGAATACATATCAGCTTCCTAATCAGGTTTTGAAGACATGTGGTAAGGGAATGAAGCCAAATGGCATGTTTGTTCTTGACAGAAATTGCCCAGCCATCAAAGATAGATTTTGAAATATGTGATTTTCACCAGCAAGCTACCAAATAATTCTCCAGGTTGTCAAATTCGACTTATGATGATAAGATTGGATCATTTATGCTAAAACATCAAATTGATTATGTTTATTTTTGGTATTTCAGATCCATTAAATTAGGATCTTGAAACCTTGATGTAAAGGCTATAAAAGCCTAAGAATTCTAAGGTGCCAGGGTGGGGGGGAAAAATAGTCTGAGGACTATGGTTCTATTCTTGAAGACTTGTACATTTTATTCCTTGGAGATGTCCATGAATACATCTTGATATCGAGCTTCTTTCACTTTGTTTGTTCAGTTTTCATTTCCTTTCTTTCCAAGTATATATATATTCAATGACAAAAGGCTATCATCCCATCTCTTCGTTGGTATATTAAACTTTTATACATTGCTTCTAAGGTTTGTCTCAATGCTAGATAGTTGTCATCCTATCAGTGCATTCATAAAATAAAGCTGCAAGTATTTTCCTGTTATGTCTGGCCATATATTATATGCAATCTTATATATGTTTCTACTAGTATGAAGAGTATCTTACCTATCATCATTGGCCATTCACATATGCTATTGTATAGGTATTTTTGTTAGCATAATGAGTCTTCTCCATATTTCCACAAATTGATTTAAACCTAATGAGCAACATATTTGAAAGCCTTGGTCTTTCGAGTGATTTATATATTTCTAAATGGATAAGAGTTTATAATGTCATCTAATTTGATCCTTCTTTCCTCCACATTATTGATTTATTTAAGTTACCAAGCTTACACCCTTTACAGTCAGGGAGTGATTTCTTGGAGTGATAACAAAATGGCGTTGTTGCCAGGGAACGAAAGTGAAAGAAAAGTTTCCCTGGGAGAACGACAAAGATCTGATTTTTGATGGCAGACAAGAGACAGACATAAAACTTGACTGTAATCATATGCCTAGCAACTCCACACTAAAGACTCCACTGGGGAGAATCTGACTGATAGAAGATGAAGAGGCTGAATTCAAAATCCGGTACCAGTTCATCAGTTTACTTTATGAACTGTTTTTATTCTTTATCAACTCATTTATACTTTTCCCTTCACATGTTAAAAGAATTATCCTCTATTTTGTATATTCTGAAGATTGTCAGCCATCTTTTCTATATCCATCTTTAGAAAAAGATTTACAGCCAGCTTCCATTGAAGATCTTGAATCAGTCTTTTTGCCTCATCTCATTTATAAACATGACCATTGTATTTCAATTTCTTCTGAATTTGATCAGCCATGTAACCTTGAAGAAATCAAAACTGATTTAAAACATATGCAGAGCCCAACACTTGTTTCCATAACTTTTGAATCTTGTCAACAACTTACTATCCCTCATCCTACAGATTTTCAAATTAAAATTAGGATGAAGATGTTTAAACCTCTCAGGTTATCTTACCTTCTCCATCCTTATCCTCTTGATTGTTATGAATATCTCCCTTGGTTTTCTAGAGAAGATCAAGCTTCAATTGAGAAACACTTGAAATCCTTTGGGGATTTTGTTGATCGTTTTCAGATTGTTCATGAAGATGTGATCCTGAGATTTTTCTCTAAATCATTGATCAGAGATGCTTCCATAGGGTTCAAGAATCTAAGAGCTAACTCCATTGGCTCTTGGATCGAATTCTCAGATGTTTTTATGAAACATTGGGGTGTACACAAAACACTAGACTCATATCTTGTTGTTTTCTATGTTTTAAAAAGAGAACAGAATGAAACTTTGCCTGTTTTCAATCAGAGATTTTACAGCATCTACCATGGTATGCCTTTGGAGATCAGGCCTATAGAAACAGCTGCCATGATACAGTATGTTATGGGATTTCATTCAAAAATTGCACTTCTTTTGCTAGAAAGGAAATATTCATCATTAAGTATTCTCTTTGAAGATGCTTTAGAGGTGGAAGAGAACATTTTCGCTTCAAGGAGAATCCCAAAGCAGGTTGATGTTGAAAACCATTATCTACTTGAGCCAATAGAATGTCAGTACAGTTCAGACTTCAAGCAAGAAGATAATGACTATGAGTCAGTTTTAGAACAACAGCAAGCAACTAAAATTATCTCAGATTGTGAATCAGAGTCCTCAACATTGGCAGAGCATTCCAGAGACAGGTATTCATGTAAGATTTATGATCGGTTTACAAAACTAGTTGAACCTATGATAACTAATGATTGTATAGACAATTACATGTTTACATCTGATCATGATCTTTGTTATCCGAACACTGCTAAATCATCATCTTATAAGTATTGTCTTGAAAAAAAGTCATAGCTTTTGATGATTATAAGTTGATAACAAAAGAACAAGAAGATAATCAATCTTCTAGCAGAGAAGCAGTTGTACGGGTATAATTTTTTCCTGAAGATCAACAGATGTATGATCTCAGTTTCAAATATCAAGTAGTAGCCTTCATAGAATCATACATTTCAGAAGATTTGAAAGTTTCATATTTCTTTGGCTTGCACATGTTTCCTGTTGAGTTTGGTTGTGTGAATGACTTTTATTCACTATTGTTTCATTTCAAACATCATTTGTTGATCAGTAAGAATGGTGAGATCATTACAGTATTGAAATTGCTTGGCTGGCTGCTATGGAAATATGCCTTTACCTAACCAAATTGCAGAGCTGGTTAGGGTAGAGTAGGGTAGGAAATAAGCTTGTTGCCCAAGCATTTCTTTTCTTCCATTTTTTTAGCAGATGCAGCAGTTAGCTTGTGTGAATAAAGGTAGTCTTGAAGATGTATAGAGATCTTTACACAGGTCATGAAATATTTTCATAAAGAGGTGAATGGATGACTCTATGCCCAATGGAATGTTGATTCCATGCCCAATGAAATGCGGACTCCATGCCCAATGGAATGCTGACTCCATGCCCAATGGAATATTGACTCCATGCGCAATGGAACACTAGAGACTAAGTTATGGATTTTATTTTTCTAGGAAAGGCATTAGATCTATGGTTCTTGGAAACCTCATAGGGAGGTCTCCATCCCAATTGGAGCCAGATGTTAGCGATAAAAAATGATTTTCTTATTATTTTGATATCACATAATAAATAATTATAAGGTAGATGATTTATTTAAAAATCTTAAAATCTTTGAGATGGGCATTTAAATATATTATTCAAATGAATAAATCAATTTCTATCTCGAAAAAAACCAAAAATAAATTTTGGCTTTCAGTGGCTAAATGGATTTTTCACAGTGTAATGAGCCACCAAAAGCTTTCCTTTTCGGTGGCCAAAAGAGAGGATACAGAGCAAAAGAGTCATCGAATGTGCAGAAGAGTCCAGAAACGTCTTCTTTCTACCCAGATTGTGATTTCTTGATTCCAGGATGCGTCGGAATGATCATAAATAAAGGGTAATAATTAGGAGAATACATATCAGCTTCCTAATCAAGTTTTGAAGACACGTGGTAAGGGAATAACACCAAATGGCATGATTAATCTTGACAGAAATTGCCCAACCATCAAAGACAGATCTCTGAATCTGTGATTTTCATCTCAAATCAGACCTAAAGTTAATTTTAGCTTTCGGTGGCTAAATGTGAAATTTACAGTGTAATGAGCCACCAAAAAGCTCTAACTCTTGGCAGCTAAAAGGCAAAATACACGACTAGTAAGCCGTTAAAAGCTTTGAAGAATCCAGATCAGTCTTCTTTCTACCCAGATCACGTTTTTTCGTTTCCAGAATCTGTGGGATTGATCTCAAATTAAAGATAATATTTATCAGAAGCTAGATCATCCTCCTCATCAAGTTTTGAAGGCATATGGTAAGGGAATGAAGACAAATGGCATGTTTATTCTTGACAGAAATCACCCAGCCATCAAAGAGAGATTTTGAAATCTGTGATTTTTACCAGCAAGCTGCCAAATAATTCTCCAGGTTGTCAAATTCAACTTATGATGATAATATTAGATCATTTATGCTAAAATAACAAATTGATTATGTTTATTTTTCGTATTTCAGATCCATTAAATTAGGATCTTCAAACCTTGATGTAAAGGCTATAAAAGCCTAAGAATTCTAAGGTTCCAGGGTTGGGGGGGGAAATAGTCTGAGGACTGTGGTTCTATTCTTGAAGACTTGTACTTTTAATTCCTTGGTGATGTCCATGAATACATCTTGACATCGAGCTTCTTTCACTTTTTTTTTTCAGTTTTAATTTCATTTCTTTCCAAGTTTATATATATTCAATGACAGAAGGTTGTCATCCCATCTCTTCATTGGTATATTAAAATTTGATACATTTCTTCTAAGGTTTGTCTTAATGCCAGATAGTTGTCATCCTATTAGTGCATTCATAAAATAAAGCTACAAGTATTTTCCTGTTATGTCTGGACATATATTATATGCAATCTTATATATGTTTCTATTGGTATGAAGAGTATCTTACCTATCATCACTGGCCATTCACATATGCTATTGTATAGGTATTTTTGTTAGCATAATGAGTCTTCTCCACATTTCCACAAATTGATTTAAACCTACTGAGCAACATAGTTGAAATCCTTGGTCTTTCGAGTGATTTATATATTTCTAAATGGATAAGATTTTATAATGTCATCCGATTTGATCCTTATTTCCTCCACATTATTGATTTATTTAAGTTACCAAGCTTACACCCTTTACAGTCAGGGAGTGATTTCTTGGGGTGATAACACCTGGGATATTTTTAATGTGTACGAAAATGTTAAAGGCAAAAATATCTTCTGAGTTAAATATTTGTCATGTATTGACGATGGTGTGCGCTAATGGAAGCCAATCAATTTGGAAGTGTGTACTCTTCTCTTCTCCATATAATCAACAAAGCATGGCCACCTGTAGCTTGTAAGGGGTTTTAATCCTGTGGGTGGGGACCAATTTCTGTCCTTTTTTAAGAATCTCATCCTCATCCACCCATCATTGTTTCATCTATTTTTCTGGCCCTTTGCTTACCTAGGAGAACCCTTTTAGGAAAGGTTTGTTCATCAAGCAAGTAGGAGTGGGAAGGTGATACCTGGAGCTAATATCCTCTGGTCTGAGAGAAGATACTCACACTCCTTATTTTCTCATGATAAGCACTATGGAAGAGTCAAATTGTTTGAGGCACCACTGAGCTACCTCGTTGTATTGGAATAGTTGTGGCCTAACAACTACCCATTGAATTTTTCTTTTTAAGATATTTCGGTACAGCTCTAAGACTTTGTTGTCTTCAGGAAACTCTACAGATTCAAAAATCATGTAGATATATTCAAAGATGGGGTAGTGGTCCTCACCAGTATGAGGAATTGTATCAGTTACCAGAGTTTCGACCAGCCGAGACGATGATTTGGGGCCTGCGGGACCCTAAAAGTAAACTGAACTCCTAGGTCTTTTGGGATTTTGGTTTGCCATGATAAATAACCAAGCTAAATTACAATAACATGTCAAAATAACTATAAGATTATTTTACGTATAACTCGTTAGTTGTAATAATGAAAAATATTGGTTAAATGATAGAAAAAAAAAGGTTATCGGTAAGAATGAAGTTGCAGTAATAGAGAAGGCATTCTTGGTGAGTGAGGGAGTCTAGAAGAAAATCAAAATTCACAGAATGAGTTTTGAAAACTTACAGTGCATTTTGTATCCTGAAATGGTGTTTTTATAAATCGTAGTGTACATCGAATTAGCACAGGTATGCCATAACTCGGGTGTGTACGAGGATCTTGCCAAATTTGATCTTAACACTTCTCGTTAATGTGCTTCATCTCCATAATTAAATCTTATTAAGTAGGTTAGGTGCATTTATTAAAACATTGGGGGAAGTGCTAAACCACATCCTCAAATAAGACCGTTCTCGGGTCGATCTTTCAGAGTATGAAAGATCATGGTTTTTTCGAATTCTAAAGAGAAACGTATAGAAGGTTTATTCCCTAACATGTGGAACAATGTGCGGGCACAATGCATCAACCAATGAATGGTAATTCAAACAGAAGTGGGACCCATCGAGGTAAATCACGATGAGTGTGGAACTAAAACCTGAGGGGAAGGTATCAATGGAATACTCGTTGCTTAGAAAGGCATGCTAAACTATGTGTTTTACAGGATTTTGGGGTTTGGTTGTCGGGGTTTTGAAAGATATGGAAAGTTTGAACTCCAATGACAATGGTATTGGAGAATATTCTTTCGGATTGGGAGAACGTGTGGGACACTCCTGAGAAGGGTCAAAAATCCATCGAAGTTTTGTTTTTAGAGTGCGATGAGATGATGTTTAAAATGGGTCTTGGCAAGGATGGCATCGAAGGTAATATTCCTTCGATACATTCGATAAACATTCATGTTCCTAAAGAAATAAAGACAACTCATTGGAGAATCGATAAAAAGGGCAGTCAACAGTCCAATATTGGGATGCCACTTAGGTAAGTGATCATTTGACAGGTCAGCACGATATTTGGGTTTCTATGAAAGACAACACCGTAAGAGCCGAAGTGGTTATAGCATGACAATCGGAGTTGGAAATCACACGTTAAAAAGGGATTCTGATGAACGCGATCCTGAAACAGATTTGAGTTAATCTTGAGTTGTGTTAGAAAATAAAGTATACAGGTCTTGGAGGGTAAAATATAAGTGCAAGACGAAAAAGGAGAAAATATTTTTGGGGCCCCATAAAATTTAGAGAGATGGGGGGGTTGTTGTGGAATGCCCCACAATAAATGGCGACTTACTGGAGTGAACCATTTATCTCTAAATTCCAAAAATTGAAACCATCATTAGATTGAAGAAACAATTACCTTTTCTAAAATCCCATTCAGTATTCAATTTAAGGACCCCACATTCAATGGTGTTTTCACAAGATTTAAAGAAGATTCCATCATCAATGATCATCCACATAATTCAAGTGATCATTTTTTGGGGAAACTTCATAAATTCACAGTGAAGTTGTGAGAGTGACACCACATCCGAAAATTAAGTCAACATCTGTAGACCAAAGTGTTTTCTTTACCTCTCTTTCCTGGCATTGCTTCATTTCCAGTGAGCATCCATAGCCCCGACGAAGATACCTCGGTATCATACAAGCATGTCACCATTGTCAATGAGTGTCCATAGCCCCCACAGGTTTACTTGTACTTCCCACTCTTTAGTTTTTTCGACTTCTTTATGATTATTCTTATAAATCCACCTTTTAGATACAGAATTTAGATATTGTGATTGCAATATGGGTGGCGGTAAATAGGAAGTAGGGTGATATGAGAGTCATTTTGATTTTCTAGTTTTAGTCAACAAATTATCTTTAGTGGGTATACAAACATGAAACACTGAGGTATTTTAAAATTTGGGAGTAGTGGGAAGAGACACTGGATTTATGTGGAAGACATTGAATTCAGGATATCTCAGGAAACTTGAAAAGGAACATTAACGAGATCTAAGAGTGGTCACATAAGAGTGAATAATAGATGGAACTCATCGAAAGATACATAACTTAAGGGTTCAAAGTTTTTATTTTGGTACAGATGAACAAGTTCCTCTTTTCTGTTTTACCATTTGTTGATGGGGAAAAACCTGGATTTCTAATGCGAAAGAACGACTGGCCCATAGTAATAGACAGTAGCAGAGGGTTTGATATAAACTAGAAAATTGAAGGAACAAGGAAGGAAAAACATCAAAAAACAGTCATATTTTTTAAAATCAAAACTAAAAATAGAACTACAACTGAAAAACTACTATGTAAAGGGCTACATCACAATAGGTGACCAAGAGAAGTATTTATTCAGTATTTGGCCATTGATGGGGAGTTCCTCCTCATCTCCTTGTAGTCTCTTGAGCCTTAAAGTCCCAAGGCCTATTTTTTGGTGGATCAGATAGAATCCTAGCCATAGTTTATGGAATTTGGAGTGTTTTCCTTTAAGTTCGTTAGCTTTGTACCACTTGAGAATAAGATCTCCTTATTGGAAATATTTATTGCCTACATTTGATCTACTGAACCACCTTTTAACCATTTCTTAGTGTTGGTTTAAGTTCATCTTAGCTTTTTCCCTTTCTTCTTCGAGTTTTAACAACATGTTTAATCTTTCTTGCATTAGCGAACATGCTTTGTCCTAGACGGATTGGGCCAATTGCAAAGTAGGTAGGAAGGTATGGGTTGGTACTGTGGCTTCTTCTCCGTAAACCAGGAAAAAGGGGGAGTTACCAATGGATGACTTGGGAGTTACTCTATAAACCCAAAGATCATTCCAAAGAGTAAGATTCCAATTTTTTTTATTATCATTGAAAGTCTTCTTGAGGATTTTAATGAGATTCTTATTAGTGGATTCTACTAGATTGTTTCCCTGTGGATAGTAATTTGCTGAGTACTTAACCTTGATATTTCTTTTGAGGGAGAGTTCAATTATTTTAAGAGAAGAAAAATACCTATAATTATCAAAAACTAAAAAGTCTAGAATTCCAAAACTAGTAATGATGTGTGATTCAAGGAACAAAATCACCTGATTTTGATTGATGGACTTTAAAGGGATTGCCTTGCTCCATCTTGTGAAATAATCAGTGGTTGTTAAGATATATTTATGCAACTACGATGAGTTTGTATTGATCTCCCCGATAATTTCTAACCCCCACTGCTAGAAGGGGAGCTCAATGATGATAGATTGTAAGGGGAAAGCAACTTTCTGTTATCTCCCGACTAAGGTTTGGCACTGTTGGCATTTCCTAGCGTATGCATGAGAGTCTTTAAATATGGAAGGCCAGTAATATCATGCTCTGAGTATTTTGTGTGCCGTAGTATCCCCACCATAATTTCCTCCTGCGAGACCATCATGGAGCTTAGACATGACTTTCTCAGCATCCCTTTTCTCCAAGCACCTAAGGAAAATGCCATCATAATTTTTTATGCATATAATTCTCTGTATCAGTTGATATTGGGAAGATTTTAGCCTAAGAGCCCTTTTCTTCTTAGGGTCCAAATAATGTGAAGCCTATCCATGAGTCAAGTAATATTTCATTTCGTAAAACCAAGGATCTGAACTGAATGGGATGTAACATACTTCCCTTTCACATAGCTCTATTTCTTGATAGAGAACATATTCATTAGGTTCAATGCAAGGGAATTATGTAGCTAATTTTCATATCCCTTCTCCTTTAATGATCTTCATAGTTTTGATCTCCAGGTCATATTCTTATAGAGCTATAATCCAATTTGGTCTCTTTTCTGCCAGATACTTTTGTACCAGGATGTTCCTAACAGCTGGGTAAGGAACAATAAACTTAGTTTTATAATTGAGTAACAATAGCCAAAAGTGTTTGACAACTTTGAACACCGCATATGCATGTTTATCAACTTCAGGATAATTCATCTCAGCTCCTTGTAGACCTGAATTCATAAAATCCATAGGAAACTCATCTCCTTCTGAGTTCTTTTGTGTTAATATCGCCGCAAAAGCAGTATGGGAGGAAGATGTGTAGAGGATGAAATCTTGATCAAAATCTAGACTCAATAGTGTCGACACTTGATTAATATCTTCTTTGATTTTGTCGAAAGCCTCATTTTCTTTAGATCCCAAACTAAATTGAGCATTCTTCTTTATCATATCTTGTAGAGGCTTTACTGTCTCGACAAAACTGGGTATGAATCGTCTGACAAAATTTACCTTTCCGAGGAATGATTGCATAGATTTTTTTGTTGTGAGGGGGAGGGATCTTAGCGATCTCTTTGGTCCTTTCGGGTTCAATCTGCATACCATGTTTAGAGATGATGAAACCCAAAATTTTTCCTTCATCCATGTTAAAAATGGATTTCTTGGGGTTCAGAGATATATCGTATTTCCTACATCAATTAAATACCTTCTTCAAGTGGTATATATGATCTTCTTTATTTTTGAGAAGATGGTCACGTCATCTAGGTGCACTACCACACATTCTCCCAGGAGACCTCTAAAGGAAATGCCCATGGCATTTTTCTATAGGCATATGTTCCCCATTTGGTTATCAAAGTGGTTTTAATTTGATCTTCATGAGCTACTAGGACTTGATTATACCCTGAGAATCCATCTAGCAGGGAGAGCATTTCCAATCTAAACACACGTTGGAGAATTTTTTCCATGGGAGGTACATGGTAGTTATCTTTTTCAGAGGCTTTGTTTAGATTTTTGAAATCAACATAGATCTGGATATCCCCATTCTTTTTTCTTACCATTACTAAGTTTGATATCCACTACATATGACTTACCAAAAAAATGATTCTAGCCACCAAAATTTTATTTAGCTCTACTTTAACCTGAAGTTCAAGATTGGGATGCATCTTCCTCAAGTTCTGTTAGAAAGGTTTGGTTTGATATTTCATGGGAATGACATGTTGTATAATATTTGTATCATATTTCTAGAGGTCATCATACGTCCAGGCGAAAATGTCTTTATATTCTTTAAATAACTTTATGTATGCTTTCTTTTCTTCAAGAGAACATATTTTTCCCCAGTTGATGTTCTGAGGAGAAAACTCGGATCCCAAGTTTACTGTTTCAAACTATAGGTATGAGCTATTAGTCTTGTAGTTCGTGACCTTATTGAATTTGAATTGAAGCTTGTAGAGTTTTTCTAACCTGACCACACTCCTGGGAATATTGTTGGACGAGCCTTCTACTTTAGTATCATTGTTATTATCAATATTCATCAGTATGTCGTGTTGGCCTTCATCTATGATAGAATCCTTAAAGGTATATTTGAGGTGCAGAAAATTAATGAGTTGTTGGTCGTTGTCAAAGACCCCCCAACTTATGATATTGTTTGGAATTGATGGTTTGTACAAAATTTCAACATAGAAAGAGTTAGGCATCAATTTTTTTGAGGGTATTAATCTGGACACCACATTTGCCAATAAATCAACATCATAATTTAATGATCGGGGAACGATGTTAATATTGAAAAACATGAAAGATTTAATTAGCTCCCAGACCTCAAACTGTTGATTTCTTAAGTGAATTGAAAGGAAATAGATAGTATTTCGTACCTGTCTAATGATGATTTTGGAGTCACCAAATACCTTGATTTTTTCTTCTTTCAAGTTAGCTTCCTTCCTAAGTCCCTGTACAAGGGCTTCGTATTCGACAATGTTGTTGGTGGAAGGAAATTTCATTTTGCATGCAATTAAAATTTTAATACCTTTCGGGTCTTTTAGTATACAACTCGCTCCTTCACCTTCTAAGGATTTTGATCCATCGAAGAATAACGTCCACATATTAGGAACACCTTTTTTTATTTCAACTGGTATTTTTGAATTTTCATATGTTTTTGGTTTTCAAAAGGTTAGTAGAGTCGGTGCATTTTTCTAACTTATCTCTAAAATCTACGTTAGTCTGTACATCTGGGGGATGGTTAGTTTGATCAGATATATCACAACTAGACTCAATAATCTGGGTGCAATGAAGGATTTCTAATTTAGCATTAGATTCCACAACAGTTGATGGTTCGACCGTGAAGTTCCCAAAAAAAATCTCAAATGAATAATTCCCAATAATGGAATGGTTGAACATCACTGGTTCATTCAGATCGTTTAAATTAGTAACTACATGTTTCATGTACCTTTCTCTATCAATCCTGATTCAATTCATTTTACCATTGAAAGGGAGCCATATATGGGACCATTCGGTAGCGAAATAACAGTTGAACATGGCCCACCAATCTCAACTTAAGAGCATACCATAATTATCAGGAATGTCCAATACTATTATATCTATGGTTTTATGAACTTTCAGGTTAGCAAACATCCTAATCAACACTTTTTTCAATTCTCCGACCACCTTAACTTTAGTTCCATCTAACTGGATAATATGAATGTTAGATGGTTTGGGTTTTATGTTAAGCTTCTCATAGACTTTAACAGGAATGACATTAGATGAAGCTCCTAAGTCCACCATGCAATTATGAACATTCCTATTGAATATTTCAAAAGTGATAAGGAAAGGAGGAGTGTTGGACCTGGATCTCTAACCTATTAAGGATGGATTAGTCACCACCTGACTTTTGTAAGGCATGTTGTTATTAGGCAAATTTACCTTTGTGATTACCCTTTTAGTTCCTGAGTTTGATTCACGAAAGCTAGGAGAAGTCTTACCTTGTAACATTCTGATGAAATTTTCTTGAATTTCTAGAATTTTCATGAGTTTAAAAAAAGAAATGTTGGCCTTTTTTTTCTTTAGATCTTCTAAAAAGTCATATTCCAATTTGGACAAGGGTGTAGGTGAAGTATTTGATTTCGTTTTTGGATCTATTGTTTTGGGATTGGGGGAAGTATTCTTGGACGAATTAAGGGTAGTATTGGTTGAAAGAGAAGGTTGTTTGGGAGTAATGGTAGGTGGATAAACCGGATTAGGAATATCAGGGGTTCTATCAGAAATATTCTTACCGACACTCCTACTGGTTACGACATTTTGTGAGACAAGTACTTCTTCAACCTCTTCTTCATCTTCTCCAAAAGATATGTCCCAAAAATCATTTAACTATTTTTCAATTGGCTCGTCAGAATCCTGGGGTTGTTCTAGTTGTTCCTAACTTCCATTTCCTTCATCAGTGTTTTTATCCATATTCTCTATTGCCCAGGTTTGAAGGGCCTGGACAATATCTTCCATATTGATATATTCTGCTTGAGAGGGGGAGGTTTTGGTGGTTGGGGGAGTGTTACTATCTTTCTTATGTGGGAACTTAAAAAATATTTTATGATTAGAATATACCTCTCCATTACCTCTTTTTAGGTCAACTAAGTCATTGGATATCTTTTTGATGATTCTTTGAAGAGATTCCATATCCATCGAAACATAGGTTTTTTTTATCTTCACCGGATTTAGATGTAGAGATTTTATTTTTACCTTTATCTTTAGATGGTTCTTGTTATCACACTAAGTTGCCTTGGGTCTTTTATCCCTTAGGTTTAAATTTTTATTCTTAGACTTGAAATTTTCTTTATTTTTCTTTGTGTGATTTGCTTAGCTTAGCTTGAACAAATAAAGACTTGGGTTTTGGCTCATTTTTTGGCCCTCACATAGATTTTGAGCCTAGGTTCATTTTATGGCTTATGGTTTTGACTCACCTCATGACTTGACACCAAGCATAACCTATCCCATGACCTTCATGACTTGGCATGTCACTCTTTTCACTCATGCCTTTATATCCTTGCCATGTTGTCCCTATGTCCGATTAAAGGTGGGTCAAATCATTCTTTTTGAAAAAAAGGGTGTTGCCAACTCACTAGGAGTTTCCATAGAGCACTCCTTGTACTTTATTCCTTGCCATGTTTCATCATTACTTCACTGAGGTCATGATATACATTATTTTCATCACCACGGTTCGTTAAAATATGGATCCTAAGATTTGGTTTTAATGATTTTTCTAATGGTTTCAAAGATTTGAATTTTCTCAAACTTGGCGCTATTGAAACCACTAGTTCAGACCAGTTGCAAGAAGTGCTATGGGATCAACTGCTAAGGTTGATTTGGAAGCTGAGGTGGTCATGGTGGTTTCCTAACTAGTTGCAGATTCTCAAATTGTCAATTACTCCTCCAAGTATTCTGTGAGCTCCCTCCATTGCATAATCAATTCTTGGGATATATCTTGCCTAAGTTTTGGTAGCGATCGATGTTGCAAATCACTCCCTCCTTCATCCCTCTGCATCCATAATTTCCCTCTCACAGCCTTGCAACCATTGTCACCTAGTTTTCAGCTATCGAAGATTCCAATTCATTCTTCTCCTGAGTTTTGAATGCCTGTGTAAACACCTGTTCCTTGTGTGTGCATTGTGCTACCGAAAAACATTGTTGAAACCTCGCTACATTTCCTCTATTCTCTCTACCCTGTATTTTTTTTGGATTGGAGTGTTACTTACCGGTATATGAAGACCCCTGCAACATTTTTTTTACTTTCACTATATCATCACTTTTCAACCTGAGATATACATATAGTAAGGGGAGGGGAAATTTCACTTCCTACCTTTCAAAAGCCATCAAAATAGTATTCTGTCAAAACAGGTGAGTTAGAGGAGAATCTTAGGAGAGAGCAGCCATTATTCATTGTCATTTCCTCATTGAAGTCTGCCATTTTTTCTCCCTTACCCTTCACTATACCATAACCTTTGATCCCTTGTCTTTACCCATGGAGACACCTTAGAAGAAGAAATCTCACAAGGGAGGAACTATGGTCAGAACTGAACCCTCAGACATGCACCTATTTGATGCACAACCAATGGTTAGGGAAGTTTTCCAAAGGGTGTGCTGCCTCTATTTTTTCCAAAACATGCAGAGAGGACATCCTGAAGTGGCAAGGCAATTTGCCTTATATTTTGATGGCCTTAAGACTAAGGTAGGAGACCTTGATTTTGATGTGTATGAAGCCTCCATTGCAGCAACCACATGGATTCCTAATACCGGTGAGAGGTGGTTTAAATCCATGACCTTAAATGATTCCTTCTCTAAGGAATTCCTCAAACCAGATTATCAGATAGACAACTTGTCCAAGGGTGTGCCTAGAAGTCATCTAGTTGAAGATTTTGACAAGATGTTGAAGATCATCCATAGATACTTTACATGTGAGGGAAAGTTTAATATGTTATACTAGTACCATAAAAGGCTTTTGCTTCATTTTATTGGTAAATATGAAATGAATATCCCTTTCTACTTGTTGAGTAGCATGGGGAAAATGTTTGATAGAGTCTGAGCCAAGTCCAAGGCTGTGGACACTAGTGTCTTTCAATATGGATTGATCGAGATGTTGGTCTTGGAACAATTGAATAGGAGGAACATTCGTTGGGAACAATTCATTATTTCTCCTCATATGAAGTTGGACATAGCTTTAAATCCTCAGTCAAAGATGCAACGAAATAATGAAATAACCTATATAGGATAAACAAAGGTTTTCAGTCTCAGAATAGAAATATCAAGGCCAAATTGCAACACTTCAAGAATGAATTGGCCCAGAGGAATTTGAATGTCCTAGTAGAAGCTGCCATTGAAAGAGAGGAACTAGTCGTGAATAAGAGCACACTTGTAGTCAAGAATCCAATCACTACAAAAGAAAAACATGCTATTGTGTTAGAAGGAAACTCTCCTTCAACAAGGAGGAGTGCTAGGTTGATGAAATAATTGGGGGATATAAGCTCCATTTTTTAGAATGGTCTCTTTTTGCAAGAGTAAGTGATCAAGTTTGTATAATTATTTCCACCTATACAAGCATCTACAGGCTTCTAACTTATCAACTCAAAGTTCTTTGCGCTTTCCAAAGGATTAGTCTCATCAGACAAAAAGAGCATAGACATTCTGTAGTGCCATGGCGCTGTAGAATTGTCTATATAGCATGTCCTGCCATTTTTCTACCTAAGGTGCTACGAAATCTCCTAGCCTAAGTACACAGGAGCGCTACCGAATCTCCTAAGTTAAAATTAACAGTGGCACTACCAATTTCACAGGGTTGTGTCACAGTGGCGCTACCAAAATCGTTTTGATGATGGGTGCTACCAATTCTGCAGGACCGTTTCAGCGATGGTGCTACCAATTCTGCAGGACCGTTTCAGCGATGGTGCCACCAATTCTGCAGAGGTTATTTGAAGTGTGGCGCTACCTAATTGCACACTGTGATATACATGCTCAACGCTATGGAAACTACAATCTTGTTTTGGATCTGCACTACAAAATGTGCAAAGTATTTTACAAGGGCGCTATAGAAACTCTCTACCTAGGGCGCTACTGAATGGCGCTACAAACTGGCACATGAAATCAAGGATTTCAAATTCATCACTCTTTTGGGTGGATGGTGATGTGAAGAAGAGAGAGGATCATAGGTGGCATCATGATGACAACATACAACCCCTAGAGGACACTTGTCATGGAAATGGATACGCATCAAGGGAGACAATGTCATTTAAATCTTGTTGGATTGGTTGCCAACATGTTTCCTTTTTTATAGCAGTTTGTTAAATAGTTGTTAGCACAGTTGTTAGATCGAATAAATGATTTGGAAAATCCTATGGGAGGAAGGCCATCTCGTACCTCTAGCTGTTGCCTTCCCTTTTTTGTTATAAATAGATATTCCAAATGATTTAGAGGGTTCAAATGGTTGAGTTGGGATCCCTTATTGTATTATTTTGATTACACATACTCGTTCTCTAATTATGTTTTGGACTTGAGAATTTTTTGTTAATATAAGTTAGTTTCTCTTATTCCATCTTGTTTCCTCTTATACTGAAGTTTTCATGATTGAATGATTCACATGAGATTGTTATAGTTGTATTATGATGAATGTTTGATTATAGTACTACTATGATGTTCTTCAGTGTTCTTTAAACTTTGAATTCAAGTAGATCTTGTGTTTGAGTTTTTACTCCTTAGGCTACTTGAAGACTTGATGTCAATAGCAGACCTCTACATTTCCCTCACCAAAGTATTCCTTCTATTCAATTTTACTCCCATTCACTGACTAAAGTTAATCAAGTCCTCAATTGCTTGTGCATGCTAGCCTAGATTTTTGAGTTAAAACATTACTATCTTGAGTCTTGTCCATTTGAACTTTTAAACACTCATTTACATTTACACATAATCTATTGGGTATTGGGCTTATCCTCTCTACAATCTGAGGGTGATTCCTAGTGCTAACATTCTTGGCGCCACTGCCAAGGAACGAATTGAAGACATTTCCCTGGGATTGAACAACAAAGCTTACTAATTCTAAAGGTGCATTAGAATTTAGTACATTGAAGATTGCTTCTTGCACCTGACGACTCCATTATTTCAGTTGTGGCTCCTAAAGTCAGACACATGAGGTCAACTCCACAACTACCTCTGGCTACACCTGAAGTTGACCCAGAGAAGATAATCAAGAAGGGAAAAACTTCTCAAGAAAGTTTTTATGTTGTTGTATCAGGTACTTCTGGTCAGTTTCTTGTTTCCATTCTTAATACACCAGTTGTTATATCAAACATTCCTCCTTCACCTTCTGTTGAAGTTTCTAAGAATTTGGATTTTGGAAATTTTGCCTAGTGAATACTCCTCTTTTGACCTAGAATTGAAAGAAGAAAATTTTGAAATCCTTGCCTCTCCTAATATTGTGAAGTGGTTCAGACTTGAGAGTCTTGAATATTTTCCTACCTTAGGTTTTTACTCCTCCTCCTATCAAAATTTTTGTAGCCAAAGAGGAGGAAACCTCATCTCCCTTGTAGCCTATACCATCTTCTTCCAAGACTTAGCCTTCTACTTTGAAAACTAAAATCCCTCCTTCCTATATTCCTTTTTCTCCTAAGTTGCACACAGTCAAATCTCCTTCTCCTCCTTGCTCTCCTATAGTTCAAAATCCAATGGAAGGTGTTAATTCTCCTAGAAATATGATGGATGCCATAGTGGTTGCTAGGTTTGCCCCTCTTATATTACCTCAGCCTATGAATGCTCTCCCTACTGGAGATTACCTAAAAAACATGCCCAAATTCATAGGAGAAGAAGACATAATTGTTGAAGAACATCTTGTTGCCTTTTATAGTTATGCAGACAATCTAAACATTGAGAATGAGGATGTGTGGATGAGAGTATTTGTATAGAGCCTTGATGGTGAGGCTAAGAAATGGTTTAGGGGTTTGACTCCTGGATCCATTTTCGGGATTGAATTTTTGGATGATGCTTTCTTGAGACAGTGGGGGGATATGAAATATTTTTTGTATTATATCACAGAATTTGGATCCCTAAAGAGGAAAGAAGGAGAATATGTTTATGACTTTTCCAAGAGGTTCAATAAAATGTACAATAAGATCCCTGTTGAGATAAATCCTATAGAAACGTCTGCCAAGATCACCTATGCCAGTGCTTTTGACCCTGAGTTTTTCCTTCTACTGAGAGAAAGAAGATTTGCCTCCTTAACTCATATGAAAAATGCAGCCTTGGAAGTATATTCTAACATAGTGGCATATGAAAAACTTAGGGGAAAATATGATAGGGACAAGAGAAAAAGTAGAGCTGAAGCCTCAACCTATGATTCCTCTGTTGTCCATCCTCAAGTTGATGAACTTACCAAATTAGTAAAATCACTTTCTGTTGAGATGGAGAAGCTAAAACTTGAAGGAAAATATACCTATAGGAATACACAAAATGATGATAACAGAGGTAACTTCAGAAGACCAAATAATTCTCCTGAGATCCTTCCAAGAGATCCAAGAAACATAGATAGGGATTATCAAAAAGTCCAAGCTCCTCTACAAAACAACTTTGTTGTTGATGAAGAAGGAGAGGATGAAGAAACTGACCCTAAAATCCATTTCCTAGGTGACACCTCTTCATCCCCTCACTTTACCCAATCTGCATATGAGGAATCCCTAATGGATAATCAAATAAATGAATTGAGTAAGGGAGAGAAAACAAAACAAAATCCTAATAGATATAATCTGAGATCCAAAAAGAAAGAGGTTAAGACTGATACTTCTGATCAGCCTACTATAACATAAAAATTTTCCAAGGCTGTGGCAGTTGGAAGCAAAGAAAAATATGCACAAATCCCTCAATCTTTGGTTAAGAATCCTACCCCATAAGTCAAGGAGATTCTGAAATCTCCATATTCCTTCATCTTTGAAAGTAAGAGTCAAAAAATCAAAATCTATGTACCTTTTTTGGAGTTGATAAACAATGAGGAATTCAAAAGATATCTTTCCAAAATGCTGCAACCCGAACCCTCCTCTAATTCCACTGATTCAGTCAATATTCAAGATGAAAAATGAGAAGTCATCTTAGGACCTTTGATAGAAGATAGAGATGATTCCCCCCTCCCTTCTATACATCACTGAACATTCATGATAAGATGTTGCATAACTTCTTGATGGACTCAGGGGCATATCACAATCTCATGCCAAAAACAATCATGGACGAACTTGGATTAGAAATTACAAAAAATTACCATGACTTATATTGTTTTGACTCTAGGAAAGTGAAGTATCTTGGGGTCATCAAATATCTGGTTGTGACCTTGTTTCAGTTTCCCATGAAAAGTGTGGTCATGGATATTGTGGTGGCTGATGTCCCCCCTAAGTTTGGTATGCTCTTATCAAGATCTTGGATAAAAAGACTAGGGGTAACCTTGCAGATGGACCTTACATATGCCACAATTCATGTGTTTGGGGGGGAGCATAGAAGGATTTACAGGGAAGCTCAGTTGGCATACATTATCAATGATGAGGAAAACCCCACCAACCATCCTATTTTTGCATTTGATATTGATTTAGGACCCAATATATTGCAGCTCATTGGTGCTCCTAAACCTCCTCTTGAAATCAGAAAATAGTCCATTAATTTTTGTGAAGATTCTCCTCCAACTACCTTTGTTTGGAAGATTTGTTTTTATGGTGCCTCTTCTAAGGAAGGTGTTGGTGCTGGAGTAGTCTTTGTTTCACCTACTCAAGAGACCATATATTTGTCCTACAAGATAGAATTTGAAACTACAAATAATGTACCAGAGTACAAAGCTCTTTTTTTGGGGTTGAGGGCTTCCAAAGACATGGGGATTGAAGAGATATCACTGTTTGGAGATGATAAATTAATTGTTCATGAAATAAAAAAAATTGTATCAATCTAAGCACCCCAGGCTAAGGACTTACAGAAATGAAGTTTGGGATGTTGTTGGCAGATTCTTCTTAGCTTTCAATATCTCATTTATTCCAAGAGAGGAGAACACCATGGTTGATTCTTTGGATGTTTCAGCAAGTAATTTCAGAGCCCCTTTGCCACCTAAACTCAAATATGATGTAGAAGTGAAGTATAGAACCTATATATCTAACAATGTCAAACATTGGAAGGTCTTTGAGGATGATCTTGAGATTAAAATATTTATTGATATTGTTGATGAGTTTTCTGCATTACATATTGATCAAGATCATGATTTTGAAAATAGCCTTCATGCTGATGTTTTTCTAAATAAAATTGCTAACCATCATATTGTTCAGTTGCCTAGTAACCATATTCCAAAGTGACTACTTCCTTTGGAGAGATTGTTCGACATAAATGATGTGGATGTAAAGGTTAAAGGTTCAACTGATGATGTTGATGTGATTGAATGCAATGTGGGTATAGAGAAGGATCCGAAATATGTCAAGTTGTCTAGCAACTTGTCAAAGGAACAAAGGGCTGAATATGTTGAGTTTTTAAAAGAGTTTGTTGATGTGTTTTCCTAGACATATGAAGATATGAAAACATATGACACAAACATCATTGAACATAAGATCCCTTTGAAAGAAGAGACCAAGCCATTTAGGCAGAAGTTGAGACAAATAAATCATATGCTTTTGCCTATTATGGTAAAAGAGGTAAAAAATCTTTTGAATGCCAAGATTATCGTTCCTTTGAGATACTATGAATGGGTGGCTAACTTGGTCCCAATAATAAATAAGAATGGAGAAAGCAAACTTTGCGTCCATTTTAGAAATTTGAATAGAAGCTCTAAGAAAGATAATTACCCCTTACCAAAGATGGAGAACATATTGCAGAGGGTGATAGGTTCATCTAGGATGTCTATGATTGATGGATTTCCTAGCTACAATCAGATCTCTGTCTTGCCTGAACATAGATAAAATACATCCTTTACCACTTCTTGGGGTGCATTCATGTACGCTAAAATTCCCTTTGGATTGATGAACGTAGCAGGGACCTTTCAGCGAGCCATGGACATTGCCTTTTACTGGGGAGAAGGATAATTTTGTAGTCATTTATTTGGATTACATAATGGTGTTCTCAAAATATGATGAATAACATTATCATCATTTGAAAAATGTCTTCTTGAAGTGCAGAAAATTTGGTCTCTCTCTAAATCCTAAAAAGTCATTGTTTCCTATGAAGGAGGGGAAATTATTGGGACACATTGTATCAGCTGAAGGGGTAAGGATTTATTCAAGAGTATAAGCTATCCAAAACTTGTCTCTCCCTAGATCCAAGAAAGAAGTTCAGTCTTTCTTGGGCAAAATCATTTTTTTGAGAAGGTTCATTTCAATTTTTGTTGAATTGGTAAAGTATATCACATCCATGTTGAGGAAAGGAAATGAGGTCAAATGGACTACAAAATCTCAAAATTCTTTTGATCAGATAAAAAAGGCTTTGACTGAAGCACCTGTGCTCATCAGCCCTAAATACTCCAAATATTTTATGATATTTTATTTTGCTTCATTTAACACAGTAGTTGTTGTTTTATTGCAAAAAAATGCAGAAGGGTTAGAGCAACCTATTGCCTTTTTTAGCAGGGCATTGAGGGATGCTGAAATAAAATATGACATCATGGAAAAGAAGGCCTATGATTTGTGCAAATCCCTCGGCACTTTCAGAGTATATGTGTTGCATTCAAAGGTAGTTTCATATGTCCCTTCAGCCTCGGTGAAAAAGATACTTATTCAGCCTGACATAGACGGAAGGAGAAGCAAATGGATTGCCAAAATTCTTGAATTTGATCTTGAAATAAAGCCCACCAAATTGGTTAAAGGCCAAGGTTTAGCTAGGTTGTTGGTTGAATAAAATTGTAAATATTTGGGGGTTAATTTCATAAACATTAGCTTATAAAATCAGCAAGTTGAGTTTTCTAGTAAAGGTTATCAAGTCAGCCCTCCATTGGCAGAATGCACTTGGTACAAGAAAATTATATATTTTCTACAAAAGTTAAAGCCTCCTGATGGTTTGGAGAAGAACAAGGTAAGATATTTGAAGCTCAAATCAATCAAATATTGCCTTATTGACCAAGTTTTGTATTTGAAATATCCTGTAGGGGTGCTTTTGAGATGTCTAGATCCACAAGAGGCCCAAAATATTATGTTTGATTTTAATGACAATCTATGTGGAGGCCATCACTTCTGGAGAACCATAGCCTATAAGATTCTCAGAGCTGGATATTTTTGGCCTAACCTTTTTACTGACGTTTGTGCAAATATTAGAGCTTGTGTCAAGTGCCAAATTTTTTCTGGAAAGCAGCAACTCAAGTCTTTTCCATTGAAGCCTGTGCTAGCTTCAGGACCTTTTCAGCAATGGGGACTAGATTTTGTTGGGGAAATTTATCCTACCTCAAGTGGTCATCATAGGTGGATTTTGACTGCCACTGATTAATTTACCAAGTGGATAGAATCCATCCCTATAAGGAATGCCTCCCACAAGGTAATCATTGGTTTTCTTGAGGATATTATGGCGATATTTGGTTGTCCAAGAAGAATTGTTACTGATAATGTTGCATCTTTCAGGGCTGAACCATTGATAAAGTTTTGTGAACAATATGGGATTACATTGGTTCATTATACTCCTTACTACCCCCAAGGGAATGGACTAAAAGAGTCCTCTAACAAGAGCCTTATAAAGATCATCAAGAGACTGTTAGAAGACAACAAGAAAGCATGGGATTCAAAGCTTAAATTTGTTCTGTGGGATGATAGAGTGACAACAAAGAGATCTCTTGGTGTCTCTTCTTTTCAGCTTGTGTATGGAGTTGAGGTTATCTTTCCTTCTCAGCTTTCCTTTCCTGTGGAAAAATTATTCCAAGAATACCAAGGAGAACCTGATGATATGATCAGAAGGATACAACAGCTGGTAGAAGTGCAACAGAATAGGGAGAAAATACTGGTCAAAGCACAGGACCATCAACAGAAGATCAAGCAAGCCTTTGACAAGAAGGTAAGAAAAGAAGATTTCCAGCTGGGAGAGTGCTCAAGTGGGATGTGCCCAAGCAATACAAAGTCAAGCATGGTAAATTTGAGGCCTTGTGGATTGGTCCCTTCAAAATTTCTGAGGTATTTTCAAATAACACTTTTAAGTTGCAGAATTTGGAGGATTCTGAAGTTTTCCGTGGCCCTGTCAATGAGCACTTTCTGAAAAATTATTTTGCTTAAGCCATGAGTGGCTTTCCATGTCATTGTAAATATCATTTTTGTTTTATATTTGATTGAATAAGTGACCCCATAGCCCTAGGATAAGGAACTAAAACTTCTTTTTCTTGGCAGCTCATAGGGAGCATGCCACCCCCTGTGGAGCCAATGTTATCACACTAAGTTTCCTTAGGTCTTTTATCCCTTGCATTTAAATTTTTTGTCTTAGACTTCAAATTTGCATTATTTTTCTTTGCGTGATTTGCTTAGGTTATCTTGAACAAATAAAGACTTGGGTTTTGGCTCATTTTTTGGCCCTCACATAGATTTTAAGCCTAGGTTCATTTTATGGCTTATGGTTTTGACTCACCTCATGAATTGACACCAAGCATAAACTATCCCATGACCTTCATGACTTGACATGTCACTCTTTTCACTCATACCTTTATATTCTTGTCATGTTGTCCCTAAATCTGATTAAAGGTGGGTCAAATCATTCTTTTTGAAAAAAAGGATGTTGCCAACTCACTGTAGTAGCCGTAAAAAATACAAAATTTAATTTGATTTAGCATATAATTCTTTCTGATACAAAAATAATTCCATCACCAACATATGAGCATATGATATTCGAAAAAAATTAAAATTTTATCCACAGCATAAGAATTACTTAACAGAATAAATAAATTACCTCTCCCTGATGCTAATTCCCTCGTCGATCTGGTTGTTCATTGTTGAAACTATGTCAAACACTATCCAAAAATGTGTTTCCACCCTGCCAACTAGGATAGATTCCTAGCTCCAGGATACCATATGGATATCCTGGCCCCCATGCCCAAAACCTCTAGCAAACCGGTGCCCCCTGTACTGATCCTTTCCCCCGACTCCCCAACTCCAACTCTCTCCAGCAAATCCAAGTAAAATGATAATCCCCTCTTCTCTAAACCCTCTTCCGCTCATATCCCCCCTTCACCACCCTTTCTCCTCATTTATTTCTTTACCTCCACATTTATTACCTTATACACATAGTTAATGCCCCTTATCCAATTATTAATGTTCCTTATCCGTTTATTAATGCCCCTTATCCCCTCCGTATACGTAATCCTATAATTTAAACAATTAAATTTATTAACCCTTTTAAATTTAATACTCATATCAATCAATGTAACAAGTAATTAATTAATCAAATTATATCAATTAATTAATTAATTAATATTTAATTAGTATCATTATACCAATCTTTGTTTAATTAATAACATGTTAGAAAAATTAATTACCTAATAAATTTTTACTTAATAATCCCTAAAAATATATTCTACTAGGGTTGTTACATACACCCACCCTTCAGGAAACTTCATCCCGAAGTTAAGGTGTCTTATGGTACAAAGGAAAAGAAACCTGGTTCACATATTCATAACAATTA
>JZKD02S2281189.1:46544-56875 GCA_000966675.3 Picea glauca | reverse complement strand
CACCCCCTTTGGGCTACATCTGCTGGACCAAACCTTCCAAACTAGGCTTGTCCTCTTGTATTAAAATGCTACAAATCCTAATACAAGAATATGAGTGTCTCAAAAGATAGAACTGACTGTAAATACAGAATCAGAAGATAGGAATTAGTTGAACATGCTCTTTCCCAAACACTAAACAGTGAAATTGTACCTTATACAGTACTTTCCCCAATTGGCCCTAGTGGCCCTTTAATCTTGCATGGAGAATTTCAAGGTTAAGATGACCTCAATTGGTTCTGAAACCTCTTCCATCAGACTCATAAGGTCGAAAATAGCATACATAGGCTTTTGAATCACCAAAAATGGATGCACATAGCCTCCAAACAGCTCAAGCACTGAAATGGCCCTGGTGGCCCTGAAAGCTTCCCTGAAGCAAAATCACCTACAAATGACCTCATATGGCTCTGAAACCTGCTCCATTGGCTCCAGAAGGTCGAAGAGACCCAAAATCCATCAAATTTTCGTGAAGAATGGTTTTCCCTAGCCAAAGATATGCCAATAACTAACTCCCTCCTTTTTTTCCCCAATAAACTCCACTAAATTAGGAGTAGCGGGAGTTAGTCTCACTAAAAATAGTAAAAGCGCCAAATAAGGTGGTCTTCGCCCAAAAGCGCGCCAACCGTTTCAATGTAATGTGGTCACGTGTAAATACAAAGAAATGGAAACGGGGCTTATCATTGATACCTCCCGTGCGTGACATATGTAAAAACAAAGGTCATATGTAATGTTTGAAACCGTGGGTTTTAACATTTGCAAACCCAATTCACCGCGCGCGCCAATTTCGTATCCCCATTGGTCATATGGTGATACACCGAACCCGAGGGCTGGGGCTAGGCCCCAGCCCTCCCCCCGCCAATTCAAACCAATGCCAATTCAAATTATTTAAAACCCATTTGGTAAACAAGAAACCATGTGCGGCGTAGTGGTTGGCAGAGCATTATGAAGTCGTTGCCAAGTGGGAGGTCCGGGGGTCGAACCCCGCGGCCTCCATAAAGTTTTAATACACGAACCAAATGGAAAAAACCAGGGTGCCACGTGGCGGCCCTTCATTGGGCCACGTGGCGACTTTTCATTGCACCTAAATCATGCCACGTGTCGCCACCTAACTCGTCCAAAGACAACCAATCACAAACCGCCACGTCGCGCTGCCAACTCAGCTGCCACTTCAACTGGCCACGTCAGATGCTGACGTCAGCATGTGCCACGTGTCACCCATCCGGTGGTGACACGTGTCACCTCAATATTGGTCAAACGTATGCTGAAAAGCCCATAAATGCATGACACATGGCATCACCTGGAGCCGCCACGTGTCCTGTACGGACATGCCACGTAGGATGTACGGTCCTGCCACGTGTCCTGTACGGACTGTACGGACAGGTACAGTCAACATCAAAATTTTCCCTGTTTGGCTTGGCGAACAGACCTCGATAACTTCCCCATACGGACTCCGTTTGCGAAAATAAATATACCGCCGGAATCAGGAGAACGAGACAGACGCAATGGCACCATTTTCGTTGCATTCCGAGCACTTTGAAAATTGAGCAAATTTTAGACCCCTGGTCCAGATTCTGATCACATACAATGGGAAAATACATGAAATCTTCAGTATATGAAGATGTCAGGTCTCTAGAGGCAGAAAGAAATCTCCCAGGAAGGTCTACAATGATCAAGTACAACATATATATCTACAAGTTCAAAAGGTATGTCATATTCTTATGTGTAGTTGGATATTATTGTCTCCATGAGATATGGTTATGGGAGTTTGAGGATTTTCCCTAGAGAGGTTGTTGGTTGTATGGCACTGATTATATGAGCTAGATATACAGAAATAGAGCACTGATATGTTTGGTATTCATTATTGTTACATCTTGTTGGGTTGAGTGTTGAGGCATATCTTGTATTTCTTGGTACATGGTTGAGGGTTTTTTGTTGTGATGTGTTGGTGAAGTTGTTGGTTAGTTTGAGGATGCATATCAGTGAGGGTTTGATGTCTAGTCCATGTGAGGATTTATTTCACATGATTATGATTATATGAACATGTATGGAATATGACTAGAGAGACATAGATGCACATGGTTTGAATGATATTCTTGTGATATTGAGTATGAGATCTATGTTATCAGATTTGATCTATTGAGGGATATTCTTGGTACATGTTTAGAGGCACTTTCTAGTAGTGTTGGTGACACATGATTGGTACATGTTTGGTGCATGGTTAGAAGCACTTGCTAGTAGTATTGTTGACACATGGTATATGGATGATGTGGCATATATATCTTGATATATTATCAAAAGAACATCTTGGTCTTGGTGATGGTTATGAGGTATTGTGATGTTCATAGTTTATGTACTTGTGATGGTATAGGTTGTGTGAGTGATTGATGTACATGGTTGATAGTGCATGTTGATTCATACAGGTTGATTGGTACAAGTTGGGACAGGTTGCAGGTTGATGTGATAGAAGAAACAAAGGGTCTGCATTTGAGAAAGGAGAAAACCCTCGCACTCTGAAGGTGTATGCAGGATACATTATAGACAGGTTGTGCACATACACAAGTTGCAGTATAGAAAGGTCGTGTACATATGCAATTTGCAGAATAGACAGGTCGCATACCTGTTGGTTTATGTTGGTATAGTCAGGTTATAGGTACAGGTTGGTTACAAGTTGTTGGCACAAATTGGTACATGTTTATAGTGGTATATCTCACAGTGACAGTGTGGCAATGGTTTCATCATCTATTTGGAATTTAACTTCAAAGCGGAAGGACAGGGAAAGGATAGGTGGTTGTAGCCACCTTCAAGTTGTATCCAGAGAACATAAGGGGTTGTAGCCTGTAACACCCCAAGGTTTGAGCCCCATATTAAATAATGTATTTGCTAATTGTTGAGAGGCCAAAGTTCCCAAACAATTAAAAGAGGTCAGGGTTCCTAAGAAATGTAATGTTTTGATCATTATTAATAATAAATACATCATTGGTTGCTAGACAGACAAGGAATATAGTTATAGGCGGCTATGATTCCACAAGAGAAGGGGATTGAGGGGCTAAGTGTTATTTCAATTTTTTAATTACCCATTTTGTGTAATGGGGGGAATCAGTTACATGAGCTTCTTGGGGGAAGGCCATGAGGTTCTTGATTCCCAAGAATTACATAAACATGTCCCTGGTCTGTTGGGGGGCTTCGTTCTCTCTCTCACTCCCATTCTCATTCTCGGTCTTTTGTTGGTTGCCTCACTCGCGCACTCACACATTCATTCATTCACTCGTTCACTCACTTGCTCGTTGTTCAACCCTCTCATGGAGATTCCACTCCATTCATTTTTTCACCCACTCATCTTTCCACCTTCCTGTCTTGGCCCAGGAAAGGAAGACGAACTATTGAAGTGCATCCATGGTATTATTGGTTGTAGATATTGATGGTGTAATCCAACCATGAATCGAGGCCAGCATGTCTGATATGCTTTGGCCTATGTCCATCTTTTGTCACACCTGTGATTCCTAAATGTCCCAACATGGAGATTCTGGACCGGCTACACTGGAGACCTAGAAGGAGAAGGACAACCTGAGGGACTATGTGGTAGAGAAGGGAGGGGGTCCACTCTCTTGGGTGGTGCAGGCTGGGTAGAAGAGAGATAGGTACTTGGATTGGTGTGAGTGTTGGGAAGCCTATGAGAGCTTAAGTGATGACTGGTTTGGGAAGCCGAGTAACACTCTAGAACCGTCCTTGTGGATTCATAGCCCTGGCTCGGAGGTGACATTGTTGTTGAGACTTGGAACAATAGTGTCTATAGTTGGGTGGAACGTCCTTGGTCTGCAACCAATCATTGGTTTATTTTATTAAAGATAAGTGCTCTCTATTATAGTATTATTTATATGTGTATGATTTATTCCGTTGTGTATGTATTTATCATTGAATTCATATTTAGAGTATGCATGATTGTCGGTTATTGTTGTGCATGTCCTATGCTTCATTTATTTTATGTTTAGCGTCAATATTGATCAATGCATGTGAATATTTCATGAATCCTTGTTATTTAAAGTTAGGACAGGGGTCGAATTAGTTTAGAGAAGGACTGGAAATTAGTGTCCTTGACCTGTGCGTGGTTGGGTATGTTATAGATTGGTATCAGAGCTACAGGTTGAAACACCAGGATGGAATGGGCCAAATCCATTAGACAAGATATTGTGGTTGACATCTATTTAGAACCTTGAAGTCCTAAATCTCAGGAGGATTGGCATTGAAGATTCTATGCAGAAGCTAGAACGTCTGAGATCCTTAGTAAGGGATTGAAGGATTGTGACCATCCCTTTCAAATTCGGGAACAATCGCCACCATGGGATCAAGTGAGATCTGGACCGTTGGATCAAGGGGCAGGTGAACATGGTTCATCCAATGGAAGTGAATAGGAGGTTGGAGTAAGAATTAAGTCCCAGCCATCAGATCTGATGGATTGATTGTCAGCCTTCGATCAAAGCCAAGTAGAGAAGGAAGGACTTCGGAATTTCACTTCTTCAACGATATTGGTAAGCAAGCTAGGACTGAATTTTCAACGGCTGGAGTTGCGGAGCCCCATCATCCATCTGATCTGATGGGAGGTGCAGAGGGATCCCCACCATTGATCATGGTCAATTGGCATGTACCACTTCGAGATTTTTAGACATTGATGAATTTTTATAAGCCGGAGTCCTGGAGCGTCGGAGTCCGGAAGTCTCGTCGACTCTTAGATGGAGGGGTGGACTTCGGGAGTGTTGAGGACCGTTATATATAGTAAGGATGGAAGGATAATGAAGCTTCAAAACCTTTCCACTCTGGAGTTCAGGAGTATGGGGGTCATCTAGAGCGAGAAGCCCCGAAGCCCGAAGCCCAGAGGTAATCACAATTGTTGGTTGTGGGAGGAGTGTGAGCCGTCAATTTATTTCAGTGTTTGGCTATCCGGGGGGTAGCATGTGTTGGAATTGAGAAAATTTTGAAGCCTAGAGCTCCAATGTCCCGGACTTGGTTGATGACGTGGCTTGTACCACGTGGCAGAGGGTCGTGTGGGGACATGTGTCACCCTAATTCAACACCTTTTAGACCCTGATATCTCTGTCTTTGAGTAACATGTGGCACATGTTCCATGGGTCTGCGTCACCTTGGGTGACATCAGCGTGTCATGTCAGCTCCGGGAATACGTGACTTCGGGGTTTTCTAAGTTTCTACCATGGAAAAGTGTCGAAGCCCAAAGTCACGAAGGCATGCAACCCATCGATCTAGGATTCCTTCAAGATCTTTCTTGACCGTTGAATTAAGTAGTGGAAGCGAAGGGTAAATACTTCGGTAGATTATCACTCTGAGGGAGTTGAGTGGAACAAGAGTTGAATGTCCCAGAGCCCTGGAGCGCCGAATTTTTGAATTGGTTGAGAACCATCCATATCAACACTTGATTAATTCATAACTATCAATTTCCATTGAATCCTCCATTTGGAAGGCAAGTTCATCCATTCAGTGGGATATCAAGTCTTAATCGTCTGATCCTTGCTGATGGAGTTAGTGAAGACTTAGACAAAGTGTAGCTTCAGAAAGAATTGGAAGTTGATAACAGAGAACGACCAAAGGCCAAATCTTAGAGGACTTGGTACTCATGTGGGTCTCATGATAAGGTAAAAAGGGCCTGGGAGGTAACCCAACCCTCTATTATGTGGTTCACACAAGCCCCTATGTGAAAGGACATAGAGCGAGTCACTAAGGAATGACTAAGCTTGTGGTTTTGAACAATGGTCACATGAGACATGGTTTGTGTTGATATGATGGTAGCTACAGGAGGTATTAACCTCCACGTGTAACCATGAAAATAATAGAATATTCAAGGAAGAAAGAAGAAACCCTAAAGCATTGGATATAACCCTAGAAGACAAGTCGGCTAAAGAAAATAATTTAATATTGAGTCTTTAGCCTCCAGAAAGAGATGTTGGCCGAGAAAGCTAATAAATAACAGTATAAATATAGGATGCCAGAGCTCATCTGTACACAAACATCTCGCAACTATAGAAATTTAGTGCGCACTGCAAAAATTTAGTAAGTGCGCAAGTCTGGAGAGTAGTTGCAACTACAGTTATTGCAACTAGTATTTTCAGTTTTAGGCTTGGACTTTCTCTTGGTTATGGTTTGGAATTTCTTCCTTGTGCGCTAGCTCTAGAGAGAGGTACGCTACATTGATTGGCTATTAGGCCTATGGTTTTCTTCCACAATTATTCTCTGTCAAGGTTAAGGTGCTCGGGGGTGGCTTCGGCCTATGGTTGGGTGACAATATTGCTATATTTTCTATGGTTAAACGAGCACACCTACTTTTCTAAAATGTTATGGGCCCACATTATCTTCAGATAGTATAACCACTGGAATATATATTGGGAGGATTTGCTCAGTTACAGTTGCAGTTGTAGTTAAAGTTTTTGTTGCAATAACAAAACCCTAACCCTCTTATTGAGGCACCTTAAGTTAAGAGATTGACCTAATTTATGGATAGCCTAGTGCGCCCTAACCTATTACACCTCTTGGTACTCTCAGCAAGCTAAGATGTCAAGTTTGATTTTTTGGTCAAAGTCAAAGGTTGACCAAGTCAAAGAAGTCGTGACTTACTCTATGAAGTTAGAAAACATGTTAGAAGGGGATTCTAACTTCAGAGAATGGAAGACAAGGGTTGAACGCATCCTTGCCAAGAATAAAGTGTTGGATATTGTGAAAGGAAAGATCGTGGAACCACAATTTGAAGAAGGAAAAGAGAAGGAACCTCATAACATTGAAATTATGGAGAAGTTCAAGGACAATGACATCAATGCCATGAGTATCATAGTAGACTCTATAAAAGACCACTTGATACCCTACATCTCTCATCTTGAATCATCTAAGAAGATGTATGATTCCCTAACTAACCTCTTCTCAGTCATAAACTTTGGACAAGTAACAAGTCCGAAGAATGAGCTTTGTGACATGAAAATGAATGATGATGACAACATAACATCATACTTGGTAAGAATCTCTCAGTTAAGAGATCAACTACAAGATATTGAGGAAATCATTTCAGAGAAGGATCTAGTAAATATAGTACTCAATGGCCTTCCCACGGCATGGGATGCATTTTCCACAAGAAAGGAGTATCCCACATTTGAAGAACTTTGGACTTGTTGTGCACAAGAATTAAGGATTAGCACAAAAAAGAAATTCCAAAGGAAATATGATGATCAAACCTCACAACAAAGTTCAAGAAATTAAGGAATAAGAAGAAGTTTGACTCAAGGAAGGAACCAAATCAAGAAAAGGATATTTCAAAAATACAATGCTTCAACTGTCGAAAATATAAATCACTATCCTCAGTTAAAGAAAAGGAAGGAAACACACGAAGCAATAGTTGTCGAAGAAAAGGAACCCTCAAAGAAAGTCAAACAAGATGAAGCAAAATTTCTTCTTCTAAGTCAAGGTAACAATATTATTCAAAGTTCTTGTACATACCATGTTTACATAGTTTCTATACATATCATGCATATATATTTCTTAGAAGATAAGATGTTCAAGTGAAACAATACCTATGGAAGAATAACAAGATAAGGATTTATATTACAATGTCTACAAGTCAAGCAATACACATGAAAAGATGAAGTATGTTGACAATCCTTGGTAACAATTTCTGTGGAATATATTATATAAGAAACAACTGCCAGATAAGCCGAAATCATAATCAAACTTGAAGAGACCCAGAAGAAGTCAAAACAGAAAGAAGTCAACAATCAAGAGGAAATTAAAAAAGGACTTGTGACACTTTGTAGAAGGCAATAAGGATGCAGACGTAAGCATGGACTCTCTTAGTTGGAAGGAGATGATTACAAAATTCTAAAAGAAGAGCATGCATTCATGCATGAAGAAAGGATTAGGAGGGAGATAATATTAAATGATATGATCCATTGAGGATTATGAAGTATCTGTCCATGTTCCCATTGAAAGTATCATCCATGATAAACAACATGTGTTCAAAAGAAGTCTACTTTGAAAATATGCCTTAAAGTATCCTTGGTTTTCCATCTACATCCATGATCCCATGATGAAAGGAAGAAGTTGGAATCTTCAGGGAATGGAATCTATAGAATACTCCATGGACCCAAGAGCTAAAGAGAAAAATGAGGAACATGAAGATTCCAAGAAAGAAAGAAAATCCAGAACGACCAGTTATTATACCGAGAATCACAAAGACTACTAGCTTGGTTTGAACCCACTAGAAGAAATCGAGCAAATGAAATGGAATTTATGATAAAGAATAGTGTATGTAAGAAAATGTGAAAAATAATTATGAATGGAACCATTGCAAGATTCATAGGCTCTTCTAGAAGGAGGGAGAATACTATGACAACAACTTGTTCCAGTAAACCAGATATACCTCTTGTAGTATCCATGGATTGGAATTTACATGTAAAAGAATGTTCTTCCCAATAAATCAAGTGAGAATTTAAAGAATCTTATACCAGAAAGAGACCCATGTATGCATATATAAGAAGACCTTGTATGGATTCAAATAACTTGATGCAAAGTATCTCATATACAGCAGAAGTGTGGTGAAAAATTTCTATGATAGAGATAGTGTATCAGAATAGTTACTCAGAAGTCTAGGATGATGGATTGCTAATCCATGGAAAACTCTCTTGATGATAGAAGAAGTACTACTTGGATATGTTTCAGTTTGAGTCTTGCAACGATATCATGAGCTAGTAGGAAACATAAGTGTTGAATTCGACCATGATATATTGTACTAATTAGAGCTATATGAAGCCTTCAAAGAAAATCAGTGTTCCATGACAGACTGAAGTACATTGAGATCAAGCATTATATTCTTCGTGATGAAGTCCAGAAAAGAGAACTTGTTCTCCAATATATCTCCACAGATGAGAAGATAGCAAATATTTTGGTAAATCCTCTATCTAAGATGAAAAGTTTGCGTACTTAAGAAACAAGTTGGGGCTCATGGAGACAAATTCCTTATTGAAAAAGGAAGAGATTACTCCCAAGTTGGGAGGGAGCACTGATATGTTATTTATTTATGGACAATCACTTTTCAGTTTGAAAAATGGTCCAAGATGAGCAGTTCCTTTACATTTTGGAAAGTGGTTTCATATTTCTGATGGACAGGCATTTTCCAGTTCGGAAAATGGCCCAGATCGAAAAATCATTTTCGTAATGAATATGGTTCAATAGATTGTTTATGTACCATATACAGTGATTCTCGTTGTGGACAGTGTGGGGGAATGGTCTAGGACAATCATTCTTCTTAGAAGTCACTATGAGCAGTGGTCAAGTAGAGTGGTCTGCCTCGTCGGGTAGTTATTCTTTCAAAGTTCAAAATTGTGAGCAGTTTCGAAGAATGGTTTGTTTTGGAGGTTGGTGCAGGACAATCATTTCCATTAGGAAATGTTCCAAATAGTCATTCTCTAAGGAAAACTCATTCTCTCTAGGTTTCACTATGATTAGTTTCAGAGGAATGGCCCAGTTAGATGAATAGTCCAGGTTCAACATGTTAAATTTTGAGCTCGATTTATTATGTGGATTAATTCTTTTATTTTCTTCAATATTTTGATTCTAGATTAATACACTTCAACAATTCCAAGTCATAATCGAATAGCAATAACTATGTAGATAAGTAAGCATGCACATTAACAAAACATATACCCTGGGGAAACCTTGTACAAGGAGAAAAACCCCAACAAATGATATTCCTTTATTGCATTAATAATGTAAGATCTCTTACAAATATCCATCATGAATATTCTTCTCTCAAATAGTTTTCCAAGATCACTATGACTTGACAAAGACTTAAAATACCTTGTTGAAATACACCTCTGATATTCTATCTCTTTATCACTGATGTGCTCTTCTATTACTTCATCCTTAACCTACATATCAAAACTATATTGAAGAGAGGGGTTGACCTCTGTTTATATAGGTTAAAGAGGGGAAGAGGAGAGGCTTGAAATAGTAACTTGTTTGCATGAGTTAATCATAACTCAGCTTCATACTTTAGTTCGAACTTAGAACTAGACTTGAGACTGGTTACAACTCAGCATTACACTTTAGTTTGAAAATAGAACTAGACTTGAGACTGGTATGCCTTAGTTCGAACTTAGAACTAGACTTGAGACTAGTTACAACTCAGCATTACACTTTAGTTCTAAAATAGAACTAGACTTAAGACTTTAGTTGCAACTCAACATTACACTTTAGTTCTAAAATAGAACTAGACTTAAGACTTTAGTTGCAACTCAACATTACACTTT
>JZKD02S2281189.1:6487-18126 GCA_000966675.3 Picea glauca | reverse complement strand
AGAACTCATCTTTAGGAATAGGTTGTAATGAGGATATAGGATCAACATCAACAACATAAGGCTGCAAGATTTCCTCTTCTAAGGTTGGATATATGAAGGTAGGTTGATGATCATAGGAATAAACAAAACAGAAAATAATCCTCTTGACATGTGAAGGGAAAATCATGAAAGAGCTAATAAAGAACAACAAAAGTTCATGTAGAAGACTAATGACCTGATACCTAGTCATCTTTCTCTCAACAGGATCCTCCTCAGTGGAGTCTTGGATTGTGGAGTCGACAGGTAGATGATTACAGTCAATTTTATGTATCCCTCTCTTGTCTACCATCAAGAGCTGGATCTATGTCATTCTTCCCAGGGAACTTTTCAATATGCTCAAATCTGTCCCTGACAACGGCGCCAAAAAAGTTAGCGCTAGAAGTTGCTCTTGGACTGCTCAAGTGAAAGCCTAGAACATCATGAATAAAAATGTTTGATTGGATAACTTGAGTTTTAGGAAACTTTGAGAATGGTAAAATTAATCAAGAAGGAAATGAAACCATTGGACATGGAGTCCATGAAATACAACAATCTTGACTTAAAATCCTATGGGTAGCAAATCAGGTCGAATAAGGCCCAAGATCAGTTCTGAGATCAAATAAGTGTGAATAAAGAAATCAAGAAAACACAAAGTGTAGCTAAGGATGAAAATCAACCTGCTTTCAGTCTCTACATGAAGAATCTATAATAGTTAGAAAACATTTCCAACATTGCAGAATGAAAAAGATGTGTATGTGGTAGCTGTTATAATAATACTTATCACAACATCTTTAGCACAAACTCTGTTCACATAATCCTTATATAAACAAAAACACATATAATAGAAGAAGATAGATTAAGTATGATAAAACATAAATAATAAACTATCTGATCAAAATTCTTACTCATCAGCTGAGATCTTTCACATAAAAAACTAAGACAAGTCTTTGAGGAAAACATCAAACTATCATGCCCTGTATCTCATAATCATTTCTTGAGAACCTTACAACAGACCTCTCAGGTCTCTGCTCTCTTTTTTCCCCTAGATGTATTCTTTTACATGTGCACATATAGAGTGAGATGCCATCAATCCTAAAGGCTCAAGTCATAAACCTGCTTTCAAGACATAGAAAGTTGTTACAACAACTTGACACTTGTAGAAAATGAATTACTATTTCCTAGGAACTAGTCTTTAACATAATGACTCATGTAAGCTACGATCTATATTATTAGAAACTAGTTCAACAGAAAATAAATGCAAGTGAGAAGATGTTGGCTTCTCAAATAAGCTCGAATAGCTACTGCCTCGAAAGCTAGAGAAATATGCCACCTATGGTCTTAGCTTTTCTCCACATCATCAGCCACTAACAAAAATGATAACTCGAGCTCCATGATTCTAGATACCTATTGGTAGCATCATTTGGTAGCTCCCTGGGTAGCGAGATTTTGTAGCGCCTCCACAAAATACTCATCACATCCATAGCGCAACCTCCAAAAATAGGCTTGCAGAATGGGTAGCGTCGAGCCTATGTAATTTATCCTCTGTGTAAATTTCGATAGCACCATACTGAAGCGTCCTGTAGAATTCATGGCATCCGCCATTACACTGCTCAAGAGATTTGCTAGCGCACTGTGAAATTTACAGCGCCCAAGAGATTTGGTAGCACACTGTGAAATTCACAGCGCCTAGGAGATTTGGTAGCGCACTGTGAAATTCCCAACGCCTAGGAGATTTGGTAGCGCTCTTCCTATGTAAAGACTGTACATTTCATAGCACCATCCATAAAAATAATTGAGATAAAAAAGGAGAACGATTACTTATAGTTGTAGCAACCATCGAGAACTGTAAACACTTCCTGTGGGTGTTTGTGATGCTTGGCCCATTATGAGAGTGTTGTCAATGCTTTTTCTTGACACTTGGTACCTTAAATTTGAATGTTGGTCTCTCTCTTGGTGCTTTGTGTATAACTTGATCGATATGTTGGCATTGAACTGTGTGTTTGACTAGTGTTGTCTTGAGATGTCGATTAATGCTTGAACTTGGAGATTGGGCATAACCCAATATAATTTTAATTTTCTCCAAAAATAAATAAAATATCCCATAACAATTATATTCATTTGCCAAAATGAATAATGAAGGACTTATGCAAAGCTGAGGAAAATACCAATCTTGGCATTTTCAAATGAAAACAAAGAACTATAAGCCAAACAAACTTAGATCCATTGATACAATCGAAGACTTAGTTTTAATCCAAAATCCCAAATTTTCATTTAAAACTAAACGAAATGCTTCGGGAATTTCCAGTAACAATCAAGATTGGACATAGCCAAATATTGATACTAACAGACGCAGTACAACAATATGAAGAGAGCACCAGAGGAGATGGTGCAAGAGTTCTCGGCCCCTTTCATGAGGGTTTAGAACTTGATTCCCGCAGAAGTCTAGCTGCCTCATGGAGCTGCGCAGCTATGATACGCCGAATCCTTTGACAATGATTTCACCTTGTTGTTAAGGGAGAGAAGATCTACAAATTTAGACACCATGATGAGTGACACAATCAAAGTTGAGGTAAACTTGATGGCTTCGAGAAAGATTAAAAAAAACTTCAACAGAAGAGGGAGGAAACCCCAAGGGGATGCACAACCATCGACTTCTCGACCCTCAGAGGACAAGTTCAACTTGATGATGAAAACGATGGATAAAATGATGGAAAGAATGTCCATGGGAAAAAAACCTACCGCCCAAGAAAAAAATGACCCCCAGCCCAGGAATAAGAACCCTAGAAGAGGTCCAGTCCCGCAGATCAGGCATAAGGAACAAAGAGACCAGGGCGATTAGCAAATAAGGCCACCATTCCAGAGCAATTACGCGAACGAATATTTTGATCAGATGTTCGAAGATCAAATGCATTGTTGTGATGACAAGGAAATGCGTGTGTTCTTGACAAAGGGAGAACATGATAAATACATGAGCGAAAATGATGATATTATGTTGGAGATAGATGACACGCTGTTTTGGAAAATGGAGGAATTCAAGAAGGGTTATCACAATGCCATCATGCAGTTCCAAAAGCAATACAACCTTAGGAGCAAAAAGGCGTCTACAGAGCCTCAGCTGAAAAATACCATAAGGGAGCCTCAAAAAATGAATCACATAAGGAAAACTCCAATGGATATCCCTTCCACAAGCCGATTGAAGCAAGACAACATGACCAAGGATGCGACGAAAAAGGAAAAGTCAAAGGAGGAAGTTCCAAGGAGAGCGCTAGAAACAAGTCAGGAGACATGCGTCAAGGAGGTAGAAAAATGCTCTCCCCCTTTTAACTTTGAGAACAAAATGGCCAAGATTAAAATCTCTATCGCTTTAAATGAAATCATCAAGAAAGGAGAATATTGGGATCAGATTATTAAAATTCTAAAGATGGGGGGACTCCCGACACTTTGAACATCCATGATGATCACCCTGCCATTTTGTTCGGTCCACGCATGGAGGAGACGGGTGATTCTGAGGAAATTTTCCTGTTCTATCTCAGTCTCAAAGTCCACAACATGACCTTGCATAACTCCATGATGGATTCGGGCATGTCACACAATCTCATGCCCAAAGTGATCATGGACGATTTGGGTTTGGACATCACCAAGCCCTATAAAGATCTTTTTCTTTCGATTCAAGGAAAGTGAAATGTTTGGGTCTGATCAAAGATTTGGTTGTGTCGCTGGCCAAAATCCCTTCTAAGAATCTAGTTATGGACATGATCGTGGTCGATATACCCCCTAAATTTGGCATGCTATTATCCAGGTCATGGGTCATAAAATTGAAGGGAACTCTACAGATGGATATGTCATACACCACCATTCTTATCTTTAGCCAAGAGAGACGGTTATACATAGAAGTACTGCTGAAATATATGGTGAGTAGTAGAATGCAATCGAATAACCACCCTATCTACTATATCAACATTGAGATCGGTTCCTCCATATTTTACAATGACCAAAGCTTTAAAGAGGAAGAACCGACAGTTTTCATGGTCGTCGATGGTAAAGTTGTACGATGAGCATCAGAGTGCAAAGACCCAAGGAACCATGAAGAGAATGAGATGTGGAACATGAGTTTCAACGGAGCCTTCAACAAGGAATGGGCAGGGGCCGGTGTATGGATAATTCCTCATAAGGTGGGCAAAAAACTATGCTCATACAAACTCGCTTTTGACTACACTAATAACATGGCTGAGTATGAGGCATTGATTTTGGGCTTGAGAGTTTTGAAAGAATTGGGTACAAAGAAGATAGCGGTACATGGAGACTCTGATCTCGTTATAAACCAAGTCAAAGGAATATACCAATCCAAGCAGCCGAGGCTGAGAGCATACAAAAACCTAGTGCTGGACCTCCTCGAAGAATTCTCGAATTATAATTTATCAGCAATCTCGAGGGGGCAGAATCAAATTACGTCTACCTTGGCCACCTCGGCCTCAGTTTTTAAAATTTCCATTTTCCCCAACAGAAAGTATGAGATCGAAGTCAAACACAGGCTGATTGTGCTCGATAATATCAAGTATTGGAAGGTGTTTGAGGATGACAAACAGGTGGAGATATTTATCCAAATGAGTGATGATTTTGCTAATATAAACATTGATGATGAGTGTTGTTGCGACGAAGATGAAAGTGCAGATGCGCACAGTAATGATGACCCTTTCCAGAACTAGATAGCTGGGAGGAACATAATGCAGCTAAAGAATAATACAATCCCAAAAGGATTAGTTCCGTTGGAAAATTTGTTTGATGAAAACCATGTGGCTAGAAATCCCAAGAACACTGCAAATGAGGAGGATGTTGAGGATTGCAACATCAAGACCCATGAGAATCCAAAGATAATCAAATTGTCAAAAATACTTAGTCCGGAAGTCAAACAGAACTACATCAAGCTCAGGAAGGATTTTCCCAACATTTTTGCTTGGAGTTATGATGTTTTGAAATTTTATGACACTAAAGTGATTCAACATGTCATTCCTCTCAAAGAAGACCAAAAGCATTTCAAGCAAAAGCTTAGATGAATAAATCCCATGCTTCTGTCGCTAATCAAAAAGGAGGTAAAGAAACTTTTTGAATCCAAAATCATTGTTTCTTTAAGGTTTTCGAAATGGGTTGTCAATTTGGTGCCTGTAAGGAAAAAGAGCAGCAAAATAAGGGAAATTTGAACAAAGTGTCCCTTGAGGAAAACTACCTGCTCCTGAATATGGACTATATCCTACAGAAGGTAGTTGGGTCCCAGAAGATGTCTATGTTGGATGGATTTTTAGGTTACAATAAGATCATGGTACACCCAAATGACCAGGAAAAGACATCTTTCACGACACCATGGGGGATGTTCATGTATGCCAAGATGCATTTTGACCTGATGAAAGCGGGAGCTACCTTACAGAGGACGATGGATATAGCATTTGTTGAGGAAAAGGACAGATTTATCGTAATCTATATGGATGACATCATAGTGTACTCCGACTCCGATGAACAACACCTTGGGCATCTGAAGAAGGTCATCCAAAAGTGCAAGAAGTTCGGCATATCTTTGAATCTGAAAAAATCACATTTCGGAATGCAGGAAGTGAAACTGTTAGTGAACATCATCTCGAAGGAAGGTATAAAGATAGATCCCAACAGGGTAAGAAGGAATCCTGAAAATCAACACTCTGCGCAGTAAGAAGGAGGTGCAGTCCTTCCTGGGAAAGGTGAATTTCGTGAGAATATTTATCCCAAACTTGGCAGAAATTATAAAAAATATCACCAACATGCTCAGAAAGGGGAACAAGATCAAATGGAACCCCAAATCTAGGAAATCATTTGAATATATCAAGGTAGCACTGACCAATTCTCCCATATTGGCCAACACGGACTTCACGAAGGACTTCATCTTGTTCTCATTCACCTTGGAGCATACCATTGCTGGTGTACTGTTACAGAAACACGATCAAAACTTTGAGAAGCCTATAGCCTACTTTAGCAGGACGTTGAGGGATTTTTCGCTGAGGTATGACATTATGGAGAAACAAGTGTACACCTTAGTGAAATTCCTAAAGGAGTTCATAACCTACATACTACATTCCCACGTTATCGCTTACGTGCCCAACAACTCATTCAAAGACATCCTGAATCAGCCTGACCCTGAGGAAAGAAGAGGTGAGGAAATAAGAGGTAAGTGGATCATGGCCATGCTGGAATACGACATTGAAATTAAGCCCACAAAGTTGATCAATGGACAGGGCCTCACAAAGTTGATGGTGTAATAGAACTATGATGTTCTTGGAATCAACTTCACTGTGGATCTATCAGAGAATCCTCTAGAAGAAACAATCGTGTAGGTGTCTCAAAAGTTCAACGATTCACCTTGGTATATGGACATCATTTATGTGTTGAGGAATTTGCAAGCTCCTCTGGGGTTAAGTAAGACCAAGGCCATATTCTTAAAACTCAAAGCTACTAAATTCTGCATCTTGGATAACTCACTATATTGGAAAGATCCGGGAGGGATATTGTTGAGTTTCTTACTAGAATATGACATAGAATAGGCCATCAGATAATTCCACAAAGGTGACTGTGGAGGACATCACTACTGGAAAACCACCATGCATAAAATTCTAAGAGCAGGTTACTATTGGCCCAACATCTTCGCAGACGTGTACAAAGAATTTTCTAGTTTCCACGAGTGTCAGATTTTCGATGGAAGGAGAAAGATACAACCCCTGTCGCTGAAACCGATCTCGATCGAAGCTTCACTCATGCAATGGGGCCTGGAATTTACAGAGAGATTCATCTGCCATCATCATCGTAGCACATATGGATACTTACAACCACGTATTATTTCATGAAATGGATCGAAGCAATTCCAACGAAGCAGGCTACTGACACGGTCATCATTCAGTTCTTGGAGACTAACATCCTGTCTAGGTTCAAGTGCCCTATCAATATAATCACAGATAATGTGGTCACATTCAAGTCCAAGAAAATGGAGAAGTTTTGCAATGATTACAATATAACCCTAGAACATTCTACAGCATATTATGCATAAGGTAATGGGTTGGTAGAATCGTCTAATAAGAGCTTAACCATGATCATTAAAAGACTCTTGCAAGACAACAAGAAGGCATGGGATAAGAAAATTATTTATGCACTATGGGAAGACAGAGTCACTACCAAAAATTCCATCTCCATGTCACCATTCCAAATTGTATATGGCACGGACGCAATTTTCCCTACGTCACTAGGATTTCCCATCAGGAAGTTGCTGCAAAAGAAAGAGGTCGAGACAGATGACACACAGAGAAGGAAAAATCAGTTGATTGGTGCACATCAGATGAGGGAGAAGGTATACAACTGACCACAACTTCACCAGGATAGAATGAAGAAAACTTTTGACGAGCACTCTAAACAGGAGGAATTTCAGGTGGAGGATCTAGTGCTAAAGTGGGACGCGAGAAATGAAGATAAGGAAAAACACGGAAAATTCGATCATCTTTGGACAGGCCCTTTCATAATCTGCGTGTGTCATAGGAACAATGCATATCTATTAGAAGAACTTAATGGAGAGTCCACTTGTTGGGGGCCTGTAAACGACAGGTTCCTCAAACAATATCTGGTGTAGTAAAGTCTGTTTAAGTCTCATGTCATTGTAAATAGTCATTTTATTTTTTGTTTTCAAAGAAATCCTTTCGATTCAGTGTGTCAGTAGAAAATTGAAGACCGGAGTGAAGCCCCTGAGTTTATGTTGATTCTGGTCGAAACTATGTCAAGAAGGTTTAGGTTGCATTTTTTTTTTCTCTTGTTTCAGATTCTAGAATTCGAATAAGGCCCAATGGTCAAGAACCTGGTCTATTGTTCTTTTCCACCTCACTGGGAGGATAGCAATCCTCATTGGAGCTAGATGTTATCCCGGTCATTTTTTCAGTTAGATTCGGTCTTAGTCGAGTCAGATTCCATGTGTCAAAGAGTGTGAGGTTAGGTGTTGAACAACAAATGGGTTGAAGTCAGCAAGTGGCCAGTTGGCCCTTGGAGTCGGGAAGGGATGTCAAAACCAAAACATGTGTAAGGGGTAAAGTTATTTTCCCTAATATTTGAGTCCTGTCAGAAGAGAAGGTATTACATGCCTAAGGTTGAGGCAAGTTGTTAAATGGAAGTCACATTGGTAGGTGAAGTAACCATCACCATCTCATTATGAAGCCGAAAAGAATGAAAAATCACAACGCTTGTATTACATATTGTCTGCAGCTCTTATCAGTTATGATTCACACACTCCAAAGTGTACCTGTTGCGCGGATATACTGCAAAAATATTCAAACCTTCTTTGAAACCTAAAGTCACCATGGATTCAGTGTCCCCTGGCACGTTTTCATCTCTCGCCCACCCGATTATAAATTTCGAGTGCTCTGCATGTATTATGTTCACCAACAAAGTTTGTGCATTGCCTGTAATTCTTCTCACAAGCCCAGGTCAATTGCAATTACCGCCTTTGGCACATGCCAAATCCACCACGTGCAGAATGAATATGCGTTGCATCATGATGACATCCCAGAACATAAGGAAAGGTGTGTAAAGTGGTAGGAATGCTGGGCCCAAGCCTCAAAGCTTGGCGTTGGTCAATGAAGATATGGAGGTCAGAGCATCTTTTGAGTAGGTCAGATGCATGACCTTTTGTAGAAAAATCCAAGGATTCAACATGAAATTAGTGGAACAGTTTGCACTCAGGTTCGACAGGTCCCGCATGGTAATTGGAGGTGTCTCTTTCTAGGTGACAAAGGAAACTGTGTCGGTCGTGACAGAGATCCCTTCATGCAGTGAAAGGTGGTGTAAAGGCATGCCTTTGGACGTGCAGGGCTATGAATACTTCATCAAGTGAGACTATTTAGGAGGGAAAGTCGAAACGGGCGTTCCAAGTAGATATTTGAAGGGGGGCTTTCAAAAACTCCTGGAAGTAATTAGGAAATATTTCACCTGTGAGGGAAGGTTTGACATAATACATTCGCATCACATTAGATTGTTGATGCATTTCACAAGAAGGAGACCGTTAAATCTGCCCTTTTTCTTGCACCAAAGCCTCCAAGAAATGGCAGACAGCGCCCAAGTTGAAGCAGATCAATCGAAGAGGAAAATATCGCATGTCTCGATGATTAAATTATTGGTGGTTGAGGAGTTAAGGTGATTGGGAAATAAATGGGATTCTTTTCTACTTACAGCGGGCATCCCCAATGATCCAAAAGGAGATTTCCCTCTACCCGTGGAAAAGGTAACATCGCATCGCACGGAGGCTGAGACAGGAAAGGCTTCAGAGGAAGGAAAGACTTTGGAAGCCCTGTCCCCCTAATAGCCGATACCCTGGAGAAGGGGCGGGCCAAGGAAGAACAAGGAAGTTGGGGAGACCCAAGTCCCGAGTGACCCGCGTGAAAATTCGACCACTGAGGATTTACTCATGCGCATCATTCAGCTGGAACCTATCGAAAGTACAAGTAGAGAAAGTTGGGGCAGAAGGAGGAGGACAGACACCGAAGGCACATATGTTCGTAAGTCGTCACAGCAGCTAAATAACAGGCAGCTCGCTATTGTTGAGCTATACCAAGAAAATAGAGAACTGAGACAACAGTTAGCAGCAAAGACCCTCGAAGAATCAGCATCACAAGGCCGTGAGGGAAACACGACTTGGATTAAGAGACATCTCAGGGAATCACAGGATACAATCATACACATGCACGAAGCATAAATGATGTCAGAAGAAAGGAATGTGAAACACTTTAGGGAATGTGAACCGACCATGGAGAAATTTCACGCAGCTCTGGCCAATGCACAAAAGAAGCTGAAAGGGAACACGATTCTGCAAAGGCAAGTGATGAACCTAAAAAGTCACAAATGGTCTCTTAGGAGAACACTTCGAGTATAAAAATTGCAAACGAGACCAGAAGCTTGATTGACCGACTCTGTTTTTTGTCTTCTCAGACATGGCACGAACTTTGTTTCCCACGTCCTTTTTTCCTATCGGGAGTTAGGGACTCTGACAGATACCCACGTGGAAAACATACAACGTGTAGTGATGGAATCTCATCCATTTCAAAGGACATGTGTACGTTAGACATGCGACAGTTTGAATAAAGACATTGTTCCCTAGCTGGGTTTATCATTTTGGAGTCACCTGCAATGGTCTGCAGTCACCCACCACATGCACACACCAGCAAACAATTACGCGACAAAGATCAAGGCCGTTACAATGTGTGGCAGGAGTCTGACAGAACACTTGATTTTCCATATTCCCTATCAAAGGAAAGCATCAACACATCACTCTCTAACGATGATATCTTGATGATGAATGAACCGTCGCGACAAAGACGAGTGACTATGATGTGACCTAGTACAATCAATTTCTATTTTTAGCAAAGTTCCATTCGAAGAGTCATCTGACAGAGAGTAGTCGAAACCTATTTTCTAGGGATAGTAGTTAGAGAGCAGGGTAGCCCGAGAGGCACACCCTTGTATATATATTCCAGCTTTTAAATGTAAGCCAGGTTGGTTGGAAAAATAGTGTAGACAGTGACTATTGAATGTATTTTTGATCTGATTGAAACTTAATGCAAAGGTCCTGAAGCTTTGATGAAAATATTCTAACTGTGACAGTTGGATGTATTGTATTCTCTCTTTGCGTATGTGCTTTCCTGTTTTATATATATTCACATATATATTTTTTGTCTAAATTGGAATGTGATTTCGAATCTAGAATTCACCGCGCAGTGCTCTAGATTTGTGCCATTTAGACAAACCGTGTTTCTTCTAAGCAAAATCTGAATTCATCTCCAGCAGTTCTCTAAGTTTCTTTATGGTTTTTTCTTTCGCCATACATAACGATTTTTAACTAAAGATTGTTTCTCATTTAGCCTTTATCCTCTCGAGTTCATTCACTGATTCATTTGTTTCTATCATTTTCTTAAATCTACTCCATAGCCCAAGGTCTTTCTTTCTTTCGCTAATAGAACCAGAAATATTGTTTAAAGGTGTTAAATCTAGTTGATAGTTTAAAGCCATATCCTATACAAAGATGAAGTCTCTAGAGAGAGCCCTCTCTAGGTCCGAAAGGCTTATTTTGGGCCTCAAAGTTTTTTTGTAGGTTGCCTCTGTCATCCATTTCCTCAGTCAAACGAAGTTTACAGAGTGCTAACAAGTTGTCATTGATGTCAACCCTTGGAGAGTGATATTGTAGATTGATATCAACCCTTAGAGATTGATGTCAACCCTTGGAGAAGTCTGGTAGCACAGAGTTATGGGTAAGGGACCTGAGTTTGTTTGATGTATAAAGGCATGAATATCAGTGAATATGTAGGTAAGACTATTATACATGGATAGGACATGTCATTCCATTTCTAGTGATATGTAGAATGTCACATAACTCCTCACATTTAGAGAGTTATGGCCATGTGAAGTTGAAGAACCTTCATAAGTTATCTAGAAGACCCTAGAAGGTCAAACAAGTCAATATTCTAGAAGCTCCTAGAAGAAGTGTACTAGTCAAATTGATGGTAACTAGGAGTTAATCATGGGTATATTTGTTGCATTAAGAAAATAATTAAAAATAAATTAGTTGCAACAAG
>JZKD02S2281167.1:17696-30423 GCA_000966675.3 Picea glauca | reverse complement strand
CCTTCCCACATGATACCTCGGGCCGATTATAGTTAGAGGTATGGAATGAGGGGCTATAACCTTGTTCCCTAGCTCCAATTCCTCTGATATGATCTACCGTTGGCGTTCAACACACCACTGATCCAACGACTATTGTAACTTGTTGGATTTACAAGAGGAATTACAAAGGTTTGGGGAAATGGTCCCAAGTTTTAGCACTCACAAAACTCTCCCTTGAATCCAACTACAACAAACGATAAACCTGCTATGTATCTTTCATTCGAGGACTCAATTCCTCACAAACATTTTGTGTTCAGGAGAAGGAAATATTACAGGGTTTATTGGCCTTCTTGGGTCCCCAACACACATAGCTATCCATCCATGAAGCATTCACAAGATACAGTCATTCAAACAGTTCCATCATCATTTAAGTACAAAAACATGCAATGGACAACCATGCTACAAGCTTACATGTCTATGTATACAATTGCAAACACAAACCTTTCATATTATTCATATTTACAAATGCATAGGATACTTATCTGTTTACGAGTTGTAGCTTATCAACTGACTGTGGGTGTTTTCCTTTCCACCCAACCACGGGATCATATGCATTCACTCTTAGCACTCTGGCCACCCTTGTGCCAAGTGATGATACCACCAGGGAACCTCTGTCTTTCTGGTTCTCAGCAATTTGTGAAGGACACTCTCCTTCACACCACTCTTGGTAGTGATTTCCCCACACACACCTAGCTCAGGCCTCCACAAGGTTTGTTAGATACCTTCCCAGTGTCAATCTCACAACCTTCTCAGCTCAGGTCGGGTTTTCTTGACTCTCATACCCAAGATTGAGATCTCTTCTCCTCTCTTCCCTTCGTGTGCTTCCCTTGCATGCATCCCTTTATTCTCTACTTTTTTCATTCCTACATGCCTTGCACGTAACCCCTTGGGAAGGTTCTCAACCTGTCCCCTTCCTTCTGTCAGAAGGAACTCGGTTTCCCCACGGTTCAGCTTGGAACGTTTGACACGGTACTCGATGGTACCCCGAGCTAACAGTTTCTATTATCCTGGCCATGTCTTCCCATACCTATATTCATTGAGGGTGGTTGGTTTCTCAACCACCAACTCTTCCTCATTAACTAATTTTCCTTGAAATCAGAGTTAAAGGGAATATATTAATATTCCCAAATTACATACTGTGGCAAAGAAGCTTGGGTTACCTAGTCAGGGCATAATGAACCTCCTCTATAGGCTTCCTCACTCTCTCCTCTAGTGGTATCATGGCCAGTACTTCAAGGCTTCACCCCACAGTCAGTTGTTGGCATTTATAATTAAACAATGATACATTTACAATGGTTTTATGCCATTGCATGGTAGCCATAAATCATAACTAATTACACATAATCATAGGTTTAGAAGGGGGGTGTTACACTAAATAGTGGGGTGCATCAATGCAAGAACCCCACCCTCCTTTCCAATCATGGAAGAGTTTCTCTTGTCATTGTCATTTATAGTTAATGGAATGGTCACCACTCAACTATAGTTTTGGAAAACTGCTCTCAAATCCTTATCCAAAAAGCTATTGTTACTTATATGCATTTAACTATACAAGTACACCATAGATATGTATATTTTTGTCGTTAATCGTTAATTGTATTTATGTGGTGAAGAGAAAATAATTACCTATAATGAATCAATTTTGATGGTTCTCTATTTGCAAGTTTCTTTTTGTTGTGTCGTCTATGTGAGACTTTGTTATAGACGTTGAGAGTTGCAACTAGAAGTGTTTGTTAGAGAATTTGTGTGAATTGGTAACATACTTGCCAAGTTGGGTACCTGACAATGTAGTATCAAAGATTCAGTTTCAACACTGAGCTCTTTAGGATGACAATCAAATAAATCCTATTTACTTTTGTATTGAGTCCTTTTGGAAAAGAGGAGGTCTATGTATAATTCACTAGATGAGATCTATCCAAGGGTACTATCCTACAAAAGTTATTAGAGACCATGCTCTAAGTTAAGATATTACACAAAGTGGTATTCTCAAATTTTAGAACCAACCACTGGGTATTATCTATGTTAGGAATCTAGTTATTTGCTATGTCATATGAACAATTATTCAAAAAATTGTAAAAAACCAAGTTTTGCAGAGTTTAAGACATCAAATCCAATCAAGTGCAAGATGTGTGCAAGATGAATGATAAAATGATAATGTATTCTTATAATCTACCACCCAAATTTTCCTATCTCAAAAGTAAGCAATCTAAAAATTTGGGGCTTTTATCCCACTACTAAAGGCCATAAAAATGGAGTGTCTTTTCCCAATCTAAATTGAGGCCTAGCCCTAGCAAACAATTGAAGGGAATCGAACTCAGATCCATATTTTTAATGTCAAAAGGTATTCATCAAGGTAATAATCTTTGCACAAATGATAGTGATGGGAGGACCTCTAATGCATCAAACAGGCCCATTCCATATGTGGATACAAATTTTTGGTTGAATAAATAGTTAAAGGGTACTAGGAATTAGTATCATAAACAATCTCTCATTCAAATACTAAACCTTGTTAATATTGAGATTGTTGGTAGTGTTTCGTAAAATAACACTCATATATGGCATCTATTGGTAACACTAATCCACTACCAAAGCAAAAACAAAAAGGTGACATAAAACTACAATAAAGCAAGGATTGCAACAATCTGTAAAAGTCATTGGAAGAGCTTGGAGAAAATCAATCCATCTTTGGTCGTGAAATCAAGCTACCATTAATAACCACAGGAAACCATGAGCTACTCCCCAAAAGAGGATCGAAAGAGGGGGCTCCATGTGTGGAGAATGCAAAGTAGGTAAGTCTGAAATCATTGGCAAGGAGGATGTAAAGCATGTGGGTATGAAATCCCCAACAATGTGGAGAATGAAGGTAAACAAGTGTTTGGATGGACTAGCAAACCAAGGTCAATGACCATTTGAATGAGCCAACAAATAAGGTGAACCAACATTTGAGTGAGACATCGAACAAATGTTGAATGTACCTTCATTTGGATGAACAAGTGAGTAGATTGAAGGAACATTTGAATGAAAAAGAAAACCAAGGTTTGAATGAACCGTTGTTTAGATGAACCAACTAATAGGGGATCACATTGCACAAAGGATGCAAATTCAAGAATGAGTAGGGGAGGTGGGAGTGGTTGGGATAGTTGGAACATTTGGCATTGCCATTGAAGAATATAAGGGCAGATTTGATGGCTTCTTTACAACTGTTATAAGTGGTTTTCAGATGTGTTTTATGCATGATAGATTTCCCTAGAGGGCTGAAACTTACTGGAAAACATTGGTATTTTTTCTCTTGGATTGCCTAGATGATTGGGATTGTTAAGAGTTGAAATATTGTCTATTGTTGTTGTTGATTTGTTTGTATTTCATAACAGCCCTAAGGCTGAAAATTCACGGGGTTCATATCCGGGAAACCTCTAGTTAAAAGATGAAATTTATGTTTTTCATTAAAAGTCAAATTGAGCAGAAATTTCCACATGGTATCAAATCTTTTGTGGTTGAGATCACTCTAGGTGTAAGAGGGAGCTTGTATTTCAGCTGAAGATTACCTGGGAGAGGTGCTTGACCTTGTTTGAAGTTGTTGGGTATGATACCCTAAGTTTCTTGGTAGAAGCAATTGAACCCTAGAAAGGGTTTAGTCTACTTCATATCATGTTGACTTTGTTCACATGAGGACTTGTTCAGGATGTGTAAGGTGACTCTCAGTCTTAGAGAGTGTGACCAGTTGGATGGAGCTTCCAATTTTGTTCCTTGGAAGCTTAGACTCCAGTTGCTTATGAACAAAGTTGATTTTTGGGAGCATGTTGTGAAAGAGATTTCAAAACCTATTGATCCAACATAGTTGGCCACTCATTGAAAGAAGGAAGCCAAGGTTCATAGAATCATTATTGATTTTATGAAGGTTACCATATATCATTCCAGACATCATCGAAAATATTAAATTTAAATTGTATTTATTTCTATAGATGATATTAATCTGATTTTCCATTTTGAAAAGATATAATTGTGTGCACAGTCTACATTGGACCAAAACCTATTTAACAACTTAAAATCACTAAAAGAATTAGAGGAAAAGAATCATTTTGCTTGCCTCACCCCTTGTTTCCAATGACCAAACCAAGAGCCACCTACTTAAGTCACTAGTTGGTGAGATAATATGAGTCCAAGGCAAATCTTGGAAGATATATGTTCCAAACATATCATTTATCTAGGATATAAAATCGAATATAACAATTCTTTAGATGGATGATTTGGCCACAACATGACACACATTTACACAGATATACTGTAATGATTCCATATAACAAAAGCAAGTTGGGAGGAAGGTATGCATGGTGGATAATAGGATGAGATAGGATCACAATTGACCTCCTGCTACAACGCATGCAAATTATCATATAAGAATATGAATAAACACATGCATAAAAAAGCACACAACTGCCACATTTACATAAAAGTTTATTGTTGCTTTGAAGACTCCAAAACCAATCAAGATTGATTTAAAAGTAATTATTTTCGAAGAGAAAATCTTCAAGAATTTCCCAGTCACATTTTCATGAGGATAGACTTCGGTAAGAACCNCTCTCTCTCTCTTGTATCTTCTTTTGTACTTGATCTCTCTCTCTCTTGGAGTCACTAGTGTTTGTTGGAGGATCTTGAAGGCTAGGACTAGGCTTTCATCCCTTGGAGATTTAGAAATTGGGGTTTTGAGATGAAACTATAGGTTGTACTTGGTGAAGAGAAGAAGAGGAGACATCTTGCCTTGGAGAACATGCTTGTGATTCATGCTTATTGGATCTCCTTGGTTGAGTGAGGGTTTTCTTGGTTTTCCCTAGTTAGGGTTTTGGGGAGCTAGTGGATTGTACTAGCCTAGTGATAAGGCTATGTTATCTACATGAACTCCATCTTTATGCATATTAATGAAGTTTTCAGCTGTCCAATACTTGTGTAAATTGCAGATCTGATTTTTAGCCATATGTATCCTTCATGGTTTGTAATTTCCGGCACTATATGTCTTGCTGATTTGACATAAGTTAAGAGTGAATTGTCAAGTAATTTAACATTGTAATTGAAGAATATAAGGACAGATTTGTCGGCTTCTTTACAACTGTTATAAGTGGTTTTCAGATATGTTACATGCATGATGAGATTGCCCTAGAGGGATGAAACTTACTAGAACACATTCATATCTTTTCTCTTGGATTGCCTAGATGATTGGGATTGTTAAGAGTTGAAGTATTATCTGCTGTTGTTGTTGATTTGTTTGTATTTCATAACAGCCCTAAGGCTAAAAATTCATGGGGTTAAATTCTGGGAAACCTTTAGTTAAAAGGTGAATCTTTTTTTTTTCATTAAAATTCAAATTGAGCAAAAATTTCCACATGGTATCATAGATTTGTGGCTGAGATCACTCTAGGTGTAAGAGGGAGCTTGTATTTCAGATGAATATTACCTAGGAGAGGTGCTTGACCTTGTTTGAGGTTGTTGGGTATGATACGCTACGTTGCTTGTGAGAAGCAATTGAACCCTAGAGAGGGTTTACTCTACTTCATACCCTGTTGACTTTGTGCACATGAGGACTTGTTCAGGATGTGTAAGGTGACTCTCAGTCTTAGAGAGTGTGACAAGTTGGATGGAGCTTCCAATTTTGTTCGTTGGAAGTTCAGACTCCAATTGCTTATGAACAAAGTTGATATTTGGGAGCATGCTGTGAAAGAGATTTCAAAACCTACTGATCCAACATAGTTGGCCGCTCATTGAAAGGAAGCCAAGGTTCAGAAAATCATTATTGATTTTATGAAGGATCATTTCATCTCTCACATTGTAGAGAAGACAATAGGTAAGGACACGTTTCAAGCTTTGGTTGAGTTGTTTCAAAGCTCTTGTGCTTCCCTACAAACTTTTGCAGAACCAACTTATGAGCAAAACAACTACTATGGTGAGCTACTTGACCATGATCATTGAGTTGAAAGATCAATTGGCCACCATTGGAACAACTGTGGAGGATCAAGAGTTGGTGTCCATTGCCATAAAAGGACTTGCTCCTTCCTCAATGCTTTTTATTCAAGGTGCTTGCATTTGACATAACTTGCCAAAGTTTCCAAAGCTTTGGGTTGATCTTTATGCAGGAAGAAATCAGATTGCAATTTTATTCAAAGCAGCAAGGGGAAGTAGATGCTATTGGTCTCATTGGGAAGACAAAGAAGGGTAGCAACAAAGGATACAACAAGAAGGTACAGATACAAGAAAGGACTTGAGTAAGGAGATGTGTTTCCGATGTCACAAGATGGAACATTTTGCTAGCCAACATCCATTCAAGAAGAAGGGAAAGGGTATGAAATAGGTTGCAGTAGGGATTCTAGAAAGTGTAGAGAAGGATCCCTCTCAGTTTGAGATTTTCTTTTCCATGGCTTCTTACTTGTCCCCTAACATTGTGTCTAGTGTTTGGCTGGATGTTAGGTGTAATCAAACGACCAATGAAACCAATCCAGCAATGTCCCACAATAAAGTCTAACTCATGGAGGCGGGTGGGAGGGATAAAATCATGCCAAGTCAATCTCTGAGGAAAGTGTTCAATCCACTTTAGGAAGGGATCGTGAAAATTCAAAGGCTGAGAACACCAACTCAAAAGGTCTGCAAGCTGGCTACCTAGGACGTCCTCATGATCTGAAATCCTGGAAGGGATTGACAAGGATCTAGTAAATGACCGACAAACTCCTAAGGGAAAGTTGAAAGGCTGAGATAACAAACTTATTCTTGTAGTATTTAACAAACCCTTGGACTCTAGGGTTTTCCCCAGAGGAAACTCAATATAAGAGACATATCTCCCAACTACACCTCTAGAGACACAGCAAAGTAAAGTAATCGGGGGTGGCTGGAGATAGTTGTCACAAGGATTCTTCTTCAGGCAAACAACGTCCTTACTCCTATCAAGACCTAAGCACAATGGTGGTTAATAATCCTCTTCATGGAATGAATCTAAGTGCTCAGAGGAGTACTCATCAAAACCCTCAAGGTAAGAACAAAAATCATCAGGAAAACATGGTACTAGGTCAACCTTGGATGTTTGGGGATCATCGGTAAATACGTCATCTCCTTGTTGCCACTGGTAAAAACCAAAGATATCCTGTAGTGATAACTGTGAAGGAAACACTTGGAAATGATTCTCAATGTCGTAAATGGGGTCCATATCATAACCAACTACATCCCATTTATGTCTACCAACATGTATGAACTCATCAATATCAACTATGTCAGTATCAATATCATAACATGGAGGATTCAAAACATTCAAGGGCTCATCCATCTCTTCCTCACTTCCCAAATCACAAAGTAGAAAATCATCAAAATCTTGGAGAGGAGAGTAACTTACTGTTTCTTCTTGTGTAGGAGCTTTGAGGACTTGGGTGTCTTCAATATGCGTCATTGTTTCATCCTCATGAACTGCCCCTTCATCTTCAATTATACAGCAAGGAAGATCTACTTCTTTCAGGGAATCCATTCCTCCTTCACTCTCTGAATCATGGAACAAGGTATCATCAACATCCTGAAAAGGAAANCTCTCTCTCTCTTGTATCTTCTTTTGTACTTGATCTCTCTCTCTCTTGGAGTCACTAGTGTTTGTTGGAGGATCTTGAAGGCTAGGACTAGGCTTTCATCCCTTGGAGATTTAGAAATTGGGGTTTTGAGATGAAACTATAGGTTGTACTTGGTGAAGAGAAGAAGAGGAGACATCTTGCCTTGGAGAACATGCTTGTGATTCATGCTTATTGGATCTCCTTGGTTGAGTGAGGGTTTTCTTGGTTTTCCCTAGTTAGGGTTTTGGGGAGCTAGTGGATTGTACTAGCCTAGTGATAAGGCTATGTTATCTACATGAACTCCATCTTTATGCATATTAATGAAGTTTTCAGCTGTCCAATACTTGTGTAAATTGCAGATCTGATTTTTAGCCATATGTATCCTTCATGGTTTGTAATTTCCGGCACTATATGTCTTGCTGATTTGACATAAGTTAAGAGTGAATTGTCAAGTAATTTAACATTGTAATTGAAGAATATAAGGACAGATTTGTCGGCTTCTTTACAACTGTTATAAGTGGTTTTCAGATATGTTACATGCATGATGAGATTGCCCTAGAGGGATGAAACTTACTAGAACACATTCATATCTTTTCTCTTGGATTGCCTAGATGATTGGGATTGTTAAGAGTTGAAGTATTATCTGCTGTTGTTGTTGATTTGTTTGTATTTCATAACAGCCCTAAGGCTAAAAATTCATGGGGTTAAATTCTGGGAAACCTTTAGTTAAAAGGTGAATCTTTTTTTTTTCATTAAAATTCAAATTGAGCAAAAATTTCCACATGGTATCATAGATTTGTGGCTGAGATCACTCTAGGTGTAAGAGGGAGCTTGTATTTCAGATGAATATTACCTAGGAGAGGTGCTTGACCTTGTTTGAGGTTGTTGGGTATGATACGCTACGTTGCTTGTGAGAAGCAATTGAACCCTAGAGAGGGTTTACTCTACTTCATACCCTGTTGACTTTGTGCACATGAGGACTTGTTCAGGATGTGTAAGGTGACTCTCAGTCTTAGAGAGTGTGACAAGTTGGATGGAGCTTCCAATTTTGTTCGTTGGAAGTTCAGACTCCAATTGCTTATGAACAAAGTTGATATTTGGGAGCATGCTGTGAAAGAGATTTCAAAACCTACTGATCCAACATAGTTGGCCGCTCATTGAAAGGAAGCCAAGGTTCAGAAAATCATTATTGATTTTATGAAGGATCATTTCATCTCTCACATTGTAGAGAAGACAATAGGTAAGGACACGTTTCAAGCTTTGGTTGAGTTGTTTCAAAGCTCTTGTGCTTCCCTACAAACTTTTGCAGAACCAACTTATGAGCAAAACAACTACTATGGTGAGCTACTTGACCATGATCATTGAGTTGAAAGATCAATTGGCCACCATTGGAACAACTGTGGAGGATCAAGAGTTGGTGTCCATTGCCATAAAAGGACTTGCTCCTTCCTCAATGCTTTTTATTCAAGGTGCTTGCGTTTGACATAACTTGCCAAAGTTTCCAAAGCTTTGGGTTGATCTTTATGCAGGAAGAAATCAGATTGCAATTTTATTCAAAGCAACAAGGGGAAGTAGATGCTATTGGTCTCATTGGGAAGACGAAGAAGGGTAGCAAGAAAGGATACAACAAGAAGGTACAGATACAAGAAAGGACTTGAGTAAGGAGATGTGTTTCCGATGTCACAAGATGGGACATTTTGCTAGCCAACATCCATTCAAGAAGAAGGGAAAGGGTATGAAATAGGTTGCAATAGGGATTCTAAAAAGTGTAGAGAAGGATCCCTCTCAGTTTGAGATTTTCTTTTCCATGGCTTCTTACTTGTCCCCTAACATTGTGTCTAGTGTTTGGCTGGATGTTAGGTGTAATCAAACGACCAGTGAAACCAATCCAGCAATGTCCCACAATAAAGTCTAACTCATGGAGGCGGGTGGGAGGGATAAAATCATGCCAAGTCAATCTTTGAGGAAAGTGTTCAATCCACTTTAGGAAGGGATCGTGAAAATTCAAAGGTTGAGAACACCAACTCAAAAGGTCTGCAAGCTGGCTACCTAGGACGTCCTCATGATCTGAAATCCTGGAAGGGATTGACAAGGATCTAGTAAATGACCGACAAACTCCTAAGGGAAAGTTGAAAGGCTGAGATAACAAACTTATTCTTGTAGTATTTAACAAACCCTTGGACTCTAGGGTTTTCCCCAGAGGAAACTCAATATAAGAGACATATCTCCCAACTACACCTCTAGAGACACAGCAAAGTAAAGTAATCGGGGGTGGCTGGAGATAGTTGTCACAAGGATTCTTCTTCAGGCAAACAACGTCCTTACTCCTATCAAGACCTAAGCACAATGGTGGTTAATAATCCTCTTCATGGAATGAATCTAAGTGCTCAGAGGAGTACTCATCAAAACCCTCAAGGTAAGAACAAAAATCATCAGGAAAACATGGTACTAGGTCAACCTTGGATGTTTGGGGATCATCGGTAAATACGTCATCTCCTTGTTGCCACTGGTAAAAACCAAAGATATCCTGTAGTGATAACTGTGAAGGAAACACTTGGAAATGATTCTCAATGTCGTAAATGGGGTCCATATCATAACCAACTACATCCCATTTATGTCTACCAACATGTATGAACTCATCAATATCAACTATGTCAGTATCAATATCATAACATGGAGGATTCAAAACATTCAAGGGCTCATCCATCTCTTCCTCACTTCCCAAATCACAAAGTAGAAAATCATCAAAATCTTGGAGAGGAGAGTAACTTACTGTTTCTTCTTGTGTAGGAGCTTTGAGGACTTGGGTGTCTTCAATATGCGTCATTGTTTCATCCTCATGAACTGCCCCTTCATCTTCAATTATACAGCAAGGAAGATCTACTTCTTTCAGGGAATCCATTCCTCCTTCACTCTCTGAATCATGGAACAAGGTATCATCAACATCCTGAAAAGGAAATCAACTAACCTCATCGTCTTGTTGTTGTGAAAGGGGGAATGGTTCGTGGATGGCTTTGTCAGAGGGAGGAGCACAAGTTGATACTTCATCATTTTGCTTAGGTTCTAGCTCCTCAACCATGTCTTCATCTTGTTGGTTAAAAACTCGTTCCCTTCTTTCTTGTGAATTTTCAGTAAAGATCTCAAGGGAAACTAATCTCTCCAAACTAAAGGCATCTGGGGTAAAGGGATGTCCTTTCTTGAACAAGGAGATATTTGCCTCNAAGGGGGAATGGTTCGTGGATGGCTTTGTCAGAGGGAGGAGCACAAGTTGATACTTCATCATTTTGCTTAGGTTCTAGCTCCTCAACCATGTCTTCATCTTGTTGGTTAAAAACTTGTTCCCTTCTTTCTTGTGAATTTTCAGTAAAGATCTCAAGGGAAACTAATCTCTCCAAACTAAAGGCATCTGGGGTAAAGGGATGTCCTTTCTTGAACAAGGAGATATTTGCCTCAATTTTTATAGCCATGTTATAAGCTTCTGTGAGTGTTTTTGGACCCTTTTTATTGAGGAGGAAGCTCAAATGCCCCAGAAGTGCATTGGTATAGAGATACACGAGGTACTTGTCTTCAGGACAATGGCTTCTAGGAATCTGGTACAACAACATCTGAAACCTAACCCCGAAAGCCCTGACAGTCTCATCCTCAGTTTGTCTTATGTATTCGAGTCCTTTAAGTAATAATTGGATATCTTCCAATTTCATACCCCAACTCATGAGAAAGGTTTCTTCTAATTGGTCCATAGATGTGATGCCGACAGCTAGAAGATTATCATACCATCTCCTAGCATTTCCATGCACAGTGGAAGAGAAAAGTTTCATTACCAAGTCTTTAGCATCATCACTGATAGAGTGGAGTTGAAAGAGAGCCCAAAAATTACTCATGTGATAGTCAGGTCTTTCCCCATCACTACCAGTGAATCTAGGGAGCCACTTTTCGTACTTCGGGGGCATATGTCAAGGGTATCTCGAGATTTTACTCATGTCTAAAGGTGTGAAGTTTCCTGGGTCCCATTGAGAAGTCATAGTTGGCTTCGTCATCAATGGAGTCGCCAGATAATTTTCTTGAAATTATCAAAGAAATAAGGGATCACCCTTAGTGGAGTCACCAGGTAAGATTTGTAAGATAAAGACTCTTGAGGAAAGGCTTACCGAAAAAGTGTCGTCTTTGAGGAGAATTGACTCAATGTTCCCTGACAACGGCGCCAAAATGTTATCGCACAGTTTGTAGTTAAGGTAAAAGATGGATGAAAGAAAGGCAAACTAGCGTAACTGAGACTATCCTGCCACTGTCACTTCAATAGGATAACTCTTTCTGTTTAGGGTGGTAGGCCCAAGGGAGATGTCCCCAGTGACCTGGGGTTTTGAGAAGGCAAAGGCTTGAAAGGCTAAGTATAATATTCCCTCTCACAAGTCACCACTAATCAGAAAGTTCGGTTTAACAGCCAATAAAGGTAAAGATAACCGGAAGTAGTAACCAAAAGTGTACCTGCCCGAGACAAAACAACAAGGAGACTATACACGCGCAAGATCACTTGCTGGTTGGTACTTCATATAATCAAAGACTTTCTGATAATAAGCAATTGATAAACAATATTGATGAAGCAAGTCAACAATGTACAATAGCGATGATTACAATATATGTCACTTCTCAATAAATGCTAATGAAGCTTCACTATAAGCAATGGCAATTTATTATCAATGTAACAATATCAATACTAGAAGCAACGCCTTAGCCAACTATTCAATTGCTTTAAAGGCACAATAAATGCTGCATGGATATGTTTATAGCACAAAATAGATGACGGCAACAATAGGGTTAGTAAATGTTAGTCTAAGCTAGGGTTAGAAGGATTAGTAGTTGTTCAAAGTATTAGAAGTTGTTGTATGATTAAGGTACTCAACACAGGAAGTCTTAGATCAGTGCGTTACTAGGGCAAATGGAGTCAAAACAGTTGCAAATGTTGAAGGGACGAAATGATAGTGATATGGCCAAAGAGGGTTAAATGTTGAGGTGTTGCTAAGGCAAGGCCTCAACAATGAAACCCTAGGGGAGAAAGGCTCACTAAGGTGTAGAAACCCTGGGCCTTAGTGCTTTCTCCTCCTTCTTTAGCTCATCAA
>JZKD02S2281145.1:14376-26935 GCA_000966675.3 Picea glauca | reverse complement strand
AAGATGGGTCCTCCAGGACCATGCTCAGGTCGCTCCTGCTCTCGGTACTCCATGTCTAGGACCATGTGGGCCTCGAGACATGATCTCCTAGTTATCCCTAGATATTGGGATAACAAGGCTTACAACAAAATACAGGCAAATAAATTCAAGGGCACATTTACAGTGCTATAGGGTGGAATCATGAAGGTGGGTTACATTTTCGTGACAATCCGGTCTCCAAAATTCCAAAAATCATTTTTTCGGCCAAACTATTTTTTTTTTCGGCTGAAAGTACTACTTTTCGTCCGAAAAATCTTTCGGTCAAACTTTTGAATGTCAAATGGAATGACACCCGGACGACGCCCTTAATTTTTGTGTACCATTTTAGCCGGATGAATATTTTTTCATCTGGTAACGTCTTTTCGGCCAAAAGATATTCCGACCGAAATAATGTTTCAGTCGAAATATCTTTCAACCAAAATATTATTTCGGCTGAAACTGTAACATCCCGCTCTAGCACACTGAGCGAACTTATTCTTTGAGGACACTTGCTCACAAGTGATCCAGATTGTTATGCTATTAAAACTTTTGATTTTGATTTGATGCGCTATGGGATGATGACATGTTGTTTTACCACATCAACATAGACAAGTGCTATTGACTCAGTTTTACTGAGTGTGCAGGATTATGGATCTCGAGGATGAAGAGGCATCGATGGAACCCCTTGGACTCCGTATCGAGTTGGGGAGTTTACCATTGGGGTTTGATTGTTTTACTGTGATTTTAGTGCTTCTGATTAGATGAGGTGATGTGGATGTATTCTGACATGATTTGTTGATAATGCAGGCTGACGATAGCTTGCCAACCAGACTCACATGTGGAGTAAAGGGGTCATGCATGACTACCAGAGATTTTGAGGGAGAGGTGTGGACAACAACCCTGCCACAACCTACTAGTACTCCCGTCGTGGCTCGAACTATAGGTTAACGATTACCTAGTTTGAGAGGACCCAAGATGCCATGAGGGTAAACTGCAACAGTTGCTCATGATGATTCTAAGGGGCGCACAATAAGGCAGGGGGCCTTATTCCTTAGAGGTGCTTAGTCTCCCACAAGTTCATCTGGCGGAGTGTTGACTCCAGGGGTTATTTATGTCTACCAAGTCAATCAAGAGGCGAGTGGCACCCTTGGAGCACGTAGTGCATCCTGAAGGGCATGTCGTGCAAACAAAACATATTAAGGTGAGTCTCACCCTTGGAACACGTAGTGCATCCTGAAGGGCACGTCGCGCAAAGGAAACATATTAAAGTGAGTCGCACCCTTGGAGAACCTAGTGCATCTTGAAGGGCACGTCACGTTGTTGTTGATAGAAGAACGAACCTAGATGGCCTTAGGATGAATAACGTGTTAAGTATTCTTAAAACAGCTACCCTAATTATTTGTCACCAAATATGAAAATTTAAGGTTTAAGTCTAAACTATGCTAGTGGTAAAATTTTATCTCTCTATAATAATAATAATAATAATAATAATAATAATAATAATAATAATAATAAAAATAAAAACCACATGAATAATAATTATGATCTTCGTTAAATCTCGTAACAAGAAGGGAGTAAGAAATTAATTGTTTCAAAAAAAATATGATGGATTAAAATTTAAAAAGGGAATTATTTGTTTTATTACTTTGATAATTTAAAATATACTAATTAAATAAGAAAAGGGAAAAAGGGTTAATTTCCACACCTGCCTTTTTGAGTTCTAAGTAAAAAGGGAAAAGAGGGAAAATCTAAAATATTAGGAAACTATGAAAAGAGGTAAACATAAAAAGGGAAAAAGGGGAACTTAAGGGAAAAAGCAGAAAGTCAAACTTAGTAAAGAATCTACCATTTAAGAGCATTCTAATTTAAACTGAATTAGCAATTTAATAATAGGGAAATTCTTTAAAACCTGTAAGGGAATTTAGGGACACCTAGGAGTGATTCTAGGAGTAACTCTAGCTGGGTGAGGGAAATAAGATAATTAATTAATTAAATAAAATAATTAATGGAGGAACATAGGGGATGGGGGACACTTGTACGGAGAAGATTTTTTAGGAATTTATTTTTAAAATTTTAATTAAACGAAATTTTAGGAAAGAAAGGAAGTTCGAAACTCTACATAATGAAGGAGGGAGAAGGATGAAGGGGATCTTTTATTTGCATAATGTTACGCTGTAGAAATATCTACTTAACTGACTTACTTGAGGGAGTTGGGATACCCAACTTGGTGAGGAGTGGTAGCTCGGCCTTGCGAGACAAGCTGGGAGCTAGTTGAAATCTCTGGATAGTGAGTGGGTGGCCCCTTTGTAGCTTGGGGGGCTAAGGGGGAAGAAGAGTACCCCTAGCATTGGCTGGGAGGTACCGGTGAAGTCTCGATGGTCGGCGAGCAAGAGTTGCAGGGAGCGTGCAGAATGTCATTCAGAGCGGGCGAACAGGTAACGATACGCTCTCTTCAATTTTTGTATGGTAGAATGTATTAGGACTTATAATTGGGTCTACTTATTTAATAGAAGGGTAAAATGATGTTTTTTGTTTTTTTAATTTGGTGACTGAAACTTTCCTTAGCTTAGCTAGATGGTTGTTGACTCCCATGGCTTTCATTTTCCCACATGTCTAGACCACCTTGTTGTGTTGATTATGTCCTTCATGGTTGCTTAGCTTTCGTCCCTAACTCACCATTCTTCACCTGAGTAGTCGGCCAGGTGCCTGATCTACAGTGGTCGGCTTAATGTTAAAAGACCTATAGATCTCAACGCCTTTCTTTTCTTTGCGAGGATGGTGAGTGTAGGACGTTCCTGTCAACCATTGATTTAGGGTCCTTGCACCTTATTATGTGGAGAAAATCTGTCATTGTTATCATTCCTATTTCCTTAATTTTTAACTTTGCGTTTTTCTTTTATTTGGTGTACTCCTTGCCGGTATATGGCTTGCATTTTTTTTTTATATAACGAAGTCATTCCATCCCTGGATAAAATGCTTTGGTGATTTTCCACCTTAAGACCACAGCCATAGCTCGAGTACTTGGTGAATTGGGCCTTTTAGTTTTTTGCATTTCGTTTTTTATTCCATTATGATTTATACTTGTTGAGACCGCCCTTATTGCTGGATAAGACTGTGTTTTTGCCCAATTTTTACCTAGCAGTTTGCCCATTTGCACCAACTGTGAATTTCCATTCTTGGGATCAAAATCGTTTCTTTTAACCTCAGTGTTTTACCTGAAAATCTTTGCGATTTGGCCAATCTCAACATGGATCTCTGCCTTAATTTATCCCATGAATTTTTCCCCTGTTCATTAATTCATCTATGCATTTCGACTGTGTAGAACCACGATTTTATATTCCCAACTGGTGGTCAATAATGTACCTCGAATTTATTTAATGGTCTACGATTTCAATTCATGGAATTTTCTATTTTATGTACTGACAATTCTGAATATATTAAATGGAAATGCAATCATGATAAATGGCATGAGATGACAATTTATTTAATGACAACAATTTAAATTTATTCTTTAGCAGTGAATTTTTATACTCATCTATGTCGATGGTTGAATAGTAATGTTGACAACAATCTTCATGTATGAAAGCCAGCTATTTCTGTCATGTATTTCTGGGTAGCGTTGATAGAATTGATACGAGGGATTTATGTTTCATACATTCATGTGGCTGTAAGTTCATGATTTTAATGGAAGTGAAATGTCTTGAAGGACTGCACCTTCCTATGGTGTCTAGCCACGTTGTAAACTGTTGGAGTTTTAGCCATTTAGCATTCCATTTTTCTTTTGGTTAATAGTGCAAATTACCCAACAAACTAAGTTTGTAAGGTCATGGATTTAGCATTGGTAGAACCACGACTGGGAAAGTGTAGTCGAAGAATCGTGGCCAACGTAGGGATAACTTGTCCTTAAATTTATGCAGTGATTATCTCCTCCTGAAATTCGTCGTGTCACAAGTTAGTAACAACAATGTGCTGAATGTTAAGATCCCATTGTGCACTTCCCACTTGTTATATGCTAAAATATTGTGCTGAATGTTAAGATCCTAGCATGTGTTCTATGTCTTCTTGTCAACCACTTGAATGTTTTCTACCAATAATCAGTGATTTTCCAGTACCATATGATCATCCATTAGTTTTTGGAGTTGTTGTTCATTGTTATTTCATTTGAATAAGAATATATGATTCTAAGTGTTGTGAAGATTCATATAGACATTACAACATGAGTTACAAGTTTGTTGTAATGAACACTACTAGAGAGTCATTTTTTTCTTACGATGTCTGTTACAGTTAAAAACTGTTTTTCATTTGTAGGAATTTCGGAAATTCAACCTTGTACATATAATTAGCACTTTTTCACTATCATGCATTATGTATTATACAATGTACTATTGAGTATTTCATAGTTAACATGCTTGAAGAAAACCAAAAAAAGAAGGGCTTATGTCAATGTAAATATAGTATAGAATATATTTTATGTGCTTAGTAGTCACATATTCCATATTGAATCGAGAGAAGTTGGATGAGCCAAGTATTAACAATGATACATCACAAACATTTACTCAACAATAGAGTGAGAGGTACATATCAATAAGCTATTTTTCTTCTAGAAAATGCAATAGTAATGAAGACATACATAGATATTTATAAACTCTCTCTTTTAGACATGAAAAGAAAATAGTGTGGGGTTCTTATGAAATTTGAAAATTACTATGTTCACTTCAAGAGAAAAAAAAATATCCATAATTGAAGCAATCAATGGTGGAGATTCGAGTGTAATAGGAAGAGGTAAAGGTGAACCAATCATCCACGTGCAACAAGAACAATTGGAAAGCCTCCATCCTCCATTTCAACAAGTTCAATTGATGCAAAGTGATGTGGCAAGTTTTTTTTTTTCCAAGGATGGAGGATGGAAAAGAAAGGAGAAAGATAAGAAGGAAAGGAGGTGCTTATGAATGAACTAAAAGCCGTTTCTCTTGAAGAAAAAGATTCTTCCTTAGTGATGGTTTCTCTATTGGATAACTCTTCCTTCTTTTGTTGGAATCAGACAAGGCACCTTGCCTGATCAACCGGGTATGTATATAAAAATGTAAGATGTATAGTTGTACAAAAAATGTAAGGAAACTCTTCTTCATATTGCTCTTGCACCCTATTGGATAGGAGTGACTGATAAATTGGTCAGAGGATGTGCTACCCATTGTGGGAGATACTCCTTGTAGTTGTTGGCATTGTTCGTTGTAGTCATTTTGGCGCTTTGGTTGAACGCCTTCATGCGTTGGTTTGCGTGCCATCGAGGTCTTAAGGTTAACTGGTTGTCAAGGCCGTCATGTCGGGACATGGATGTTATCCCTTAGCTTGTAGGCATGGTCATGTTGTGTCAAGCAGGTAGTCATTTCTATTTATTGGTTTACGTGTGTTTCACGCAATTGCTCCTTGTGATAGTGCATGGAGTCATAGTTGTCTATTGCTGGATATACGTGTTGTGTTCATTGCCTGGTTATGTGGTTCCATTATTGTCGTCTTTTCCATCCTGCAAAATTCAAAACAAAATTTGCACTTCTACCTCACTGGTAGTTGTAACGATTAGGGATGTTACATATGGTATCAGATCCGGTTCAACCCTGCGACTATGGATTGCTAGGATTTCCAATGCAGTAAACCTGTGAGTATTAACCCTTGCGTTAAGTAAAAACCTTAACGTGTCCTCCTGGAGATCGCAATTAGAGGGTGCTCCTGAGGGTCCAAAATGTGCAATAGCTAGTGCCATTAGCATCCTCTGAGATCTTGAGAGAGATGAGTTCTAGTGTCCATGAGTGTCACTGATGGTGGTGTCGTTGAGAAATAGTTGTAGAGAAAGGCATGTGCTTCACACTTCGTGTATATGACCTCCAACATGAGGGTCCACATGGTGTTCTTTCCACTGAATGAGAGTGCTCTTTTATGGCAGAACACACTCCTACCCCTTTTGAACCTGGTCATTGGCAACGTGTCTTAGGAACTGCTCAAGGGAAGGTTCCAAGAGAGGTATGTTTCTAAGGAATTTGTTGAGCCTCAGCTCAATGAGTTTGACGCCTTACGATGAGGTAGTTGCATGATGTCAAGTATGAGGTCCGTTTTGGAGCTGCTTTTTTATACTCCTCACCTAGTTACCCAGAAACTTAAGGTCAAGAAGTTCGAGTTGGGCCTTTTTGTTAGAATTCATCTTCGACTTCGGGTACTAGGAGTACTAGACCGAAGGGGTGTTGGACGTGTGGAGAGCCACACTACCACTACGACTTCCCGATGGAGAGGACTAGAGCATCCAGATCAGTCAGACTGACTACTGTTGGAGATATGGGTAAGGCCCATCGGATTCATGCCACGATGAATAAACACTAGGTAGAGCATCATTCGACTGTGCTCGAGATGATAGGTATCGTCGCTAACAAGACCCTTAGTATTTTGATAGATCCCATTGATACCGAGAGTTTCATTTTTGGTGCAACGCTAAAAAGGATTAAGTTAAAGGCAGTTGAATAGGATGAGTTTAGCTTCATAGAGATGGCCTTGAGAGCCAAACAAAATGTAGGAGGAAAGGTTACGAGCTGTGTCCTTAACCTGGGAGAGTTTGTCACAAGGATCGACCTGTACATCACGATCCAAGGATCTTATGATGTCGTGATTGGTATGGATTGGTTGGAATCACATGAGGCAATACTCAACTTTAAGGTGAAATGGTTGATCTTGGGCGATGATGAGGGACAAAGATGTGTGATTTTCGAATGGAACCAGGGAGTTTCCCTAAGGTTCATCTCTTCCTTACAGCTATGGAAGAGCATGCGCAAGGGGTGCAAGATTTATACGATCCTTGCGTTAAATGAGAAGGGGGTAGTGAAAGGTCTAGGACACCTTCCGGTGGTGAGAGAGTTTGCAGACATCTTTTCGGAGGAGGTACCTGGGATGCCACCAGAGATGGAGTTGGAGTTTACCATAGACCTAAAACTGGGGACTGAACCGATAGAAAGAATGCCTTATCAGATGACGACCCTAGAGTTACAAGAGTTGAAAATGTAACTGAAGGATTTGCTGGACCCGGGACTGATACATCCTAGTGTGTCACCATGGGGTGCACCTATTATTTTCATACGAAAGAAGGATGGGTTGTGGAGGCTCGGCATTGACTACCGTCAATTGAACAAGGCCACAATCAAGAATCAGTATCCGTTGCCAAGAATTGATGATCTGTTCGATCAAATGAAGGGCGCAACGATGTTCTCAAATATCAACTTGCGATCAGGATACCACTAGTCACGGATTAAGGAAGATGACGTCCCTAAGACCACCTTTAAGATGAGGTTTGGACATTATGAGTTCACTGTTTTACCATTTGAACTGATAAATTCCCTAGGAGTATTTATGAGTTTGATGCACGGGGTGTTCCACGAGTACTTGGACAAGTTCATCCAAGTATTCATTGACGATATTTTGATCTACTCTCGGATGACGGAGGAGCATTATGAGAAGTTGTGCTTGGTACTACCATGTCTGCGAGAGCACAAATTGTATGGGAAGTTTTCCAAATGCTGTTTTTTTTTTAACAATCGAAGATTCACTACTTAGGGCATGTCATCTCTAGCGAAGGTATTTCCATAGATCTAGACAAGGTCGAGGCTATTATGGAATGGCTTGTTCCAACGAATGTCCCAGAGGTGCATAGCTTCATGGGTTTAGCAAGATACTATAGATGGTTCGTCAAGAGATTTTCGAAGATAGCAAATCCGATCACGGAATTGTAGAAGAAAAAAAAGAAGTTGTTTGGATCGAGAAATGCGCGGAAGCATTTCGGAGGCTCAAGGAGTTGTTGACAACAACACCGATACTAAAGGTTTCAGACATGGATGCGGACTTCTTGGTATGCACTGATGCATCCAAAGAAGGCTTAGGCGGAGTCTTGATGCAAGAGGGACAAGTGATCGCTTACTTTTCGAGGAAACAGAGAAGGCATGAGGAGAAATATGTGACACACGATCTAGAGTTGTTATCCATCGTCTATGCCTTGAAGGTTTGGAGACAGTACCTTGTTGGACAAAAATTCGAACTAAAGACTAACCATTGTGGACTACAACACGTCTTTATGCAGAGCGACCTGAATGCGTGACAACGACATTGGTCAGAATTGCTTAGCGAGTACGACTTCGAGATTACTTACATAAAAGGAACAATGAGTTGAGTGGAAAATGCATTGAGTCAGAGACTACGCATCTTTTCAGTGTTGCCTCTTCAGACGAATCTACATGAAAATATTCTAACTTTACAACATGATGATGACTGGTACAAAGAGGTCAACAGTTTTATCGGAAAAAACACAATGATGGTACCACGATTGAAGGATTTTATTTTTATAGTGATGGTTTAGTAGGTTTAAAAATCGGATCTATGTACCATTGAATGACAAGTTGAGTATGTTGATCCTAAGCGATGCTCATAAACCAGTTTACATGGCTCACCCGAGGGTCACAAAGATGAGGGTAGACCTTAAAACCTTATTCGTCTGGAAGGGAATGAAGGTATACATAGTCAACTATGTGGCCAGATGTCTAGAATGTCAGCAGGTAAAGGCTGAACATAGACACCCAACAGGATTACTACAACCACATGCTATTCCAGAATCAAGATGGGAGGTTATTTTAATAGATTTTATTATTGGGTTTCCATTGACAGTAAGGAGACATGACTCAATTTCATAGTCATAGACACTCTGACGAAGAGTGCTCACTTTATTCCTGTGTGTACGATGTATCAGACACTTGACATAGCTATAATTTTCATCAGTGAGGTTGTGAGGCTGCATGGCGTGCCTAAGAGGATTATATCAGATCGAGGATCGATGTTTACTGGACGATTTTGGACGCGTTTCCAAGAGGCTATGGGAACCCATCTTAACTTTAGTACTGTGTATCACCCAGAGACTAACGGGTAGACCGAATGAATGAACCATAGCTTGGAGGACATGTTGCCCAGGTATGTGATGGACCAATAAAATCATTGGGAAGAATTCTTGCCACTGGTAGAATTTGCTTACAACAATAGTTACCAGAGCACCATTAATATAGCGCCTTTCGAGTTCTTTACAGGTGACTGTGTTGGACACCTTGACTTGGGATCGGCTTGAGGATAGGGTCCTAGTGGGACCTTAAGAGGTCCAAGAAATGGAAGAGAAAATGAAAACAATAAGACAAGGGATTAAAGAAGTGTAGGATCGACATAATAAGTTATGTCGATGTGCGCCATGTCGACCGTGGTTACGAGATCGACGATCAAGTCTTTTTGCGGGTTAAACCACATAACAGTTCAATCAAGTTTGGGAAGGGAGATATACTCTCTCCTAGGTTCGTGGGACCTTTCACGATTGTCGAGAGAAAGGGGCTCCTGGCCTATCGACTAGCCTTGCCAGACTCTTTGAGGCGTATGCATGATGTTTTCAATGTATCTGTTTTGAGACATTATATTAGTGATCCTACACATGTTTTGACTTGAGCACTTGGTGGGTGTTGGATGAGGGGGCGCTCATTGCTAATCCGATATGCATCCTGGATCATCGCATTCAACATCTATGGCATCGAATGGTAGAACAAGTCAAGGTCTAGTTGGACAACTATAGAATGAACTCGACGACCTGGGAGGACGCATATGATATGCACCAACAGGGTCCTTTTTTGTTTGATAGATAGCCTTATAATAGTGTGATACACTTTAGGTCGGCTCATATACTGTGCAACTTCGTGACGATGTTTAGAACAAGAGGGGGGGTATGTAACATCCCTCTCTAGCACACTGCGCGAACTTATTCTTTGAGGACACTTGCTCGCAAGTGATCTGGATTGTTATGCTATTAAGACTTTTGATTTTGGTTTGAGGCGTTATGGGATGATGACATGTCATTTTACCACATCGACATAAACAGGTGCTATTGACTCGGTTTTACTAAGTGTGCAGGATTATGGACCTCAAGGATGCAAAGTCATCGATGGAACCCCTTGGACTCTGGATCGAGTTGGGGAGTTTACCATTGGGGTTTGATTGTTTTACTGTGATTTTAGTGATTTTGATTAGATGAGGTGATGTGGATGTATTCTGACATGATTTGTTGATGATGTAGGCCGACGATAGCTTGACAACCAGACTCACATGTGGAGTAAAGGGGTCAGGCATGACTACCAGAGATGTTGAGGGAGAGGTGTGGACAACAACCTTGCCACAACCTACTAGCACTCCCGCCGTGGCTCGAATTGTAGGTTAATGATTACCTAGTTTGAGAGGACCCACGATGTCGTGAGGGTAGACTTCGATAGTTTCTCATGATGATTCTAAGGGGCGCACAATAAGGCAGGGGGCTTTATTCCTTAGAGGCCCTTAGTCTCCTACAAGTTCACCTGGCAGAGTGTTGACTCTAGGGGTTATTGATGTCTACCAAGCCAGTAAAGAGGTGAGTGGCACCCTTGGAGCACATAGTGCATCCTGAAGGGAATGTTACACAAAGAAAACTTATTAAGGCGAGTGGCCCCCTTGGAGCACGTAGTGCGTCCTGAAGGGCACGTCGTGCAAAGAAAACATATTAAGGCGAGTGACACCCTTGGAGCACCTAGTGCATCCTGAAGGGTACGTCGCGTTGTTGTTGATAGAAGAATGAACCTAGATGGCCTTAGGATGAATATGTGTTAAGTATTCTTAAAAAAAATACCCTAATTAAATGTTGCCCAATATGAAAATTTATGGTTTAAGTCTAAACTATGCTAGTGGTAAAATTTTATCTCTCTATAAAAAAAAAATAATAATAATAACAATAATAAAATTAAAAACCACATGAATAATAATTATGGTCTTCGTTAAATCTCTTAACATGAAGGGAGTAAGAGATTAATTGTTTCAAAAAAAATATGTTGGATTAAAATTTAAAAAGGGAATTATTTGTTTTATTACTTTGATAATTTAAAATATACTAATTAAATAAGAAAAAGGAAAAAGGGTTAATTTCCACACCTGCCTTTTTGATTTCTATGTAAAAAGGGGAAAGAGGGAAAATCTAAAATATTAGGAAACTAGGAAAAGAGGTAAACATAAAAAGGGAAAAAGGGAAACTTACAGGAAAAAGCAGAAAGTCAAACTTAGTAAAGAATCTACCATTTAAGAGCTTTCTAATTTAAATTGAATTAGCAATTTAATAATAGGGAAAGCCTTTAAAACCTGTAACGAAATTTGGGGACACCTAGGAGTGATTCTAGGAGTAACTCTAGGTGGGTGAGGGAAACAAGATAATTAATTAATTAAAGAAAATAATTAATGGATGAACTTAGGCGATGGGGGACACTTGTACGGAGAAGAATGTTTAGGAATTTTAATTAAATGAGATTTTAGGAAAGAAAGGAAGGTTGAAACTCTATATAATGAAGGAGGGAGAAGGAGGAAGGGGATATTTTGTTTGTGTAACGTTACGCTGTAGAAATATCTACTTGACTGACTTACTTGTGGGAGTCAGGATACCTAGCTCGGTGAGGAGTGGTAGCTCGACCTTGCAAGGTGATTTGGGAGCCAGTCAAAATCTCTGGATAATGAGTGTGCGGCCCTTTTGTGGCTCGGGGGGCTAAATGGGAAGAAGAGTACCCCAAGCATTGGCTGGGAGGTACCGGTGAAGCCTTGACGGTCGACGAGAGGGAGTTGCACAGAGCACGCGGGACGTCATTCAAAGTGGGCGAACACGCAATGGTAATCTCTCTTCAATTTTTGTATGGTAGAATATATTAGGACTTATGCTTGGGTATTCTTATTTAATGGAAGGGTAAAATGATGTTTTTTTTTTAATTTGGTGACTGAAACTTTCCTTATCTTAGCTAGATGGTTGTTGACTCCCATGGCCTTCATTTTCCCGCATGTCTAGACCACCTTGCTGTGTTGATTGTGTCCTTCGTGGTTTCTTATATTTCATCCCTAGCTTTCTAGTCTTTGCCTGAGAAGTTGGCCAGGAGTCTGATCTACTGTCGTCGCCTTAGCGTTAAAAGACCTATGGATCTCAACGCCCTTCTTTTCTATGCGAGGATGGGAGAATAGGACGTTCCTGTCAATCATCTACCTCTGTCGTTTACCCCTGATTGATTGAGGGTCCTTGCACCTTATTATTGTAATTTCTAACCTTGTACAATATCTACTGCAAACTGATATTCAGAAAAGAACAGAAAATATACAATGGCATACAAACATTACACAGAGATTTTTCACCTGGAAACCCAAACCGGGAAAAAAAAAGCATATATTATATTCATACATTGTGTTACATTGTTTACAATACAATATACATATAGGAGCCAGTGACATCCTAAACCCTAACCCAATGACCTAGATTAGTCCAAAACCCTAATTCCTTAACCGGAAATAGAAAACCATCGGCAAAAAACCATGTTCCTAAAAACCACCTAATATCATGTGGTCTCGGAAATATGTGGTCCCAGAAATATGTCGTCCCGGCGGAAATATGTCATCCCAAAAAAAAAAATTCAGGGGCGCTGCCCTCGAA
>JZKD02S2281134.1:9465-29714 GCA_000966675.3 Picea glauca | reverse complement strand
AGTCAATTCTAACAAATTCTCCACTCACATATTGAATTTACTACGCTCAATATGTTTGTTTTACAAAAGTAAACCCCATGAAATTTCAAGTACATATTTCACTTCAACAAAGACAACCAAAGGACACTAACATTTTGATTTGATTTTTGTGGACCGCGGAACCAATATTGATTGGTAGTAACTCGCTGCAACTTCTGTTCGTCTGGAGCATTTAAATCATTCTCTCGATGATCCAATGATAACCAAGGAATTTACCCATGCCGTGAACAAGTAGACAGTTGAGTTGGTTTTTATCCTCCTCCCGATGACTCTACTAGGCATTTTCTATGATTTCCTTTCCTTTCGATAGATAAAACTATATTTTCATATCCTACCTACAGTAATTCGCTTTCTTCCTCTTGTAGAAACGGTTGGGCTCGTAATTGTTTTCCCGAACTGGCTAAGAAAAGACTAGCCAGCAATTTGTTGGATCCTTTCTCCTTCATGTACCACGTTGGGTAACTCTATTAAACTTATAGAGAAACAGATCTGTAGATTCATGCTTAGAAGAGATCTATGGAAAACAAAATAATAACACTACAAATAAATCGTAATAAAGAATGCTACAACAAACCGTAACAACACTCTAAACAATGGACACACCATATCATTCACTCACAAAATAATCTATTCCGATCTACATAGGATTAACAATGCCAAATTTGCATGATTGCAGCCCCTCATGAAACACTCAGGGCTGTACCAACTAGGATACCATGTACACAAACGATAGAGTAGACATTGTTTCCGGACACACCAAAAACGATAGAGTAGACAGCCGCTATCGCGCGGCTAGTGAACGCCGAAAGGCCGCTGTTAAACTTCCACTGGCGACAACTGGTACCAATACAATAACAACCAGAACCTTCTAGAGTGATCAAATGATCAAGTTATTCATTCCAACATCCTCATCCTCCTGATCTCAAGACAATCTACCAATACAATAACAACCAATACCAATACAAATACCAATACAATAACAACCAGAACCTTCTAGAGTGATCAAATGATCAAGTATTAAAGACAAAGACAAGTAGGATTAAAGACAAGTAGGAGTTATTCATTCCAACATCCTCATCCTCGTGATCTCAAGACAATCTACTTTCATCTGGAAAATGTCAATCTATTTTCATACTTTCATCTGGAAAATGTGACAAGCGAAATCAGATTTACGAATTCAGGCACTCATAGATCGCTGACAGCACATGAAAGGAAAAAGCCTCATGAAAGGAAAAAGCCTGCTATTTCGGGATTATTGGAATTCACAGCTTATTCACCCTCGTAGTGGTTAGAGCTCACTGCTAAGCCTTGACAATTCTGGTACAATGTTAATAAAACTGGTTTTGACGACGCGTTAAAATTTCGAACATCTTAATTGCCATTAACATTTATGGCAATTTTGTGGAACACGTTTAGCTGTTCAAGTATCTTTTAACTATTTTTTAACTATTCTTAGGGCGCAGGATCAGGCCGCAGCGAAGTCCATTGGGAAAACTGTAAGAAAACGCTGAAGTGGAATAATAACAACAAAGAGCACTTTCAGCTCTTCATCTGCTCGAGCTATTAGCTATGATGAATGCCGAGATAGGGCTTAGGGGAGGACAAAATACCCGGCCTGCAGGGTACGACCAAAAAGTGGGTTGACACAGTTTGGCTTTCTTGGGAGAAATCATAGATCAGAATTTTGGCAAATATTTATCTAGACCATGATCTAGACTGAGTCCTGACTGCTCTCATCTACTCTGAGGTCGATGTGAGTTTCTTGTTAAGCTAGTTATATTTCTTCTTGTCAAGAGCAACTGTTGGAACCACTAGTTTGTATTCAGGACATCTCAAAATTATCCTGTGGTAGATGTGGAACTTCAATTTTATTGAGGCCGCTAGCTTAGGTTGGCACCCATCCCATAGATTTTTCTTCGAAGATTCTACTTTCTAAATTCCATTTTAATCATACATCTATTAACTTTACCTTTTGAATTCTCTCTCTCTCTATATATAGACCGTATCTATCAACCGGGATCTATTAATCAAGATTTATCAAAAATTAAGTGTAAATATGAATTGATAGATCCCGGATTTATCAAAAATTAAGTGTAAATATGAATTGATTTTTCCTGTCATTCAGTCTAATAAATCCAAGGCTAAGATGATGAATAATATGCGTGAAATTAAAAGTTAAGATGATATACGTGTTCTTTGCTTATTTTTGTGTTATCCCCCAACTTAGCCTGTAGAGCTCCTCGCTTTTCTCTGTACAAATGTTACGAAAACTAATTCTTAATTCTATCGTTCAGTCTTTGTTCGTCGTTTATGGATATATAAAGGGTATGGAAAATCCAGCTACATACCTTACAAGGTGTGTCTAGTGGCATTCATTTTCCAAGCAGCTGACAGGGCAAGAAGATCTGCATCATTTCTGTAATTGTAGCTATATATATCATACCAACTGGGAATTATCAGTTATTAATTGCAGTATATGTATATACTATCAGAGGTTCAGACACTGGTGAAAATTGATTTTAACACTTAAAATGAATTATCACTCCCATGAAGCTGCAAAAGAAAAAATAAAGAAATCCACTCCCATGGTGCTAGAAAATGTGGGAAATCCTTACCTTTCCAGGTAATTAGTTTGTCTGCTTCGCATTTTCCGCTACTAAAGGTGCACCTATCGATCCTGATGATGGATGTTGCTGAAAAGAGATTTCGCCTTGACATGGAGGAAGAGAGATAATTTACAAAGTGCTTTGCAAGGCCGAATTGTGTATTCCTTCCTCTCAATTGACACGCTCTGAAGCCATGTGACAGGCATCAATACGTGTCAACACTAAAACGCCTTATTCTGTAATGTTTTTTCAAATAGTTGACACAGTTGTTAGCCCATGCAATCTGCAGTAGTACGTGTCGACCATAAGACGGCTTATTCTTTACTATGTTTTTTAAGAAAATGATCCACGGGAGTCTCTATAAACTTCTCGACTGAATACTTGGGGCGGGGATTTACGTTATTATATCTGCCTCAGTCGTTTGCCAGTGAAATTTGTTTGACTCTGCCGCCTTAGGTGAAATTTTTTATTTGTCTCGTATGTTTTAACATAAAAAACGACTGAAAATCGTAATTTTGAAATGTAGAGAAGACATGTATCATTTGCAAAATGATTTCCAAGGCTGAATTGTGTATTCCTTCCCTTAATTGACACGTTGTCAAGCGAAGTGATTAGCGTCAATACGTGTTAACACTAAGCCGGTTTATACTTTTTCAAATAGTTGACAGGTTGTTAACCCACGTAATCTGCGGTAGTACGTGTCGACAATACGGCTTAGTCTTTAATGTGTATTTTAGAAATTGGTCTCTGTCAACTTCCCCACTGAAGACTTGGGGTTTATTCTTCAAATGTGTTATTGTATCTGCCTATGTGGCTTAGAAGGCAAACTTGTTTGAGTTTGCAGTAATTGGTGAAATTTTTTATTTGTTTCATATGTTTTAACATCAAGAACTGAAAAATCATAATTTTGAAATATGTTTTCTCATATCTCCTTGATAAGATCATCTCTTCATCTGCTCGGCTGAAGTTGTTAGAGCACATCCGATCCAGTTGCATTTAATCTTTGCATTTATAAAGCATATCACATTACGTTGTGTTGTTGCAAACAGTACCATCACGATGTCCATTCAAAACGCCCTTCCTTCAACAATTATGTATTTAAAACAACCTCCCTTCAACATTTATGTAATTATATTTTGCACTGGATTGACCTCCTGCTTGGCCATTTGCATTTTAACTATCTCTCTCATGCTCTGACAATGCTTTGGTTCGTCCCTTGAACAATTCACCTTGGACGTTATGATCCTTGCTTTCAAGGCGACTTTAGAAGATTTAAACTTCAAGTGTTATATAATCCTGCGTTCTTATTTGTGGAAATTGATAGATTGACAGATGAATACTGGACCACAGTTTTTTCTATTTTTTGCGATTTGTTCTTGAATAACTTACAATGGACTTTTGATAAGTGTACTGTTTGTTATCTGCTTGTTTAAAGAAATGGATTCCTATCGAGAAAGTATTCGAACAGCTACCGTGTACCAGCGAGGGTTTGACATCGGAGGAAGGACAGAATCGTCTCCCAAGTTTTGGATTCAACAAATTAGAGGGAAAAAAGGTCTGCATCTTATCCAACCGTGGATAATGTTTTTGATGTTTTATACCCAATTTCTTTCTCCGCTGAATTCCTGAAGATCATTTGGCTAAAACATGTTGGTGTATGCCTATCAACCATAAAATTGACCATATACTATGCTTGAGAACTTCTGTAGGATAGCAAAACTCTAAAATTCCATGGGTTTATGTGGAATCCCTTGTTAGAGGTTATAGAGATAGTTCCCATAATGCCAATTGCCTTTGCAAATGTTGCAAATGTTGATGTAAGTTGTATTTCCAATGAATATTGTATTTTTGTTTCCCAAAGTTTTTGCAATCTGTTTTTTCTCATATTGTTGCACCCCATTGTAGGGTATGCCTCTAGATTTGAAAGGTTTCCTTGGAATCATCATGTCGCTGGTTATTACTTCCACCATAAGTTTCATAGAAGAAAACAATGCCGAAAATGCAGCAGTTTCCCTAATGTTAGGTGTTGCACCAAAGTCCAAGGAATTCAAACATGTAGAGAAGTTTATTGTGTAAAACAACTTCTACAACTTTTCCCAATTTATCTTTCGTATCTGTTTCATTACCTATGGAGGAATTGTTCTCTAGATCCTTTGCGATGGCAGATGGCAAGAACAAGAAGTTTCAATTCTTTCAGAATTGTTCTCTAGGTCCTTTGCGATGGAAGATGGCAAGAACAAGAAGTTTCGATTCCTGTCCCAAGTGATATCATCAATATGAAACTATGGGACATTGTTCATGTTGTTGCTTGTCTCCTTGAAGGTGATCCTTTAATGATTGACTAGTGTTCCCTGACTAGTAAGTCGCTTCCTGTGGCGATGAACGTCCGGATGAAGTGTTCAAATTTTCATCACTTGAATTTTCAAATTTTTCCAAGTTAGAAAAGGCGCTACAAGAATAAAACGATGACAAGGTATTTTCATCATTTGAATTTTCAAATTTTCCAAAGTTAGAAAAGGCACTGCAGGAATACCGTTACTCCCATAGCACCAGGAATAATCATTGTTTTGCATGTGCCACCCTGCCTAGATCGTGTTGTTCTGCATGCACCACCCTCCCTAGATCGTATCATAACATTTTAAACCATGATTAGAGAATCTGCATGCCTCTTTATAATCTATTTCGGGTTGGTATTATTATAATAACAACTATATATGAAGGATTGAGCTATATTCCCCGCTTTTACATCAAATAAACACGTCCGATTGTCATGAATGAAATCACCATCTACCTATTTTAGCATGTTTGTTATTCTAAGAAGGATATGCAAATAAAGAGATAACTTCTACTTTTTTAATAACTCTGGGGAATTGAATATTCAACTCTAGATCTTCTCATAATTGTCTACAAGATTGTATCAAAGATATGGCACCCAAAAAGAGTGGCCCGATAATCAGATTAGAGCCTCAAGGTATATAATTCCTCAAAGAATTTCCTTAGATGGCCCACAAATTCAAGGATTCTTGTTGGTTCGACTTCTTTGCAACGTTCCAGAGTCATGACGAACAAATCTCTATGACATTTGCACATAATTTTGATGGCTTCCAATATATGGTTAAAAAAATTCTAATGCTCGTGACAGAGCAGTCCATTGCTAAATCCTGTAGATTACCAGTATATGGGGAAAGATGGTGAAAGAAGGACAATGTAGTCATGGAATTTGTGAGTCAGTTTTTAGTTCCAGAAAAGGAAAACCCTAACTCGAGAAATGGGATACCACAAAGCTGGGTAAGGAAAGAATGACACACTGCCTTGTTGATTATCCACAAGTACATTACATGTGAAGGAAGGTTTTCTCTGGTCCATGTCTATCATATTAGACTGTTGATTCATGTAAATGGTGATTACTCTCTTAACTTATCCTATTTTCTATTAAAAAGTTTATCCAAGATGTCTAAGAGGATCTAGTCCCATCCTGCTACAAAAAAAAACAGTCTTTTTCAATAAGGTTTGATTAGAACATTAGTAGTATTCTCCTTAAATGAAGTCCATCTAGGTCTTCGGACTAGTTAATCTAGTAATTAAAACCTAACTTAGAGTCAACTAAATATAAAACTGTCAAGGGGAAGAAACCTGTAACAGAGAAATAGACGTCTCAAGATACTGAAGTTTTGATGAAAGAAGATTCTCCTGCAGCTAGGGTAAGTCGTGCTAGCAAGAGAAATTACAAACCCAGCAAGATGTGGGTGATTTTTCTATGGGTAAAGTTGATGAGAAAGACACTACTAGTCAAGGTAAGAAACCTAAAATGAATGAAGAAACTGACACCCATCTTGATCCATATATAAAGAGGGAATTTGATGAATATGAATATTACATCACAAGTCCAGTCCATACTCTAGTCAAACAGAAGAAACAATCTACAGGCTAGAAGAATGCAAAAAGTAAAAAATAGAGTCAAAAGAAAAAACTTGTACCTAAATACCTTAGAAGAAATTCTACCAAAGCTACCAATAAATTTAGACTGATTTTTAAAGCAATGTTTCATCCTTCCATCAAGAAGGAGAATCTCATAATAATAGAAGAAAACTCAAAGGAGATCAAAAAACAGGCAGTGGAATCTTCTTTACACAGGACAAAGAAGGAATCTGAGGAACACAAGAAGAAACGATAAAAGGGAAACAAGATTGTAGAATACTCGAGAAGACCTATGACCAGAGAAACTACAAAATCACCTTTAGTATCTAAATATGTATTTAAAGGCACAAATGTAGTTTATGATGACAAAAATGATCTTTTTCTAGAACTAAACTAGCTACAAGATATTCCATAAATCAGAGAATCATAAAGATCTGAAGAAGATGATAATAGCATTGGGTTATCCTCCAAATGTGAAATTAAGTTAAGGAAAACCAAATCATCCATAGATTTGAACCTACCTGCTCTAGTAGAAGAACATCCATAGTTCACGATAAACATAACAAAAACAATAAAAGATAGAAATCAAATACAGGAAATACTTTGTTTTTCTTGTTTCAGTCCATATCTTCGATAGCAGTTTCTAAAATGATGGAGATTAATTTTTGGAAACCAAAAGAATTTGTTTTTGGGAACGGGTCCCTTCACAAAAACCTCTCTCAGGTTTTACACATCCATCAAATTTTAAGAGATTTGAATATATATTTGAGGCCTATTTTTCAAATATTTCACAATAAATAATTTCCAATTTTAGTCACTAATTTTTGGCGATGTTGAAGAACATATGGAGATTAATTTTTGAAAAAAAAAGAGTTTTTTATTGGGAATGGTCCCCTTCGCAAAAACTACTCTTGGATTTTGTACCTCTATGACCATTTGAGAGATACAAAAAGATTTTTGGACCCTGTTTTTCAGGAATTAGCGAGAATTATTTTCCTAAAAAATTTCATGGACAACAGTTGACAAGCCACCTCATCAATTCGACTTGAAGATCAGATTTGATCTTCTCCTTGATTATTTGAAACAAGAAACTAAATATAGATGAGGAGGTTTTCAGATCCATTTCTTTTGGATCTTGATAATTATGTATTGTTTCTATATAAACTTTGTAGAAGGAGAAGTTAATGGGGATTAGTTGGGCATTCAAGACCCTTTTTTGTAAAACTTAACTGTAAGAAAGACTAAATTCCATATTGATACTAAATCAAAATGACATGTTGATGGTCAGATCTTCTTTCATATCTTTATCTGTTTCTTTTCTTACTTGAATTCATTTATTCTGTTGCAATGCATATGATTTCTTGATTTTGGGTGACACAATGAACTTTTTACTGTGTTTTTTCATAATCAATGTTGTGTTCAAGTACATGTTCTAGTTTCTTAATGATATTTTGAAATAAGAAATTCTTGTGTGAGCTGAAAAACTAGATACTCGCATACATTTCTTTCTTTATTTACCCTACTCTATAATATATTCATGTGACTACCATTTACTAAATCAGTGGGATGTTTATTTTATTTTACATTGAGTTATATGATTATTTTGAATCCTTGAACCAACTTTCAACCAGTTTCCAAAAACCTATTCAAAAAACCCTTAAAAATACCAGTGTAATAACCTGATGATTCCCTAGCTTGGCCTTTCATAGTCAAGTCCAAATTTAGGGACTAACATCTTTTGACATCATTGTCGGGGACAAAGACACGAAGTATTTATCCCTAGAAGAACGAAAACGATCAATTCTATCTCTTGATTGTGAACATGAGTTGGACACTTTTTCTCACTGTATCATTCACATGGCGACTCCATGAAGGAAGAATCCATTGGAAACTCCACTAATATGAGATTTCAAAGGCTATGGAAGCCATTTTGGCTCTTAGGTTTCCTTCATTTGATTTCTCCGATATTCTCGGTTTTCCAAATGTTGTGCCTACTATGCATGAATGTGGAGACTACCTTCCAAGGTTCAGAGGAGATGATCATGATCATCCTGCACAACACTTGATTGATTTTCACCAATACATGGACCAACTTGATATTCATCATGAAGATGTATTGTTGAATATGTTTATGTACTCCTTGGAAGGAGAGGCGAAACAATGGTACCGATATCTTCATGTTTCCAATATTTCATCATTAAATGATTTCCATGTTTCTTTTCATTCATTTTGTAAGAGGATTTATCCTGGAGAATGCCTGTTGAATGATTTTTGTGAGCAATTTAAACCTCTTAGGAAAACATTTCAGTAGGGATTTAGTGATGAGATTAGTGAGTATATTTTGGAATGTTCTCATTATGCTCCTAAAAATTTTGATGCCCATTCAAATGGGTCTTTTCATGAAGAATTTGCTACTAGAAATATTTGTGAAGGCCAATATTTTAGTGAATAAATTCTTGAATATATTGATGGTGAACAATTTTTTTTATCATTTCCAGTTGAAATCAATCAATAGTCTCCATCCTACCATGATGAAGAAGATTTGATCATTCATGAAACTTATCCCATTTTTCCTTTCAAGGAGAAGTTTTTCAAGATATTGTTGATGATAGTGTCATGGATAGTATGACAACAAATTTATTGGATTGTATTAATAAATTTTTTGTTCCAAAAGACCAAGTTGTTCGTTTGTGTTCTTTCTTTGAAGAGCATAATGAAACAAAATTTTGTGAATTTCAAAATTCAGAAACTTTTTATAGTCAACTTGCATATGATGAATATGGAAATGGAGAAGAGCAGGATTTCACATTAGCATTCATTGACATGTGCAACAGTGAGACCGTTTTTTATGAGTATNTTTTACATTGAGTTATATGATTATTTTGAATCCTTGAACCAACTTTCAACCAGTTTCCAAAAACCTATTCAAAAAACCCTTAAAAATACCAGTGTAATAACCTGATGATTCCCTAGCTTGGCCTTTCATAGTCAAGTCCAAATTTAGGGACTAACATCTTTTGACATCATTGTCGGGGACAAAGACACGAAGTATTTATCCCTAGAAGAACGAAAACGATCAATTCTATCTCTTGATTGTGAACATGAGTTGGACACTTTTTCTCACTGTATCATTCACATGGCGACTCCATGAAGGAAGAATCCATTGGAAACTCCACTAATATGAGATTTCAAAGGCTATGGAAGCCATTTTGGCTCTTAGGTTTCCTTCATTTGATTTCTCCGATATTCTCGGTTTTCCAAATGTTGTGCCTACTATGCATGAATGTGGAGACTACCTTCCAAGGTTCAGAGGAGATGATCATGATCATCCTGCACAACACTTGATTGATTTTCACCAATACATGGACCAACTTGATATTCATCATGAAGATGTATTGTTGAAGATGTTTATGTACTCCTTGGAAGGAGAGGCGAAACAATGGTACCGATATCTTCATGTTTTCAGTATTTCATCATTAAACGGTTTCCATGTTGCTTTTCATTCATTTTGTAAGAGGATTTATCCTGGAGAATGCATGTTGAATGATTTTTGTGAGCAATTTAAACCTCTTAGGAAAACATTTCAGTAGGGATTTAGTGATGAGATTAGTGAGTATATTTTGGAATCTTCTCATTATGCTCCTAAAAATTTTGATGCCCATTCGAATGGGTCTTTTCATGAAGAATTTGCTACTAGAAATATTTGTGAAGGCCAATATTTTAGTGAATAAATTCTTGAATATATTGATGGTGAACAATTTCTTTTATCATTTCCAGTTGAAATCAATCAATAGTCTCCATCCTACCATGATGAAGAAGATTTGATCATTCATGAAGCTTATAACATTTTTCTTTTCAAGGAGAAGTTTTTCAAGATATTGTTGATGATAGTGTCATGGATAGTATGACAACAAATTTATTGGATTGTATTAATAATTTTTTTGTTCCAAAAGACCAGGTTGTTCGTTTGTGTTCTTTCTTTGAAGAGCATAATGAAACAAAATTTTGTGAATTTCAAAATTCATAAACTTTTTATAGTCAACTTGCATATGATGAATATGGAAATGGAGAAGAGCAGGATTTCACATTAGCATTCATTGACATGTGCAACAGTGAGACCGTTTTTTATGAGTATCAATCTGATGTTGGATAAATAGATGAAAGAAATCATCCTATCAAAGATGTTGTTGTTCATTGTCATAAAACAAGTGATTTCCATGTGTTGTTTAAGGAAAATCGCATGGATTATGGTATCACAAATATAACAAAAATTGCAGGGGAGCAGTTTAGGTTTTTTCATCAGCTAAAAGTTTTTCATATTATATATGATCCAGTAGCCATCTACATGGATTCAGTGTTTCTAGAGGTTCAAAATTTTGCATCATTTGACATTAAAGCAAATTACGGTTGTAAGTATGAGTTGCCCATTAATTTTTTACTGCAAACATCTCAGTTTTTCTACATTTTCTTATTTACTTGCAAGGAAGAAGACCATCTTTTCAGTCAAATTATTTCATGGTTGCATTGGAAGTTTGATGTGACTTGATCAATGAACTGATTGGTTAGTTGTGTAGGAGTTGTAGGTAAATAAGATTTATTTTTGAGCATGTTGGTTTCAGTTTAAAGATCGATTTACAATAAGAGAGTAGTGTCAAGTTTTCAGTATGCAAGAATAAAGACTCCATAGCTCAATGAAAAGACTACTTGCAGTTTTTTGGTTGTTATTTTTGGATTGAAAATAACAGAATGGTTGGACAGGGAAATGATTACAATAAAAGTTTATGATGATGAGGGATGTGAAGGAATTGGTCAACAAGTTCTTAAAGTTTCATCATAAAACTTTAATGAAACTTTATCCCCAGAAGGAGCTAGTGTTAGTCCTTAACCTTGTTTTTAACTGATAGGGTGTCCTTAATCCCCGTTCTACCCATTTTCCATGTTTTCTTTTTGTTAAAATTTGTTTTTTCCCTTCTTGGCTTGAAATCATGTTTTCATTCTTTTATGCCATTTTAAATGTTTTTAAGTATTTTAGAGATTAGTATTTGATACGAAAATTTTCTTTCACATCACTTGTCTTTTCATCATTTGAATTTTCAAAATTTTCCAGGTTAGAAAAGGCGCTGCAAGAATAGCTCTATTCCTGCAATGTCGAGAATAACCATTGTTCTGCATGCACCACCTTGCCCAAATTGTGTCCTAATGTTTTAAATCATGATTAGAGGATCTGCACAACTCTTTATGATCTATTTCGGGTTGCTATTATTATGATAACAACTATATATGAAGGATTGAGAGATACTCTCCACCTCTACATCAAATAAACAACCCCGATTGTCATGAATGAGATCGCCATCTACCTTTTTTAGTATTTTTATTATTCTATGCAGGGTATGCAGATAAAGAGATAACTTCTACCTTTTTAATATCTCTCAGGAATTGAAGATTCAACTCTCGATCTTCTCAAAATTGTCTACAGGATTGTATGAACGATATGGTGCCCAAAAAGAGTGGCCAAATAATTAGACTGGAGCCTAATGGTACATAATTTCTCAAATAATTTCCTCATATGGTCCATAAATTCAAGGATATTGGTTGGTTCAACTTTTTCACAACATTCCAGGGTCATGACGAACAGATCTCTATGACATTTGCACATAATTTTGATGGCTTCAAATCTATGGTTGGAAAACTTCTAATGGACGTGACAAAGAATTCCATTGCTAATGCCTGCAGATTACCAGTATGTGGGGAAAGATGGTGGAAGAAGGAAAATGTAGTCATGGAATTTGTGAATCATTTTTTAGTTCCAGAAAAGAAAAACCCTAACTAGAGCAAGGGTATACCACATAGTTGGGTAAGGAAAGAATGAAACACTACCTTGTTGATTATCCAGAGGTACATTACATGTGAAGGAAGGTTTTCTCTAGTCCATCTCTATTATTTTAGATCGTTGATTCATGTAAATGGTGATTACCCTCTTAACTTACCCTATTTTCTATTAAAATTTTTATCTAAGACGTCTAAGAGGATCTAGTCCCATCCTGCTACAACAAAAATAACTATTTTTCATCAAGGTTTGATTAGAACATTAGTAGTCTTCTCCTTAAATGAAGTCCAGAGGTCTTGGGACTGGTTAATGTAGTCATTAAAACCTAACCTATAGTCAACTAAATATGAAATTTTCAAGGGGAAGAGACTTGTAACAGAGAAACAAACCTCTCAAGNTTTGATGTGACTTGATCAATGAACTGATTGGTTAGTTGTGTAGGAGTTGTAGGTAAATAAGATTTATTTTTGAGCATGTTGGTTTCAGTTTAAAGATCGATTTACAATAAGAGAGCAGTGTCAAGTTTTCAGTATGCAAGAATAAAGACTCCATAGCCCAATGAAAAGACTACTTGCAGTTTTTTGGTTGTTATTTTTGGATTGAAAATAACAGAATGGTTGGACAGGGAAATGATTACAATAAAAGTTTATGATGATGAGGGATGTGAAGGCATTGGTCAACAAGTTCTTAAAGTTTCATCATAAAACTTTAATGAAACTTTATCCCCAGAAGGAGCTAGTGTTAGTCCTTAACCTTGTTTTTAACTGATAGGGTGTCCTTAATCCCCGTTCTACCCATTTTCCATGTTTTCTTTTTGCTAAAATTTGTTTTTTCCCTTCTTGGCTTGAAATCATGTTTTCATTCTTTTATGCCATTCTAAATGTTTTTAAGTATTTTAGAGATTAGTATTTGATACAAAAATTTTCTTTCACATCACTTGTATTTTCATCATTTGAATTTTCAAAATTTTCCAGGTTAGAAAAGGCACTGGAAGAATAGCTCTATTCCTACAATGTCGAGAATAATCATTGTTCTGCATGCGCCACCCTGCCCAAATTGTGTCCTAATGTTTTAAATCATGATTAGAGGATCTGCACAACTCTTTATGATCTATTTCGGGTTGCTATTATTATGATAACAACTATATATGAAGGATTGAGATATACTCTCCACCTCTACATCAAATAAATAACCCCGATTGTCATGAATGAGATCGCCATCTACCTTTTTTAGTATTTTTATTATTCTATGCAGGGTATGCAGATAAAGAGATAACTTCTACCTTTTTAATATCTCTCAGGAATTGAAGATTCAACTCTCGATCTTCTCAAAATTGTCTACAGGATTGTATGAACGATATGGTGCCCAAAAAGAGTGGCCAAATAATTAGACTGGAGCCTAATGGTACATAATTTCTCAAATAATTTCCTCATATGGTCCATAAATTCAAGGATATTGGTTGGTTCAACTTTTTCACAACATTCCAGGGTCATGACGAACAGATCTCTATGACATTTGCACATAATTTTGATGGCTTCAAATCTATGGTTGGAAAACTTCTAATGGACGTGACAAAGAATTCCATTGCTAATGCCTGCAGATTACCAGTATGTGGGGAAAGATGGTGGAAGAAGGAAAATGTAGTCATGGAATTTGTGAATCATTTTTTAGTTCCAGAAAAGAAAAACCCTAACTAGAGCAAGGGTATACCACATAGTTGGGTAAGGAAAGAATGAAACACTACCTTGTTGATTATCCAGAGGTACATTACATGTGAAGGAAGGTTTTCTCTAGTCCATCTCTATTATTTTAGATCGTTGATTCATGTAAATGGTGATTACCCTCTTAACTTACCCTATTTTCTATTAAAATTTTTATCTAAGACGTCTAAGAGGATCTAGTCCCATCCTGCTACAACAAAAATAACTATTTTTCATCAAGGTTTGATTAGAACATTAGTAGTCTTCTCCTTAAATGAAGTCCAGAGGTCTTGGGACTGGTTAATGTAGTCATTAAAACCTAACCTATAGTCAACTAAATATGAAATTTTCAAGGGGAAGAGACTTGTAACAGAGAAACAAACCTCTCAAGCTACTGAAGTTTTGATGAAATAAGATTCCCTTGTAGCTAGGGTAACTCGTGCTAGTAAGATAAAATTACAAACCCAACAAGTTGTGGGTGATTTTCCTGTGGGTAAAGTTGATGAGAAAGACACTACTAGTCAATGTAACAAACCTAAAACGAATGAAGAAACCGACATCCATTCTGATCCATATATAAAGAGGGAATTTGATGAATATGACTATTACACCAAAAGTCCAATCCAGACTACAGTCAAACAAAATCAAGAATCTACAAGAAAGAAGACTACAAAAAGTAAAAAACAGAGTAAAAGGAAAAAAAAATGTACCTAAATTCCCTAGAAGAAATTATACCAGAGCTGCCAATAAATTTAGACTAAATTATAAATAAATGTTTCATCGTTCCTTCAATAAGGAGAATCTCATAATCATAGAATATAATTAAGAGGATTCTAAAAAGGAGATAAAAAAATATGCAGTGGCATCTTCTTTACACAGGACACAGAAGGAATACGAGGAATAGAAGAAGAAACGAGAAAAGGGAAAGTAGATTGCATAGTACTCCAGAATACCTATGACCAAAGAAACTACAAAATTAGCTTTAGTATATGAATCTATATTTAAGGTTACATATGCAGTTTATGATGACAAAAATGATCTTTTTCCATAACTAAACCAACTACATGATATTCTAGAAATCAGAGAATCAGAAAGCTCCGAAGAAGAGTATATTAACACTGGGTTTTCCTCCAAATGTGAAATTAAGTTAAGGAAACCCCAAGCCTCCATAGATTTGAACCTACCTGCTCCAGTAGAAGAACATCCATAGTTCAAGATGAACATAACAGAAAGAAAAGACATAANAACCCCGATTGTCATGAATGAGATCGCCATCTACCTTTTTTAGTATTTTTATTATTCTATGCAGGGTATGCAGATAAAGAGATAACTTCTACCTTTTTAATATCTCTCAGGAATTGAAGATTCAACTCTCGATCTTCTCAAAATTGTCTACAGGATTGTATGAACGATATGGTGCCCAAAAAGAGTGGCCAAATAATTAGACTGGAGCCTAATGGTACATAATTTCTCAAATAATTTCCTCATATGGTCCATAAATTCAAGGATATTGGTTGGTTCAACTTTTTCACAACATTCCAGGGTCATGACGAACAGATCTCTATGACATTTGCACATAATTTTGATGGCTTCAAATCTATGGTTGGAAAACTTCTAATGGACGTGACAAAGAATTCCATTGCTAATGCCTGCAGATTACCAGTATGTGGGGAAAGATGGTGGAAGAAGGAAAATGTAGTCATGGAATTTGTGAATCATTTTTTAGTTCCAGAAAAGAAAAACCCTAACTAGAGCAAGGGTATACCACATAGTTGGGTAAGGAAAGAATGAAACACTACCTTGTTGATTATCCAGAGGTACATTACATGTGAAGGAAGGTTTTCTCTAGTCCATCTCTATTATTTTAGATCGTTGATTCATGTAAATGGTGATTACCCTCTTAACTTACCCTATTTTCTATTAAAATTTTTATCTAAGACGTCTAAGAGGATCTAGTCCCATCCTGCTACAACAAAAATAACTATTTTTCATCAAGGTTTGATTAGAACATTAGTAGTCTTCTCCTTAAATGAAGTCCAGAGGTCTTGGGACTGGTTAATGTAGTCATTAAAACCTAACCTATAGTCAACTAAATATGAAATTTTCAAGGGGAAGAGACTTGTAACAGAGAAACAAACCTCTCAAGATACTGAAGTTTTGATGAAATAAGATTCTCTTGCAGCTAGGGTAACTCATGCTAGTAAGATAAAATTACAAACCCAACAAGTTGTGGGTGATTTTCCTGTGGGTAAAGTTGATGAGAAAGACACTACTAGTCAATGTAACAAACCTAAAACGAATGAAGAAACTGACATCCATTCCGATCCATATATAAAGAGGGAATTTGATGAATATGACTATTACACCAAAAGTCCAATCCAGACTACAGTCAAACAAAATCAAGAATCTACAAGAAATAAGACTACAAAAAGTAAAAAACAGAGTAAAAGGAAAAAAAAATGTACCTAAATTCCCTAGAAGAAATTTTACCAGAGCTGCCAATAAATTTAGACTAAATTATAAATAAATGTTTCATCCTTCCTTCAATAAGGAGAATCTCATAATCATAGAATATAATTAAGAGGATTCTAAAAAGGAGATAAAAAAATATGCAGTGGCATCTTCTTTACACAGGACACAGAAGGAATACGAGGAATAGAAGAAGAAACGAGAAAAGGGAAAGTAGATTGCACAGTACTCCAGAATACCTATGACCAAAGAAACTACAAAATTAGCTTTAGTATCTGAATCTATATTTAAGGTTACATATGCAGTTTATGATGACAAAAATGATCTTTTTCCATAACTAAACCAACTACAGGATATTCTAGAAATCAGAGAATCAGAAATCTCCGAAGAAGAGTATATTAACACTGGTTTTTCGTCCAAATGTGAAATTAAGTTAAGGAAACCCCAAGCCTCCATAGATTTGAACCTACCTGCTCCAGTAGAAGAACATCCATAGTTCAAGATGAACATAACAGAAAGAAAAGACATAANCAAACATCTCAGTTTTTCTACATTTTCTTATTTACTTGCAAGGAAGAAGACCATCTTTTCAGTCAAATTATTTCATGGTTGCATTGGAAGTTTGATGTGACTTGATCAATGAACTAATTGGTTAGTTGTGTAGGAGTTGTTGGTAAATAAGATTTATTTTTGAGCATGTTGGTTTCAGTTTGAAGATCCATTTACAATATGAGAGTAGTGTCAAGTTTTCAGTATGCAAGAATAAAGACTCCATAGCCCAATGAAAAGACTACTTGCAGTTTCGTGGTTGTTATTTTTGGATTGAAAATAACAAAATGGTTGGACAGGGAAATAATTACAATAAAAGTTGATGATGATGAGGGATGTGAAGGCATTGGTCAACAAGTTCTTAAAGTTTCATCATAAAACTTTAATGAAACTTTATCCCCGGAAGGAGCTAGTGTTAGTCCTTAACCTTGTTTTTAACTGATAGGGTGTCCTTAATCCCCGTTCTACCCATTTTCCATGTTTTCTTTTTGTTAAAATTTGTTTTTTCCCTTCTTGGCTTGAAATCATGTTTTCATTCTTTTATGCACATTTTAAATGTTTTTAAGTATTTTAGAGATTAGTATTTGATAGGAAAATTTTCTTTCACATCACTTGTCTTTTCATCATTTGAATTTTCAAAATTTTCCAGGTTAGAAAAGACACTGCAAGAATAGCTCTATTCCTGCAATGTCGAGAATAATCATTGTTCTGCATGCGCCACCCTGCCCAAATCGTGTCCTAATGTTTTAAATCATGATTAGAGGATCTGCACACCTCTTTATGATCTATTTCGGGTTGGTATTATTATGATAACAACTATATATGAAGGATTGAGATATACTCTCCACCTCTACATCAAATAAACATGCTTGATTGTCATGAATGAGATCGCCATCTACCTTTTTTAGTATTTTTATTATTCTATGCAGGGTATGTAGATGAAGAGATAACTTCTACCTTTTTAATATCTCTCAGGAATTGAAGATTCAACTCTCGATCTTCTCAAAATTGTCTACAGGATTGTATGAACGATATGGTGACCAAAAAGAGTGGACAAATAATTACACTGGAGCCTAATGGTACATAATTGCTCAAATAATTTCCTCATATGGTCCATAAATTCAAGGATATTGGTTGGTTCAACTTTTTCGCAACATTCCACGGTCATGACGAACAAATCTCTATGACATTTGCACATAATTTTGATGGCTTCAAATCTATGGTTGGAAAACTTCTAATGGACATGACAAAGAATTCCATTGCTAAAGCCTGCAGATTACCAGTATGTGGGGAAAGATGGTGGAAGAAGGAAAATGTAGTCATGGAATTTGTGAATCAATTTTTAGTTCCAGAAAATAAAAACCCTAACTAGAGCAACGGTATACCACATAGTTGGGTAAGGAAAGAATGAAACACTACCTTGTTGATTATCCAGAGGTACATTACATGTGAAGGAAGGTTTTCTCTAGCCCATCTCTATTATTTTAGACCATTGATTCATGTAAATGGTGATTACCCTCTTAACTTACCCTATTTTCTATTAAAAAGTTTATCCAAGATGTCTAAGAGGATCTAGTCCCATCCTGCTACAACAAAAATAAGTATTTTTCATCAAGGTTTGATTAGAACATTAGTAGTCTTCTCCTTAAATGAAGTCCAGAGGTCTTGGGACTGGTTAATCTAGTCATTAAAACCTAACCTATAGTCAACTAAATATGAAATTTTCAAGGGGGAGAGACTTGTAACAGAGAAACAAACCTCTCAAGCTACTGAAGTTTTGATGAAATAAGATTCCCCTGCAGCTAGGGTAGCTTGTGCTAGTAAGATAAAATTACAACCCAACAAGTTGTGGGTGATTTTCCTGTGGGTAAAGTTGATGAGAAAGACACTACTAGTCAATGTAACAAACCTAAAACGAATGAAGAAACCAACATCCATTCCGATCCATATATAAAGAGGGAATTTGATGAATATGAATATTACACCAAAAGTCCAATCCAGACTGCAGTCAAACAAAATCAAGAATCTACAGGAAAGAAGACTGCAAAAAGTAAAAAACAGAGTAAAAGGAAAAAAAAATGTACCTCAATTCCCTAGAAGAAATTATACCAGAGCTACCAATAAATTTAGACTGAATTCTAAATAAATGTTTCATCCTTCCTTCAAGAAGGAGAATCTGATAATCATAGAATATAATTAAGAGGATTCTAAAAAGGAGATCAAAAAATATGCAGTGGCATCTTCTTTACACAGGACACAGAAGGAATACGAGGAACACAAGAAGAAACGAGAAAACCAGAATACCTATGACTAAAGAAACTACAAAATTAGCTTTAGTATCTGAATCTATATTTAAGGTTACATATGCAGTTTAGGATGACAAAAATTATCTTTTTCCATAACTAAACCAACTACAGGATATTCCAGAAATCAGAGAATCAGAAAGCTCCGAAGAAGAGTATATTAACACTGGTTTTTCCTCCAAATGTGAAATTAAGTTAAGGAAACCCCAAGCCTCCATAGATTTGAACCTACCTGCTCCAGTAGAAGAACATCCATAGTTCAAGATAAACATAACAGAAAGAAAAGACATAAATCAAATACAGGAAATACTTTGTTTTTCCTGTTTTAGTCCTTAAATTCAAGAGCATTTTATGAAACGATGGAGATGAATTTTTGGAAACCAAAAGAGTTTTGTGTTTGAAATAGGTCTATTTGAAAAAACCACTCTCGGTTTTTACACATCTATCACATTTTAAGATATTAAAATATATCTTTGATTCCTATTTTTAAGATATTTCACAATAAATATTTTTTTGTTTTAGTCACTAATTTTGGGTGAGGTTGCAAAACATCTCGAGATGAATTTTTGGAAACAAAAATATTTTTTTGTTGGGAACGGGCCCCTTCAAAAAATCATCTCTCAGATTTTACACAACTATCACTATTTGGGAGATACAAAGATATTTTTGGATGCTATTTTTCAAGAATTTGCGAGATTTATTTTCCTAAAAAATCTCATTGATAACAGTTGAGAAGCCACCTCATCAATTCGAATTGGAGATCAAATTTGATATTCTCCTTGATTATTTGAAACAAGAAACTAAATACAGATGAGAAGGTTTTCATATCCATTTCTTT
>JZKD02S2281123.1:20882-34901 GCA_000966675.3 Picea glauca | reverse complement strand
GAAGCATCTCGAGGTTTTATTTCTAGGCTTTTATCTTTTACCAGCTGCTTTTACCTTCTGGGCCTTTAGCCCCTTCTTCCCACGAGATAAGGTGCAACCCTACAAACAGGTCAATTCAATGCTCGGACAAAGGGAATGGGACAGGTGAGCGGGAGATAAGATGAAATAGTGGTGCTATGATGGGAGCGGACGATGGCTTTTCAGAAATCCCCGTGTGGCAAACCCAGACCTATGGGCACAGGCTTGCTAGGATACCTTGTCAATTTCCCAGAGCATGGTCAAGTGGGCTAATGTAATATCCAAGTAGTTGACCTCATGGAGCAAGAGCCTCCTCCGATACAAGACCAAGCCGAAGGTGATGGATGTTGTTGCTGCTGACAAGACGAATCTGATGAGAGAAGAAAAGGATGGGCCCTCCAAGGCTATGCTCGGGTCAATCCTGCTCTCGGTACTCCATGTCTAGGAACTGTGGGCCTCGAGACATGATCTCTTGGTTATCCCTAAAAATCAGGGATAACACTTCCAACGTTGGAAACTCCTTTCTTGTGTTCATGCTTGCAACAAATGCATCCCATGATCTAGAAAGACCATTAAGTGCTATATTCACAATTTCCTTCTCTGGAATAACTTCTTCAATAGCTTGTAGTTGATCTCTCAACTGAGAAATCCTCACAAAGTATGAGGCTACAGTGTCATCCTTAATCATCTTTGTTTCATGAAGCTCATTCTTCAGACTCATCACTTGTCCAATATTTTTGACTGCAAAAGGGTTAGTTAGGGCATCATACATCTTCCTGGATGAGTCAAGATTGGATATGTAGGGTATCAAGTGATCTTTTACAAAGTCCACAATGATACTCATAGTGTTGATGTCATTGTCCTTGAACTTCTCCATTGTTGTAACGTTCTGAGGTTCATTTTCTTTTCCTGCTTCAAATTGTGGTTCCACGATCTTTCCCTTCACAATTTTGCTAGATGAAGGTACCAATATGTGCACTAGGCTAAGGCACACTAGAATGTCCAAGAATTATGCCAAACGACTCACTTGAAGTGCCCAAAGGGTTAGGTTAGGGTTTGTTGCAATTGCAAAATCAGAAACCCTTATTGTAGCTGCAACTGGTGCTAAAACGAGCTTGACAAAGAACTCTCGCTCTACCTTCTAGCGGTTAGATTGTTCTGAAGGTAGTGTTGGCCCATAACCTGTTAAAATATTCGATGTGTTCGTTTAACCATAGACAATATCACTATTGTCACCCAACCATAGGCACGCAGACACCCCCGAGCACCATAACCTTTGCTAGATAGAATGATTCCGGAAGCATCACTAGACCCAACAAATAACCAAGAGAGAGTGCACCTCTCTCCAAGGATAGCGCACCAAGCAGAAAGTCCCAAACCACATACCAAGACCAGTTCCCAACTACAGTCGTTGCAGTTGCACTCCTCTGGACTTGCGCACCACTTGACTTGAGTGTGAGTGTGTGTCCAAATGAACTCAAGCGCCCTCTATTTATAGTGTTTTTTGTCAATTGTCTAGGCTGACTTCTTCTTTTGGAAGGTAATACTTTAATATTAATTCTTTTATTAAGTTGACTTGTCTTCTAGGGTTCTTACACATTTGTTTAGGGTTTCTCTAGCTTCCGGAATATTCTAATCTAGTCAAAGGTTACACATGGAGGTTGATACCTCCCGCGGCTACCATAATATCAACAAGTCCTTCACCTTTGCTGAGATCCCCTTGAATCATAGTCCTTCGTGACTCAAGCACCATAGCAAAAGCCATTCTTTGCTCCCATCCTTTGATCCTCGAGTCATAGTCCTTCGTGACTCAAGCACTTCAGAAAAAGTCATTTGCTCTTCATGTGGATGGCTCAACCACATGAGCAAAAGTCTTTCTTTGCTCCTATGTGCTCTCTTGTGTCTTTCTCCTTTACCTAGCCTTGTTTTTATTATCTTGAGCTATGATTGAATCAAACATAACCCTAATCTCCAAAGTGATTAATAGTTGAGATTAGATCTCACCTCAATTGAGATCAATGGGTAAGATTCATTTAATTCACTAATGCTAATAACTTTGGCATTTCATTAAATTACACTCACTGTAATTATAAAAAACACTTTACTTTAATAATTCTTTTAATTAAAGTAAATTACTAAAGTTGAAGGCTTTGGACGACCTCCACACATCTAGACACTTAGCCCTGTGCAGAAGTATCTGTCCGATGCTACAAACATCAACACTTGAGGCCTAAAGCAGGGGGGGTTTCAAAGCCTCCATAGGGTGCCTTTGGCACTATTCGCTAGCGAGGAACAGGCTGAGGAACAATAGTATGGTAGTATGCTAAAAATAAAACCAACATAAGTGTAGGCCTCTAGCGAAGTTATCATTATACATATCCATATCTGATCCTATATAATCCAGGGGTTAGAAGTTAGTGATGGATGCACAGGCAACAGTATAATGTGGCCAATTGTACAAGGCTTGGCCTAGTAAGTTATAGTCTATTAAATGTGGACACTAGAGACAGTCCTGCAAAGAGATCGACAAATTGAGATTTATAGCAGCTGTGAGAGATGCACTGCTATGTGCCCATGCTTGCTATAGGAGATTAAACTGTCATTTCTCTGATGGAAGTAAGAAATGTGATCTAGCAGCTTTTAAACAATCAGAATAATGGAGGAATACACAGAATATTGAGTTTAACAAGGACATTGTTTTTAAACTGTCGTGAAAACCCATAAAGAAAGAACATAATGCAAATATAAAATAGGCTTTAATATAATTAAGAAAAATATAATAGTGTTCAGTAACCCCTGATTCAGCAACCTAATGTGCTATTACATAATTGAAGAATATTAAAGCAGTGAAAAGGGGCCAATATGAGGTGGATGAGAGGATATGGTGAACGCAAAAATGCTTGTTGTATTCAAACAGAAGAAATGACGATTATGATCACTATATGGAAAAAAAAGGCTATGGAAAAGAGAGACATGAACTTCTTGAAGTTATCAAAGAAATTGCACAGGTGAATGATCATGGGCTCATTCACATTGACAAGAATGAATTGCTCGCATACCACTTGCGATCAACCAGCCATAATTAGATGAGTAATAGAGAAAAAGATGAAGATCTTAAGAAATCTACAAGATAGAGTGTATACTTTTTGCATTATTAAACAAGAGAATGCTTTGATGATCTCTTTATTGAAAAAGATGTCCATACCTGTAAGCTTCTTACAAGCTTGGTGCTATGGTTAACATACCATGTTTATGGCAAAAGACAAGCTATACTGCAGCAATTGAATCTAAGACAATTATGACTAGCTACAACAATTGGAATATTTGAAGAACAGATCCAAAAACAGCATATAATATCAAACAAACTGTGTTAGCTCTTTAAACAATAAGTCTATTACAAAGGAATGAGTGTGTGTGAGAGAGAGAGAAAGAGAGAGAGAGTCAAACAACAAAGCAATATTATGAAGCTACAGTTCTCTCTAAACTCAGAAAGGTATTGTGGATTACCACAAAGTTAGGAAAAAAAGTTATTAACAGATGAGTGATGTCAGAAATCAAGCACAGAACCATTAGCAGACCTAGAGCATAAAGGAGCAGCAGCGACAGTGCCATAAGATTCACCACTAGAAGCATCTACTGGAGCTTGATTCAAGCGCTCTAAAACAACTATTCTTTTATGTAGCAGCTTCAGAGAATATGTGTTTGCTTCCAAAATAGTAGGAACCTGAGCACAAACAAGAACAGCGATTGCAAATGATTTAATCACAACAGGGCACATGGAAAATGGAGTATCGCATGCACCCAAACGGGTTATAAGAAGGAAAGAAATAGCACAAATATACCTGTGTATTGATACATGCCATCTTGTGGACGTGTACAAAACCTACCATATCTTGATAATCAGTCAGCAAGCTAGCTAACTCCTTGTCTTCATCTGTTAGAAACAAAAAGCAATTTAATTAGCTTTATAACTAATAATGGCAAGGCCCAAAAAGGATCAGATTTTAAGAGCCTTTATAACTACTTGAGATTTTGTGTTTCCATAAAGAATGATTAACACCCTAACAATGGGGAGCTGCTGCTACTACAATAAACTGTGAGAGCTTACCAGGGATAGCCTTAACAGAGAGCACAATGTCTGCCAGGTGCTGCCATCTGGTGCAGAATAATGGTGTAAGAAGAGAAGATGGGAAAGTGATCATAGCCACTGCATTAGAGACTCGTAGTACTGCCCTCAAGGATTTCAGAAAGGAGAGCATCTCCCAATCCTGCATTCCACAACGATGGCCATATGTACATTTGGTCATTGTATGATGCAGAGAATATGCACTCTGTTTTAGCTTTTCATCCATAATAAAACAACTGTCCTCAATAACCTAAATATACTATTTATTAGACAGTATGTCACTAGAAAGCCATTCCTCAGTCCACTCCTATGAAAATTGGAGCTAAGCACAAACCACCTTGTACCTTCGAAGTCACAAACTATTTTCCATCCTATCATGGCCATTCCACTCAGGTATCTAACATCAATGTCATTAAGAAAGAGGAAAGAACTAGAAAGGAATTAACCTCATACCATGAAGCTGGAAGAATAGAGCTTTACAGAGAAGAATAAAAAAGAATAAAAGAATGGCAACAGGCATTTAGAGAAGTACATAATACTTTGCTTGCAGAAAAGAATATCGAAACATGAAGCATCAGAGCATATACTAAACTACAAGATGAAAAAAATTCAAAAATGCCCATTAAGAAGTATCTTTTAGTTAACTGAGTAGCATGAAAAAAAATAACACATGAAAGTAGAATTAAGGCATGAAGCTCAGAGAGGAGCATGAAGAATTGATGGAATGCAGAGAATGTTTCACAGCTAAAGCACCTCAACCAACCATCAAACCATCCAGTATGAAAAGAATATGGAGCAGCTTCCCAACAACGGATGCCATGTAATATTTAGCAAAGGAGTATTAATGTGGAATGAAATCCCAACATGGGGATATGCCACTTTAGCAAGATACCCTGTAATATCACATAGATAACAACCATAGGCCAAAGACTGCCCACAAATCATGGCATCTAAGATTCTAAACCACTAATGACGTTAGCACTGGAGTGAGGGAGGATGCTATCACATCAACCCAAGGACTTGCACCCCAAAGCCAGCCTCTGGATTGGCAAATCTTTTGGTGTGGGTAATGCTTTATAAACCATCTTTGTCTCACAATTGTTATGCAGATAGATTGCTAAGAGGACCCAAACAAACAAAAGCCGGATGTTAGAGGTCCAACTTCTCCTCATTCCTCCTAATCTGACAAACATCATTGGAAAATGGACCATGAAGAGGAAGAACACAAGCTGTCATCCTGGCCAATGAGGTCACAGCTCTACAAGAATGAGATGAGCAATTCCTTAACAAAGTTGAAGACATGACACAATAATGCAACTCCTTACAATCTCTAATCATGACTTTGTGTTTTAGATGTTTGATGAGTTTTATCTTTTCCAATCTTATAATAAATGTTGTCAGAGTTGTAATCTAAATATAGCATGTGGTCCAAATCTGCTTTTGGTCTCATTTCTAAGTCATAAACAGAGGTTGCAAATCCTTACTTTCAGTTTGAGGTTTCAAAATTTGCAGACATCACTGCAATTAATGGAGTTCTGGAGTTCCCAGCACCACGCAGGGTGGATACTGCCCCCAAGTTGGTGCCACTGTCAATGCCTAGGTGTGCACTTCTGTACATTACAGGCATTAAGCTTCGCCGCAATTCCAGATCCTTTGATTCATTAAGCGTTTTTGTTGAAAATGATAATGTTAAATTTTTGTAGCTTGGCATAGCTGTTGAAAGGAAAGTTAAAGGCCTCATTGATACCATTTCTAAATGTGGGTTAGGGGGGATGTACTTACCTCTTCAATTCAACTTATTACGCAAGATAATCTCAGGAGTTTGAGCTTTGTAGGTCCCAAGTTACAGCTCAGCTCACCATGAGGCTTTGTGATTGCTGATTTCTTAATAGGACAGGAGATTATGAAGGAATCTGATAAATCAGCAGAACATCTAATAGAAGCTTAAGAACAAAAATATGACAAACAGGTAGAAGCACCTGTAGGGGCAATTGACTCTAAGGATGAAGTTGGATCCAATTAGAAAGTTGGTTATGAAATTGCAGAAGAGGATATGACTGAAATACCAGAAGAATAGAGGACAAAAGTTTTGGAATTTCTGAAACAAAGGATGTACTAACAAATATCAGCGCAGAGAAGGAAGACGAATCTTTGATGGACTGCATTTGGTGATGAAGCTCACTTAATGAAAGTGATTATAGACAGAGGAGGAGCAGAGACCACAGCCTTAAATGAAAATAGCAGTTTTAAGTCTCAGTTTGCCAGTTCTAAATAGAACCTAAGTTGGTGCTTTTTGTTTTCATGAAAGCACAAGATCAATGCCCAAAATTAGCCACATTCTCAGTGCTTCAACTTTGAGGATTAGCATGATGCCAAAGCTTCATAATGTTAGCTTTTGGGGTTACTCTGAAAGTGTTTTCACCTTGCTAGTAGAGCACTAGGGATCCTAGCCCCTTCATGATGCTTCATGAACATATGGATGGCTTAGTTTGGGTGGATGCTTGACCTTGGTTAGAGTGCTAGCATGGTGCCCTTACCTAGAAGGTTGTTACCATAGTTGGCATGATAACTAATCCAATGGGTGCACAGAATAGGGAAGTCAGATGCTCGATTTCAGGAGATATCTAGTTACGAGGAGCATTGGAGGATGGCACTTATCCCTTGGAGCTTGGGACCATGTGATATATACCTCGAAGGTTGGACATTTGACATAAAGTTGCTTGCATTGAGGAGCATACTTCATAGAGGTTGATAATGGACCTGGACACATATTGAGGAGGACCATTAGAGCTTACTGACCACACTGCTGCGCATGAGAGTAGCATTGAGCACATGAGAGGACATGTGGCACACAATTAGAGGAGTGCCTTGCATGACAACGCTTGGATAGCGGACCATTGTTGAGGAGGAACCCGGGAGCATTAGACTAACACCTTGTTGGAGAGCACACCATCTTGGAGGAGGGGTGTTAAGGCCGAGGACCATGCTTGGAGGGCATTTCACTTTGGGGGTTGGATAAACCCTAGTTTGACACATGTACAATCTTGTATTATAGAGTGCTCCATGTGGGCTTTCGTTGTTGGTTACTTGTATAGACTTATGTCCTTGTTTTATGTTATCCTTCCTCACCTATTATGTATATTAAGGGAGGTGAGAGCTCTTGTATTCATTATCATTATTATACTCTATCTTTGTACTTGTCTTAGAGATGTCTTGTAGGAAAGAAGACATAAAAGTTCATGAGGAAACCCTAGGAGAGAGAGAAGACTTGTAGGAAACAATACGATGGGGTTCATGAGGAAACCCTAGGAGAAGACAAGGAGAGAGAGAGAGACATCTTGGATGTTCATGGAGAGATTGCTCGTGTGATGTTAGGATTTTCTCTTGTGATGCCAGGGTTTGTGCCATGTTGTTGATGTTTTATGTAGCTTCGGAAGATATTCTTATTGTATTTGATCAAGTCAAAACCCTAAAAGAATAATGCTAAAACATATTTGTAATGTCAGCTCAAGAAATCAAATGATATTGTATTTTCTATTTGAACTTTGTCAAGTCGGCCCACTTAAAGTACATTGGACTACTATAAATGGAGCATTATTCTCCCTCATTTGGATATCAAGAAATTGCACTCCTCTTGTGTTTTCTGGGTATAGCAAAGGTTCTCTTGTGCGCATCAAAGGAAGGAAGGAAGTACTTCAGTTAGGGTTTCTATCTTATCTTTTGTATATCTTATATTCAAGGATATCTCTTTCTAACATTGTACTTGGTTGATGAATCTATACTAAAGAAGTTCTGTTGGGTTTTCTTCCCCAAGAGTGTTTCCCAAAATAAATCCTTGTGTATACTATGAATGTCTTTCTTTCAGTGATTCTCATTGTAATGTTCCCAAGCCAATATGCAAGGAACATCACGGTTTTAGTGTCTTTTTAAACTTTTACTGGTTGTGGCATTTCGTCAAACACTTTGCTTACTGTGAACATTTAGGTTGCGCTTAGGGTTTACTAATGTGTTATATATGTGTTTGCAGCAACAGATAAGAAGATAAGCAATGTAACATACCTCAACCATATGCAAGATCAACAAGATGATAGACAAGCTAAAACACAGCAGATCTGATTTTATTCATAAATAGAAGAACCTGCTACAAGGAGGAGGCCAATCTGGAATGCTCAACAGATGGCTCCAATAAAGATAATAGAAGTTGCTACGAAATGCTCCAAAAGAAGGCTACAATAAGCCTCCAAAGGCTAAATATACCATGAATACCAATACAAGAAAGATCTGGGATGCATGAAGTGTCAACCCCCAAGCTGGAAGATGCCACGTCCTGCTGAAACCCTGAAGACCCTCAATAATTCGGCCCTACTGTCAAAGACCTCCAAATGCTATGCTGAACATGTCAAACTGTAGATCGGGATGAATGGAATCCCCTCCTGAAATCTCAAACCGAAATACCAAGGGAAACTCCTCCAAATGTTAAATCCTCCAATTGAGTTGCACCCTCCTGAAACTGTCAAACCCTACAATTTCGGCCCTGATGAAGGAGGCCTCCAAATGAGTCCAAACTCGACCAGATGATAGATCGGGGTGGTAGGATCCCCCACCTGAAGTCTCAAGACGAAATGCTATGGATAACTCCTCCAAACTGAGTAGATCTGAATCTCAAAAATGCCCTCCTCTCCAATTCATCCCAATGCTCTAGGAAATAATCTGAACCATAAAACTCTCTCAAGAGGCACTAGAAATCATGGCTAAGGCTCTGCAAGTAAAACCCAAATGCTCAAATCTCCAAGAGCCCCCTCAAACTCCTACAACGAGCCTTCCTTCACTGAACGGTGCGCCTTCCTTGCTGGAAACCCCCAATGGTGTGCCCTCCTCTTCCTGTGCCTGTGGCTGGTGTAGAACCCTCCTACACTGATGTAGATCCGAACTAGAATGGTGTGGGAGAGTATTGCATCTCCGGGACCAAGCTTGGGACAAGCTAGGTGGAATCTTTCACCACCGAATCGTCCTCTAGGGTTTGTTAAGTCAAAACCCTCAAAACCCCCAAGGTATGGGCTCTCTAGCTAGAAGCCAGATATCCAACTGATAAACATACATGAATGAATGAGAGAATAAAGGCCCTTGCCTCTTCTTTATACTTCCAACTCACTTGTCTCTCGAAAGTGACTTTTTCTTTTTTTTAATTATTAATTAATTAATTAATCAAATCACTTTAATTAATTAATTAACCTTTTTACTTCTGAAAAGCACCTTATCTCTCCTTGTGGCTTCCTTGGCCACTAAAAGTCACTTCTCCTCATCCTATCATGTAGTGTTGTTCCTCCCGATTCCAATGAGCTATTACACTGAGAGGTTCCTCCAAGTATTGTGCCCAAAATGCCCTCTTCAGTGAATTTGATTAACCTATAGCTCAAAATACTCAAAATCATGGAAATCGTCGGAATGCAATGGAACCAAAGCCAATCTGTGCGGAATGGATCATAATGATGAAATAGGATGAGCGATGCAAGCTGGACCCCAAAATATCCCTCAATAGCTCCTGTACTCGCTATAATCTCCAACTGGCTACTCCGATAATCATGACACTGTGTAATACCCTGATGTCCCAAAGTGGGGACATTACAATCCTCCCTGCTAAAATATTGCTTGTCCTCAAGCAATAACCAAATCCCTCCAAGCATAATACCAGGATCCCATGTCCACCGGTAGGACACACAGTAGAACCCATCCAAAGATGAATGATCATAGACTCCACCCCCTGGGTCCCATATCAGAAAATGAACTGCAATACCCTATGAAGCATAGTCCTGAAATATATCAACTCCGTGAATCTCTTGCACATGGCACATGGCCTCATCCTGGAATGAGTCCATCCTCCAGGATACTACCAAGATCAACACGGCCTCCATCAACTGCCCATGTTGATGCCAGAATGAGGTACTGCAATACCTCCGTGAGACACCCTCAAATGATGTGCTCTCCTCAACACTGAAGCTCAATGGAAAGTCAGAACAACTTTCCTCTGCAAAGGTCCACTCGCCCCTGTCAGTCAGTGAAATGCCCAATCCTGCAATCCCTGGGTCCCATGCTAATCTTTGTCGAAGATCACCATGATGGCACTGCACTATGTTGACCATGCCTATCTGCACTCTGTATATGTATTGGATCCTCCACTTCTGGATCCTCATGCTGAAGTACCTATGGCAATTGGACCTGTTGTCCAAAAGCTGCATCTGTAAAACTATCTATGTGGAGGTAACACCTGCCCAACCATCTCCATACTCGATCATGAGTATTCGAAAGGAGAAACTATCTCACTCCATAGGACAGGCCCTTGCAAGCCCGCTCGAAACCAACCCAGAGTGAGGTATGTGGCTCTCTGGCACAACCTGGGTCATCATAAGGTGAAACAACCTACTAACAAAAGGAACTCCCGAATCCCATGGCAAACCTGGAAGTTTATCACTTCCAATCCCTGCTAACTGCTCCTGTGTCATACTGATCACTGTCGGAAGCCCTCTGTGCTCATCCTCATGAGAAGTCGTCATTGTGTCACTCTCTAAGATGTTTGCTATCCCCAAACCTATGATGCTCACCATCACACACCAAGTCTCCATTGGTTGCCTATGACGATACACCTCTATCCTGCTATATGCCGTAAAAGTACTCATGTCAAGTGGTCTCAGCCTAGCCACTCTCCATGCCCTCAGCCACCGTCTATCTCTCCTCATGTTGTTGTCTATGATAAAAGTGTCAAGCAAGGCTAACAAAAACATTTGTAGCTGACTGTAGGACTGGAAAATACCACCGGCTTTGGTCAATCCCAAGGATTCGACCAAAATCTCATCTACCGGTACCCATGATAAATACTCGCCTGTAGTCATCACCGAACCCCAATCATCAGGTACAACCGGCAATAACTCCTCCAACTGCTGGTCAACCACCCTTCATCTCTCATCTCCCATGCAACTGCTCATACTGTGAAGGTGATCTCTCATAGCTATGTGTTGCTTCAAAGGAGAGGCATCTACATGCTCCCCGAAGTGTGTCTCCTCCCTGCAAGTCAATATACCCTTCTAGATCTCACTGTAAATCACTGTAAAGCTGGAAGATGCCACTTCCTGCTGAAACCCTGAAGACCCTCAATAATTCGGCCCTACTGTCAAAGACCTCCAAATTTTATGCTGAAGATGTCGAACTGTAGATCGGGATGAATGGAATCCCCTCCTGAAATCTCAAACCGAAATACCAAGAGAAACTCCTCCAAATGCTAAATCCTCCAATTGAGTTGCGCCCTCCTGAAACTGTCAAACCCTACAATTTCGGCCCTGATGAAGGAGGCCTCCAAATGAGTCCAAACTCGGCCAAATGATAGATCGGGGTGGTAGGATCCCCCACCTCAAGTCTCAGGCCGAAATGCTATGGATAACTCCTCCAAGCTGAGTAGATCTGAATCTCAAAAATGCCCTCCTTCTCTCCAATTCGTCCCAATGCTCTAGGAAATAATCTGAACCATAAAACTCTCTCAAGAGGCACTAGAAATCATGGCTAAGGCCCTGCAAGTAAAACCCAAATGCTCAAATCTCCAAGAGCCCCCTTAAACTCCTACAACGAGCCTTCCTTCACTGAAGGGTGCGCCCCCCTTGCTGGAAACCCCCAATGGTGCGCCCTCCTTCTCTTCCTGTGCCTGTGGCTGGTGTAGAACCCTCCTGCATTGATGTAGATCTGAACTAGAATGGTGTGGGAGAGTATTGCATCTCCGAGACCAAGCTTGGGACAAGCTAGGTGGAATCTTTCACTACCGAATCGTCCTCTAGGGTTTGTTAAGTCAAAACCCTCAAAACCCCCAAGGTATGGGCTCTCTAGCTAGAAGCCAAATATCCAACTGATAAACATACATGAATGAATGAGAGAATAGAGGCCCTTGCCTCTTCTTTATACTTCCTTCTCACTTGTCTCCCCAAATTGACTTTTTCTTCTTTTTTTAATTATTAATTAATTAATTAAATCACTTTAATTAATTAATTAACCTTTTTACTTCTGAAAAGCGCCTTATCTCTCCTTATGGCTTCCCTGGCCACTGAAAGTCACTTCTCCTCATCCTATCCTGTAGTGTTGTTCCTCCCGATTCAAATGAGCTTATTACAATGAGAGGTTCCTCCAAGTATTGTGCCCAAAATGCCCTCTTCGGTGAATTTAATTAACCTATAGCTCAAAATACTCAAAATCATGGAAATCGTCGGAATGCAACGAAACCAAAGCCAATCTATGCGGAATGGATCATAATGATGAAATAGGATGAGCGATGCAAGTTGGACCCCAAAATATCCCTCGATAACTCATGTACTTGCTATAATATCCAACTGGCTACTTCGGTCATCATGACACTGTGTAATACCCTAATGTCCCAAAGTGGGGACATTACACTCATGCATGCAGTTACTATGCTATGAATTAAATGTTAAAGAATTTTGAATACTCTTAATTGCTTAATCAAAATTTTAACATGGTATCAGAGAAACCTTGAAAGAAGGCATTTTCACAGTCTAGAGGAACTCGATGGGCAAGATAAGACCTTAGAAAGGATCGCCTAAGCATAGTGCACCTATTCCCTAGTTCAGTTTTTCAGTTTGACGAGTTTTGAAAAATTAGGGTCTCCTCATGAAACCCTAGGTGATGACGCCACCCTCTTTGTGAAGGACATTGGTTAAGATAAATTCACCAAGGAGGTCGCCTTGGCATAGCGCACTCACTAGTAAGGTCAAAATTCTTTTTTTGTAAAATTTCAATTTTTGTCATATTTTTTTCAAGATCCCAGGGCAAAATGATTTCCAACACCAAGCTTGATGAAAAGCTTGAAGGTGTCGATAACTTCCGAGCATGGAAATATAGAGTGATGCTCATTCTAGAAGAAAATGATCTAGAAAGCTTCATTGAAAAAGAGGTTGAAGAGCCAGAGGGAGATGAGGCTAAGGCAAGGTACAAAAAGAACTCGGTTAAAGCAAAGAGGATTATTGCAGATTATATCAAGGATCACTTGATCCCTCATGTCTCATCATTGAAGACTCCAAAGCAGATGTTTGATGCCTTACCCCGATAATATGAAGGAAAGAATATCAACCGAAAGATGATATTAAGGACATAACTCAAGAATGTGAAGATGCAGAATTTAGAAACCACTCAATCCTACTTCACGAGGGTGTCTCAAATCAAAGAACAGCTTGAAGCCATTGGAGACACAATTGAAGAAGCTGAACTAGTAATGACTACATTAAATGGTCTCCCAAGGTCTTGGGAATCATTTATTCAGGGAATTTGTTCTAGAAGAAAGCTAACAAAGTTTAGCAGGCTATGGGAAGATTGCACTCAAGAAGAAGCTAGACTAGCAGCAAGAGAAGAAAAGTTGGGTGATGATGAAAATCAAGCACTAGCAGCACATGCAAGAAAAGGAAAGAGAAAGAAAGAGGTCCATCCCCCCAAGAAGTTTCAAAAGTCACAAAAGACACAAAAGACTCAAAAAGATTATTCAAGTTACAAATGCTACAACTGCCAGAAGATGGGACACATTCCAAGAAATTGTCCTCACATAAAAGATCAGATCAGAAAAGGAAAGAATAAAAGACATCATTCATGCCGCAGAAGACGATGAACCTGCTCGGAAGATAACAAAAGAAAATGACTCAAGTGAAGAATATTGTTAGAAATAGGGAAAATAGAAAAACAATGTACTTTTAAAAATTTTCTATCCACTAGATCAGCATAGAAGATAAACAAGTCTAAAACAAACAATATTTCTGAGTACAAAATAAACTATAGCTTACCTCCAGAATCAATGAGAGGTGTACCTGTCACATGTGTAGATGTATGCCTCT
>JZKD02S2281090.1:24067-34903 GCA_000966675.3 Picea glauca | reverse complement strand
TATATATATATATATATATATATATATATATATATATATATATATATATATATATATATATATATATATATATATATATATATATATATATATATATATATATATATATACAGATGATATTTTTTCCTTGATAATGATGTGTGTGTGATACATTATTATTCCATGAATTATTTGAGTTTTTAATTTAACATGAATGGTGTAAATTCCAATCTAACACATAGTTAGAAAATGAATCACATAATACATTGGCACTTCTTGGAATATGAACATAAGTAATATGATCAAAACAACGCTAAAAAAAACACTCTAAGGAAACAACGTAGTAACATAGGGTTGCGAATACGATGATTACTGTTAAGCTGGAATACAACCAGCTGAGTGTTCAAACGAACTTCTAAGGACATAATGCAGTGTGCAGTGGCATCATGAAGTAGGTTGATAACAATGATATACTAAACTACATTATTAGTAGATGGGTTGAGATAAGCACCTCCAGAATCAATCAATTCTTCTTTAGGAGAATAAATCACCCAAGCAACAAAAGCTAGATTATGAGTATGGTGACTAGCACCATCCGTAGACCCTACAAAAATTGATGAATCACATGACATTTTCCAACCAAGAAAAATCACCATAAGAATCAATAACGAAAAAAAAAAACATTATACTATCATACTGTACAACTATATACAAGAATTACAAAAAGACCGCATAAGAAAAGCTGTTCAAGCATAGTACTTTTTCAAATAGATCCCATTTCTAAGCTCCGAAAGTGCATTCCCCTCAAAATATTCAAGCTCATAGGATCCTTTACATAAGGTATGTCTCACAATGTAAGGGCCATACCATACCATATTAAATTTTCCTACCCCCAAGGTACCTTTTTCTTAGTTGTAGACTAAGACAAGATCACCTTCCGAAAAACCCTTGGGTGCATTGAATTATCATACTGAATTTTAACTCCATTTTTTTGTGCTTCGATCACAGTCACAACATCTCGATGCTGTTCGTCGAGGTGTTCTAGATGGACAAGGCACACTTCTAACTCAATGATCCAGAATCAGATCCAGGAGGCTTCCAGGTCCAGAAAAGGCTCAAAACTGAAAGTTCTCGGAATCAGACAAAACCAATTCCATTGCGACCGTCTTGTCACGTTGATTTCGACCATATATTTACTTTCTCAAATGGAAATTGTATGCGAGAGTTATCACACTCTTATAGTTTTCCCAAATAACTAAAAAGTCAACAGGTCAACTGACAAAAGTCAATGATGGGTCAGCATGACGTCTTGCTGACGTCATCATGCTGACATCAACAAAGTGACATGTGACAGCACAACAACAGGGTGACATGGACCAATTTCATGTTGACATGTGGCATCGTGGAGGACCAATGAAAGGGTGCCACGTGGCACCACATCACTAATTTGAATGGCAAAATTTTATGGAGCTCATGGGTCTTGACCCTATGACCCGTTGAAAGGAGAAAGGACTTAAGAACAGGTCCATTGCCAACGTGCCAACTTTATTACTTATGATATCATATCCCTTTACTTTTATTTAAAATGTAATATATTAGAGTATGGGGCGGAAAGGGGCTGGGGCTAAGCCCCATTCATTGGTGAATGTGACCACCGATCAGAAAAAGGGCGTGGGGCGCATTCCTAAAACCACCAGTGCACATTTTTTATGGAACTTCCACCATGTGATATGGGTCTAGAACCACAGGCTTGACACATGGGAAGGGGCATGACCCCATTTCATTGCACCATATGCCCACAAATCAGGGAGCTAGCACGATCTTGGGGCCAACGCTTGGCCATATTAAGGTGCATGTGGCCAGAATAGGGGGGCACGCGCATGATTTGGGGGATTAATCCCATATTTTTATACAGAGTGGGTTTTATACTATGCTTTGTGGATTTTTATTTGATTCAAGCCTGTTAATGGAGGATTTGGCCCATTTTTGGGAGATATTGAGCTCTTTTTGAGCCCAGATTTTGGGAGGAAGTTGGGGAAGGATAACCAACTTTAGATATATAAAAACCAGGCCTATTTGAGGCCATGGGGGAAATTCATATCAGAGTTATGCTGAAGCAAAGCCAAGCCAAAGCCATTTTTATGCAGGGAAGCTGTTGAGGAGCAGATGCTTACGGGCCATTTCTGGGAGCTACACTCAGTCTTTTTTAGTGCTGTCAGTTGTGTTGGATTTCTGAGGTCGAGCAAAATAAATTGAGACCAATATGAGATTCATTTGATGTACTTTTTCTATACTTTGCAAGCATTGGAGAATTAATAAAGAAGCCTCCCCCTCTGAGAGAAATGCCTGAAGACGTAGGAAATTTTGTGTCGAACTCCATTATCACTTCTCTTGTTATGGTTTGTTATTCTTATTTCTTCAGTTCAGATCTGTAATTTTTTTGTGGCTGATATATATTCTCTCATCTTCATCCTCTTTCATTAAGCTTCCTAAATGGTTAATAATCACATGCAATTAAAAACTCAACAACAATCATTAAAAGATCTTTTCAGATCACTCAATGGAGTTAGACATAATATCTACAACAATATTAAGGGACAAAATATCACACTCAATAGGTAAAATATATTCCAACCCATGAACGAGATGGAAATATGAAACGCCGGTAATTGTTTTTACTACGGTCTGGTATTCCCATAAAGCCAGATAGAGAATAATGTGCTAGTTAGAATTTCTTGTGTTAACGGTGCATCGAAGAAAGGTTTTAAGAGATCATTAATGGCCTCGACCTGTCCATTCGCTTGCGGGTAATACAGAGATGAGTGCTCCTATCTAAAAACCAACTTGGACATAAGTTATGACATCATTTTTTTATAGAAGTGACTGCCATGGTCTTTGAAAATATCTTTCAGAACACTGAACTGAGTTATAACCTGGTTGAATATGAAGAAAGCAACAGTCTCACCATCATTCGAAAAAGTAGGCCTGGCCTTTGCCCACTTTGTGAAATAATCAATGACCATAATGAAATAACGATGCCCCCTAGAGGAAGGTGGATGACATGTCATAAAATCAATTCCCCACTTAGTAAATGGTCCAACAGTGATGCCTACAAAAAGAGGAGTAGGATGCACAATCATCTTTTGAGAAAAAAATGGTACGGATGACATTTCTTGACCGATTCTATGCAGTCTTTAAATATTGGCGACCAAAAGTAACCAATGTGAAAAATCTTTTGGGTTGTTGCCAGTCCTAATAAATAACCTCCACACACTCAACTATGACAATCATTAAGCATAATTTTCACTTTCTCATGGGTTAAACAACGATGAAGAATTGAATCAACCCATTGATGATATAAAGTGTCACCGATGATAAGGTAATTCTTCGCCTGATGGTGAATCAGATGTCGGTCATCCTTTGAGTGATATGGGGAAAAATTGAGAGTATATATATATATATATATATACCGATGATAAGGTAATTCTTCGCCTGATGGCAAATCGAACGTCGGTTGATGCAGGAGCATCATCGAACCATCAAACGAACCAGCGCGAAAGCGGGGACAGCTGGATAAGCCAACACACATTTTGAACTACCTTGGAAACTGTTGCGCAAATCTTAAATGAGTCATTTAAGAGGAGGCACCCTTGTATATTGTAAATGGACCTTGAGCCTTTAAGCTCTCGTCCTTTAGTAGATAGTCGACATTTAATATAGTTAATGCAGTTAGATAGGAATTTAATTCTAGATTTGATAGCTTAGAAGTCCAAGAGGGAAAACAGATATAGACACCCTCCTTTGTACATTGTAACATAAGCCTGAGCCTGAGCATAAGAGAGAAGAAGTAGGAAGAGAAGAGAATGCATAGAATTGTATGAAGAACACCCATGTACAAGCATTTGAATTAATAGAAGAAAGCTTTGATTCAAATCCATGGTTTTTGTTGTTTCTCTGTGTATTGATGTTATGCTCATGGATGTTGATTTCCTATTATGCATTTGCTTTTATATGCTGTGTATATGATTTCATGTATGAATTGAAATCTGAGAGGGTGAAAGGATGAGTTTCAATTATTTCTCTAATTGAGCCAGAAGATTCCTGCAAGGAGTGCAGTCGAATTGTCCGCAAGGAGTGCGTTGACAGAAGGGTTCAATTAGAGATAGATTTTGCTCTCATTTCCTCGAAGGTGCAGTTAGGCACAGTGCCATGCAAGGAGTGTGTAGGCCAGAACGAAGTCTCAGAGTTACGATTCTGAGCAAAGCATCGAAAAACTGCTGCTGCAGGTGTGCACAGATTCAGGGAAGGCTAAACACTTGAAGTGTTTACAAAGTTGCCGCAAGGAGTGCGAGCAAAGGATTCTCATTCGAAGAGACTGGGAAGCTAGAAAAAGCTTAGGAGGAGTATAGCCTTAAATTTGTTGAAGGACCGCATAGGAGGGCTCATACCAGGAAATCCTCAAGAAGGAGAGGCGACGGTCAAGATCTTGAGGAGGGAATTCGTGAAAATCCCGTCAACCATCAGATCTAGCAGGAGTTGCAACGGGGTTAAGCCCTAGTGAGCAGAGGAGAAGTCCCAGAGGAGTCATCGAGATATTGAAGTCATCGAGAATTCCAGGAGTGAAGAAATCACGACATCATGAATCATGATCCACGATATCCCGACAAGCTCAGAACCGTCCATCAGCGGGGACACGTGTCAGGAGATCCTGAGGAGTTGGAGTTCGGGGCATCGGAGTTTTCAAAGGTAAGAAGCTCTTGCAAATTGGAATCACGAAACGTGATATCTCGACGAAGGAGTTGCGTGGGGCCACGACAGGAGTTAGTGGAGAACATGTGGCACTCGTATCGGGGATCGGGAAAAGGCAAGTCTCGAGTCCATTGGTATAAGAATTCATGATCCTACGAATTCTGAAATCCCGATAGAAGTGACAGGAGGTGGAAAAGTCAACCCGCACGTGTGCATCGGTGTATCGGCATATCGATAGTCGGGGATCAGAGAGGCAAGTTGTTTTTGACATCATAAGTGCCGAAATTCTGACGAGAGAATTCCCGATAGGTACGGGGAGGAGTTAGCATTGTCTGACCATCGGGTTTCGGGGATTCGAGAGCCCAATGATCAACCGTGGACATCGCGAAGTCACGAGTCCCGATTTCCCGATAAGTAAAGCAAGGAGAATTACGCGAAGAGAATCTGTGGGTTGCAAATTTCCCGATAGGGAAATAGAAGAGCCTTAGAGTTCTTCAAGCTGAGAAGAAGAAGATCCTGTGAGAGCGGGTGTGCTCCGAGGAGTGCGGCTGCGTCAGGTATGGTATCAAAGCGGGAATATCTCTTTGCTTTCTATAGCAGAGAAAGAAATTCGCCATGCCGCCGCAAAGAGAAAGACAGTCACCTGATCTAGAAGATAGGGAGGTGCGGAGAAGAGGCAGGCAGGTAGAAAATCCAGAAATGGAGAGACAGATGAGAGATCTCCAAGCAAGACTCGAAGACATGGAGACAACACAGAGACGCACAACTAGTGCAGGGGATCTGAGTGATTCCGAGAGCGAAATTGAGGCTGAACGAGAAGAGGAAGTTGCAGTCGAGGATGCAGCGAATGAACATCTAATTAAAGCTATTGCCAGGATGGGCGAAAAAGCGAAAATGGACATTCCAGTCTATATGGGAAATCTGGATGTAGAGGAGCTACTAGATTGGATTAGAGCTCTTGACACCTACTTCGATTATGAAGATGTCGAAGAGCATAATAAATTCAAGCATGCTGTCATGTGCTTGAAGGGACATGCAACATTGTGGTGGGACGAGCTACAAGATGACAGACGCTGCAAAGGCAAGCATAAGATCAAGAGCTGGGACAGAATGATCGCGAAGATGAAAGCGAAGTTCATCCCAAGAGACTACCAAATTACTCTGTTCAGGAGGATGCAGAACCTGAGACATAAGCTGATGATAGTGAAAGAATACACTTAGGAATTCTATCGACTGAACATCAGGGCAAGTCACCGGGAGAGCGATGATGAGAAGGTTGCTAGAGATCTGAATGGTTTGAGATACAACATTCAGGATGAATTAATCATGGTTACCATCGGGACGGTGGAGGATGCTTATCAGATGGCTCTAAAAGCAGAGGAGAAGCTGAGCCGTAAGCAAGGTCAGTGAGGGCGAGGCAAGAGTCAGCCCAGAGGTAAAGCAATTGCCTAGGAAAAATACCAGAAGCCCAAGGAAGAATGGAAGAAACCTCAGGGTAAGGTTGAAAGAGGTGGAACCTCATAGCGACAACCATATGTTGAACAGAGAGGGAAGCATACAGATCAGAGCGGAGGATATGCTGACGCAAACACTTTTCCTCGTACTAGAGGTAGAGGAAGAGGAAGAGGTGGAGTTATCACATGCTTCACATGTGGAAAGAATGGGCACAAGTCTTATGAGTCTCCAGAGAAAAAGAAGGACATTGGAGAAGCTCACATCACCGAGGCGCAGAGGCAGGATGTTGAGGCCGAAGATGCAGAAGGCAGAAGATCGCTCATGATACGTAAAGTCCTTTTGACACCCGAGAAGGAGGTGGAAAGTTCAGTCCAAAGGACCAGACTTTTCAGAACAACTTGCAAGACCAAGGATAGGGTGCGCAAATTCATTGTTGACAGCGGTAGCACGGATAATCTCGTATCTACAGAGATGGTAGAAAAGCTGGAGCTGGAGAGGACTGATCATCCAAGCCCATAGAGAGTTTCGTGGCTACAGAAGGGACACCAGGTAACTGTTACTAAACAATACTTGGTTGAATTCAAGATAGGTGGATATAATGATAAGATTTTATGTGATGTTATTCCCATGGATGTATGTTATTTATTGTTGGGTAGACCATGGCAATATGACATAAATGTGATTCATGATGGGAGAATGAACACATATACCCTGGAGAAGAATGGGAGAACCCATATGTTTCTTTCGATAAAGGATAAGGAGATGAAGCCAGAAGTAAGAAACACAATACTTCTCATGAGTGGGAAGGATCTTCTTATGGAGGTTAAGAAGAAAGAAGATCCACAATTCTTTGTGGTCAGAAAACCGAGGATTGTTTTGACTAGCACAAGAGTGGATGATCTACCAGAAGAAGTTCAGTAACAGTTGGAAGAGTTCGCTAACATCATAGTGGACAAATTACCTCGTTCGTTGCCACCGATGAGGAGTGTGAGTCATCACATCGATCTCATACCAGGAGCAAGTTTGCCGAATAAAGCTGCGTACAGGTTGACGCCGCAAGAAAATGAAGAAGTCAAGAGGCAGGTCAAAGAGTTATTGGACAAAGGACTAGTCAGGGAAAGCTTGAGTTCATGTGCCGTTCCAATGGTACTCAGTCCAAAGAAGGATGGAGATTGGAGAATGTGTACCGACTCAAGAGCCATCAACAAGATAACCATCAGGTACAGGTTTCCATTGCTGAGAATGGATGATCTGATGGATTTCCTGAGTGGGGCAGAATATTTTTCAAAGATTGATTTGAAGAGCTGATACCATCAGATTCGCATGAGGGAAGGCGATGAGTGGAAGACAGCCTTCAAAACCAACGAAGGATTGTATGAATGGCTTGTCATGTTGTTTGGCTTGACAAATGCACCAAGTACCTTTATGAGGTTGATGAATGAAGTCTTGAGGGAGTTCATCGGAAAGTTTGTCATTGTATATCTGGATGACATATTAATTTTCAGTAAGACAATGGCAGAACATCTGGAGCATTTGGCTATAGTAATGAAGAAGCTACAGCAGGAGAAGTTGTTGATAAATATGACGAAGTCCTCATTTATGAAGACATAGCTCATTTACTTGGGTTTTGTTATTTTGGCTAATGAGTTGAGGATGGATCCGGATAAAGTAGAAGTGATCAAGAATTGGCCATCACCGAGAAATGTATTCAAGGTGAGAAGTTTTCATGGTTTGGCTAGTTTCTACCGGAAGTTCATCAAGAATTTCAGTGGGATTAGTGCAGCAATGATGGATACAGTGAAGAAGTGGCATAAGTCTTTTCACTAGACAACGGAGGCTGAGAAAAGCTTCAATCTGCTGAAATGAAAGATCACAGAATAGCCAGTGTTGGTGTTGCCGGATTTCCTGAAGACATTTCAGGTGAAATGTGACGCAAGCGGTTTTGCCATAGGAGCGGTCTTAAGTTAGGAAGACAGGCCAATTGCATATTTAAGTGAAAAGCTGGATGAGGCGAAGCTAAAGTACTCCACATACGACAAGGAATTTTATGCTATCATACAGGCACTGAAGAAGTGGAGGCATTACTTGATCCCGAAAGAATTTGTGTTGTATAGTGACAATCATGCATTACAGTTTGTGACTCAACAAGAGAAGTTGAATTAGAAACATGCAAAATGGGTAGAGTTTATGCAGAACTTCACGTTTGTGATTAAACATATTTTGGATACTACTAATAAAGTGGCTGATGCTTTGAGCAAGAAGTGTTTGTTGTTGCAGGAGTTCCGAATCAAAACATTAGGCTTTGAAAATCTCAGGGATATGTACGCAGGTGATGCATATTTTGCAGAGGCGTATGAAGCAGCTGAGAATCCAGTTCTCAGAGACATAAGCCCTTGGATAGATTATATGATCCATGAGGGATTGCTGTTCAGAGGCAATCAATTGTGTATCCAGAAATGCTCCATGAGGGAGAACTTGTTAAAGGAGAAACACAGTGGTGGATTGGCAGGACATTTTGGCCATGACAAGACGTTCGTGAAGTTGTTTGAGTCATATTTTTGGCCGGGGATGTGAGCATATGTCAAGAGGTTCGTTGACAGATGTAGAATTTTCCAGCATTCGAAGGGGAGAAAGCAGAATGTAGGGTTTTATCAGCCATTGCCCATACCATAGAGGCCATGGGAGGCGATAAGCATGGATTTTGTATTGGGGTTGCTGAGGACGCAAAGAGGTGTTGATTCAATCTTTGTGGTGGTGGACAGGTTTTCCAAGATGGCACACTTCATTCCATGCCAGAAAACCAACGATGCGACTCACATCGCAAATCTATTTTTCAAAGAGGTCATTCGACTTCATGGGTTGCCGAAAAGCATAGTTTTGGACAGAGACACTAAATTCATAGGGCATTTTTGGAGGATCTTATGGAAGAAGCTGGGGACTAATTTGATGTTTAGTTCAGCTTATCATCCTTAGACGGATGGACAGACCAAAGTCGTGAACAGAAGTCTGGGAGACTTGCTGAGGAGCTTGGTGACATAACACCACAGCAGTTGGGACCACATATTTCCATAGGCGGAGTTCACATACAATGATTCGGTGAATCGAAGCACATGAACAAGTCCATTTCAGATCGTGTATGGAATGCAACCGAGAGGAGTTTTTGAACTGAGGGATTCAGAACAGACTTCTACTAGCAGTGCTAGTGCAGAAGAATTCGCTGAGGCGATGAAAGAACTTCACATCCAGGTGAATGAGAGACTGCTGAAATCAAGTCAGGAATATAAGCGCAGAGAAGATCAACATCGGAGACAACTTCAGTTTGAAGTTGGGGATCTAGTTCTGGAACATTTAAGGAAAGAAAGGTTACAGATTGATATCTGTTGAGGATTTTTGCCTCATCTCAGTTGGTGATGAGAATGCAAGCTGAGTATTGTATATAGAGCTGGTGCTGTTGTAGAGTTGTACTCTATTCAGTTGTTGCTGATAAACCCCAAGGATTGTAGTTTGTAATAAAAATAAAATTGTACATACATCTTGTGTTCTTTGTGTTCATTATGGTGATGACTTGTTGATGATATATTGCTGATATATGTTGCTAATATGTGCTCACATATAACTGGTTATAAATGACAACAATGGGTCATGAATAAATGTTGAATGCTAATTGATGAGTTTTTGTGCAAGAGGGAAGTTTTGGGGAAAAGAGCCCCACACTCATTCACCCCCCCTCTAAGTGTGGTAGGTGTGTCCAACATATGTTGGATAGGAGGGTAGGGCCTTCACCTTGGAGGACATGGGCATAAATAGGGGTCACACTCCACATGATCTTGGTCCTATGCGGACCCTAGGTCCAACCCATGGAAGTCATGAATGTCAAATTAGTTGACATGCTTACCCATAATAAAATCAGCCCATAATTGTATTTAGAAAATATAAGGGAATCTCCCTAATATTGTATGGATATTTATAAAAACCCATGTACCACCTATGCATCCAGTTTTGACTAATCTTGGGATGGATTCACGAGTCAATGGTAGTTCTTGTCCATTTCTAGGATCCCTAAAAATATACAATATTTGTTGTTTTGAAATTCCTAGTTCTTTAACTTGCTTTCTATATAAACCCATGCTATAGTAATCATACATTCATTCCCTATAATTAGAAATAGAGGTCAATTTACCTTGGACACTTGCAATGGATTGCACAATTATTTCCAAAGAAGTGGCCAAGGAGACTCTTCTAGACTCTCTGGTGGTGGTGGGTTAGGGTTTTGATCTTCTTTGTTTTCTTATGACTGGGTTTAAATTGTCTTGGGGTTATATTATGATATATATTATGCAATTTAAAATCCATGGTATGAAAATTAGGTTCATTTTTTATTTAAAATACAAAATTTCAATTTTTTTTTTAAATTTAGATTATTGGGAGAAAATTACTAAATTGGAATGACTAAATTGGATTAAAATTAAGAAAAATGTAATATACCTAGACATGGTGGCTCCCTCCTCTCTTTCTTCATCTTCTCTAGCTCTACTATGTTGTTAAGAACCAAACATCAATATAGCATAGAAAAACCTTAGGAAAAGTACTCAACGCCTTGAAAAAGAGATAATTTCAGATAATAAGCCTCTTTGAGGGGGCAACCTCCTTTTA
>JZKD02S2281090.1:4660-24057 GCA_000966675.3 Picea glauca | reverse complement strand
AGGTACTTGCCAGAAATGGTGGGGGAAAATTTGGGAAAGGGATATGTTTCGTCTTCGTGTTAATTGGCAGTAAGTGTCGCTCTTGAACATGACACCCCCTATTCATCATTTGAAGTCGGTTTGGGAAATCCATTTGTCTCTCATTTGATTTAATAACAAGGTCTTTCCATGTGTCGTGTTTGAGTCAATGCTGCCAAATCATTGGTCGTGTCATTCATATGTTCAAGAGCTATCTGTCTGAAACCTCTATTTTGAGTCGGCCATCTGTAGTTATCCATTCATTCTGTGTCGGCCTTCCCTATGTCCAAAGTCCAATTGTCACATACTTTGTTCCACTTTCAAACTATGTTACTCATTTCGTGTCACTGATGGGGGATACATCAAGGCCCTCCTATGACGAGTCTTATTCCATCGACTTCAATACATTATCCGGAATCAAGACTTAGAAATTATTCAGTACCTTGGAGCTTGCATGCCTCAATGGCAAGTTTCTCTCTTTCGACAGTGGGTTTACGTCATTGACCCCTGATCGAAAGATTTCGTCGGGTGTTCGACATCAACTCATTTATTCACATTCGATGGATTGTACTATAGTACCTTGGGAGTCATTGACATCAATGATGATTTCCCTCGCGCTTGTTAACGGTTACATCAATGACCGGTAATCAAGTGGTTTCTACCATGTTCGACTTCGACACATGTAATCACATGGTTAGATTCGTACTTTGGGCGATGAGATTGAAGACCCTAGATATTGACTCTATGATCCAGGTTGCGATGGAGTATGTATAATTTGCGACACATAGATCCACTGTGTATGTTCCGTGGCTATGTCGTCTTGATTAAGAATTTGTCGCGCAGATCCACGGTGTATTCAGGTGGCTGTGCTATATTATGACTGCATGGATCCACAGTGTATGATTGGTGGCCATGACCCTTGTTTATGATGTCATCAGTCTATGATCTGAGTATGGGAATGCCTACCTCGGGAATTGGTATACATGATATTATGTTGATGCTTGGGTGTTTGCAGGTTTCTGATTAGATGTGCTCTTGGTTCTTGACACACACATGCAGCTTACAAAGTCCATCGACTATCACTAGTTCCACTCTCAGACTTTGGGGGGCATTCTGTTATCTGCAATTTTGGTCATTATGATGATGTCATGATGATGTTATGATGATGGAAAATCAAGCTCTTTACTAAGGACACTTTCCTGAGAAAAGTTACAGTTGTCTTCTTCCATAACTCACACTTTTGAAGGATGTTCACAGGCTACTTATATATTCACCTGCGAGAATGCCTGATTATCGTAGGCTACGTTAAGCTGGGGTGTGAACTTCTCACACTATACTCATGTTTAGGGTGCGAACATGTTCTTAAAGGGGAAAAAGATAAAAATCTTGAACCTTCTAGAAGGGAATCTTCTAGAAGGGTGAGTTGGCTTTTGAGTGGTTATTCAGGTGCTGGCATTCCAGATATCTTGGGATCATTCCCTATCTAAGTAACTAATCTATCTTCTCCTATATATTGAGGAGATTTCTCATGGAAAGGGTTAAGCAAACAAGCAGCAAGCTAGCTAGAGATTGATTATAGAATTAGTGCAAGACCGTATGGAGGATTGATGCTACAGCAGCAAGAGACAACAGAAAGGTCATAACAAGTGGTTGATTTTCTTCATGCATGAGCAAGTGTGTGTGTCAGAGCTAGGAGCCATCGAAAGGAGGCCTATGACATCAAGGCTCAGGTTGTAAGTTTCACTTTCAATTAATTCAATACAGCAATATGTCCCTTTCCCATAAAGATGATGTCACTTTATTACATAATTCCTTGATCATATGTATAGACTAGTTATTGAATATATTAATCTTCCTTTACTTCGATTGGTTCGTTCTGTTATGATCTGGATGGGACGAGAGCATTGGAGCAAAGCTTGGAACAACAGAGATCTAAGGAAAGCGTTCATAAGGTATGTCCATGATCCTCATTTCTCGGTTCATTCAATAATCTAGATCTAGGGAAAGTGTATTATTCTGTCTTGTTTTGTTCTAGATCCAGGTGGATCTAGGGAGAACGGTTTGTGTCCGCACTCATGGATTAATCCTGAAACAGGGTGGATCCTAAAAATATTGAAGATATGCAAGACTGGCCTCACCCAAAGACTCTCAAAAGCTTGCGTAGATTTATGGGCTTAACAGGTTATTATCACAAGTTTGTTAAGAATTATGGAAAGATTGCAGCACCTCTCACTGCACTCATAAAAAAGAACTCTTCCACTTGGACTCCAACAACTGCTCAATATTTTCAAACCTTGAATATGGCCATGTGCACCACTCCAGTCCTGGCCCTTCTTGATTTCACAAAGACCTTCGTCTTGGAATGTGATGCTTCAGGGAAAGGAATCGGTGTTGTCCTTATGCAAGAGGGTTGACATTTGGCCTTTACCAGCAAACAATTGTCTGAAATAAATCTGGGCAAATCAATCTATGAAAAGGAAATGTTGGTTATTTTGCATGTTGTTGATTTGTGCCTTATCTATTGGGGTAATGCTTCCAAATGAAGACAGACCATCAAAGCCTCAAGTATTTTCTGGAACAACGCATTTCCTACCCAGAGCAACAAAAATGGGTGACTAAGCTCTTTGGATATGATTATGAGATCATTTACAAGAAAGGAAAAGACAATGTGGTTGCGGATGCACTTTCTCGGAAATATGAAGATGAAGGATCCATTTTTTCTCTTTCATTCATTGTACTAGATTGGCTCCAAATCGTTCGCCAGGAATGGCTACAAGATCCCAAAAGTTCGCATCTGATCCAGCAATTGTAATCCAATGCTCCATCTTTCCCAGGGTACTCTTGGCTCCATGATGAGCTTCGATACAAAGGTCGTTTGTATTTAAGTAAACAATCAAAACTTAAATCCACAGTACTTTCTGAGCTTCATGATACACCCATAGCGAGGCACTCCAGGTTCACCAAAACCTATGACAGGGTCAAACATTCTTTTTTCTAGGATGGTATGAAACAATACATTCGTAATTTTGTTTCTGAATGTGATTTGTGTCAACACAACAAGGGCGAAACAGTCAAATCTCTGGGCACACTACAACCTCTTTCAATTCCACCTGCTATTTGGAGGTATGTCTCTATGGATTTTATTACAAGCTTACCCAAATCAGGAAGAAAATCAGTGATCATGGTGGTTGTTGATCACCTTTCCAAGTATGCTCATTTCTATGCTCTTCAACACCCATTTACAACATCCATGGTGGCTCAAATTTTCATGGATCAGGTCTTCAAGCTTCATGGCATGTTGCATTCTATTGTTTATGATCGCGACCCAACTTTCGCCAACGATCTTTGGAAAGAATTGTTCAAGCTACAAGGCACCCAATTGCATCTCAGCACAGCTTATCATCCCCAGACTGATGGTCAAATGGAAGTTGTCAACAAGTGTTTGGAAACATATTTGAGGTGTTTTTCCTTGGAAAGGCAAAATCAATGGGCTCAATGGTTACCCCTAGTTGAATGGTGGTACAACACTTCATACCATACAACTACACGCATGACTCCTTTTGAAGAGGTATATGGACAAAATCCACCTTCAGTTCTCTCATAATTACCTGGTGTCTCGAAGGTCCAGGCAGTTGACCAAACACTTACAGTTCGAGAGGCTATTCTGTGTACCCTCAAAGAGAATTTGGTCATGGCACAGAATTGCATGAAGAAACAAGCGGATCAAGGTCGCTCTGAACATCAATTTGCAGAAGGGGATCAGGTGTTTCTTCAACTGCAACCTTACAAGAAAAATTCCCTCAAGGTTGAGCATTGTTAGAAGCTAGCGCCCAAATTTATGGTCCTTATACCATTCTCAAGCGTGTGGTACAGGTGGTCTATTAGTTAGCTTTGCCTAGTCATTCAAAGCTACATCATGTTTTTCATGTTTCATGCTTAAAGAAAGTGATTGGAACTAAGTGCCAAATTCAAACCAACCTTCTCGAGTTAGCCGAAGAAGGATCCATTTGGCTACAGCCACAAGTAGTTTTGGACCAGCGTGAGCATCGCCTGCATCATATAACCATCAAGGAAGTGTTATTCCAGTGGAAAGATACAACTCCAGCAGATGCCACTTGGGAATTAGCTACCATTCTGCAACAATTTCCACATCTCAAGCCTTGAGGACAAGGTTGTTTTTAAGGGGGGGGATATGTTAGGGTCTTAACCCGCACATAGGTAGAAAAATATATTCAGATGTAATAAAGGTCAATATTAATAAGGCCTTGCAATAAAATAGAATAAGTCGGATGTAAGAAGACCTAATAGAAGCTTCCACTTCTAGAAGGATCTTCCTCTAGATGCTTCTTTTGATAGACATATTTAGTATAAATAGGAGTCGAGGGTATGAGAACCCTAGCTTGGAAATTATTGTAATAGAGCTCTGCTCGACTGGAGGTTTCTCCCTCAAAGAGGCCCGTGAACATTGCTCTCAGTATCAAAGTGTTATTAATGTGTTATTCTTATATCATTTCAGTGTTATTGTGGTGATTGTTCTGGTTATATTGTTGTTATTCTGCCATTTCTAGCATTTTATTTCTGTTCTGCATACTTTTTATATATGGTATATTACACACCATAGGGTCAATCCCATTCGTTCTCAGCATCACACCCTCAAAAATGCCTTAAAGGTGTTTTTTAACAAATTGTAGAGCTTACCTCTTCATGAGTGTCATAGTTAGTACCTCATTGGCCATTTTGACACTCATGTTGTAGTTTTCGTAGGCTCGGAAGTTTTGTTTAGCACTATCATGACTTTGTGATGGAGCCTCGTTTATTCTTCTCAATTTTCTCTAGCCATATTACCCACAGAGCTTCCAAAATTTTGTGTTAATTTGTATCTGCATTGCATATTTACTTCTTATGTTTTTTCGGTCCTAATGTAAGCTTCATTTTGTTGTCGTATAAGCCAATTGTATGCATTCTCTAATAAGTCACTAACCTTGCAATATTTTTCCTTTGCGACTTAACACATTTATCCCTAGAGGAAACATTCCCCCGAGCATCCATATCTTGCATGTGCTTCCTTGAATTGAGCATAGGTATGTTCCTTCCTCTTGGAACTCGTCTACTCACCTGCGATGCTCATTTCCTCCATTGTACTATAACATTCTTTTATTCTTTTTCGGGATTTACAATATGAAAAAGACCAAAAAAAAATCAAAAAACAAAAAAGAAGGATGGGAATGACTCTAAATATTTTTATATGGAAGCTACTTATGTCGCCCTTGAATAGAGCACAATCTAATGAGTCTTTATCTTACCTGGGTTTAGTATGGATTTAGGAGGATTTTTCCTCATTGTTGAAATGAATCTACTCCATCTAGTTATTTGTATAGCCATGTGGAGCATCTGTTGATGCCTCCTATGTCACAGATATATCCTAATTCATATTCCATGTTGCCTAAGTCAAATTTTGTATCGTTTTTCTATTCAAGGATGTCAACCTGTCTTTGTCACTCTGCAAAAACCTTGTCTTTTCAATTTAGCCTTCCCATTTCAATCAAATATTTCTCATTTTCACAAGTATATTTGTATCCTACTCGTGCTAGTATAGAAGGTCCCCATTGACTTCTTGTTGGTGGGTCTGCTATTATCGACTCTGACTCATTTCTATGAGAGTATGACCTAGAGTTGCACCCTGGGCCTATTTCTATTATTGATAGGTAACCCTGTGCTCAGCAGATGACAAACCATAATTACTCACTGACTGAGTGGTTTCCCTTGTGTTTGACATCAACAACCATCATCACACATAGGGATTCATGTAGTACTTTGGTTTCAATTTGACCCCATTGATGGATTCCTCATCTTTGTTGGTATTCTTCGTTATTGGATACTATTCAGAGTGTCTCTACCGTGTTCTATTCCATATGGTGCATGTTGGAGTCGTACCTCGGTGTGGTCCTTACAATTTTGTTCATCCGAGTCCTTCTAAATATTTGGACTTTTGCTACCCCTCGTGCTGGGTTATGGAGGATTCCTTAATGCCTTCCTTTCAGTGAATCTCTTCCCATCGATTTTAGCACATCTTACTCTGGTACAAGGATCTAGAGTTTTTATCAGTACCTTGGGGATTGCAATCATTAGTGGCAGGTTGCCTCACTATTGATAGTGGGAATACATCAATGTCCCCTGGTCGATAGATTCTATCAGGTGTTCGACATCATATCATTTATTCACAGTTGTTAGATTGTACTAGGTACCTTGACTCCCATTATCATTAATGGTGGTTTGTCTCGCATTTGTTAACGATATACATCAATGACAGGTAATCAAACAGTGTCTCACTGTATTCGACTTCAACTCATGTATTCACATAGTGCAGACTTGTACCATAGAGGTCAGATTGAAGACTTTGGGTGAAATACGAGCATCATCTCTTTTGTGCTCCTAGCTAACTTATATTTATTGAACCACCCTCAGATATTGGTACTTGCAGAGGATCGATTTTGTCACTCATTTGGCTCAAGATATCCTCTTATTTGATCCTAACACATAGCTCCATTATGTATCTATTCATGGATATGATCTACATTTGCATGGATCCACTGTGTATTTTTTTGTGGTCGTGATTTCTACTACTATATATCATATGCATCCACTATGTATAGTTTTTTTGGCCATGGACATCAGTTATATTTATTTCATTCATGGATTTGCAGTGTATGTGATTGGTGGTCATGCTTACATTAGACTCAAGCATGAGAATTCCCGACTTGAGAAGAGAGTATATTGCTTGTTTTCGTTGTAGGTATTGTTTCAAGACTGGTCTTCAACTACTCCTACCCATTGGCCCCTCCACTATCTCATGATGTTTGTAATGTATTCCAACCATCAATTTCTCTTCTGACCTCACACATTAAGGGTGATTTGTTATAGTGGCATTTGCCACTATACATGTGTTAGCACTAGGAGTTGCTTTTAGACTGCTAAAGAGAAATCTTAATACCCATCAATAGATTCCATAATTGGTAAAAGTTTTGTAAAAGTTAAGCTCAAGTGCAATAAATATTCAGGAAATTATACTTAAATATCAGCACAAAATCTCTACAAGGTATACACCAACAAGCAAGGCTTGAATAACTTCAAATCATTGTTTTTGAAACATAAATGAAATATGGAAGACTAAAGAAACATGAAATACATGCATCAGATCATAGCAGGCAATTCTGAGACACATATAGCAGAAATTGTCATCAAAAGGAACCTCCTAAATAATGAGAAATAAAGCTATGATAGCACTTGCACCAGTAGATAACAACAAATCATTTACTGCAACATTTGAACAAGGATATGAATCATTCACCAACAATCTTCATCAAAGAAAGATTGAATACAGAATATGGTAATAAGAAAAGAGACTGATCTTTTATTAACCAAGAGTCTTGAATCTGATATATACAGTCATGGAAACTTTACATGGTTGGTTGCAAAATAGTATAAGTTCCCCTATCTAGAATCATTTGAACCCCTCTCTTGATTCCTTTCACCCATTAAATAGAAAATAACATCAAAAATATGCTTAGGAGATCGAAGCCCATCTCTTTCATTGGATTCTGGGCCTTGGAGATAGGTGGCAATAGTCCAAGAGACAAAAATCCAACAAACTGCTAAATTTTAGGAAGTTGTTGGAAGTGATTAATAAATGTGTTGCCAACTCACTACATGGGGTTTTAATGGAGCTAAATATTAGGTACAGGTGTTCTTTAGCATCTAAATGATCTTTTAGAAGTCATTTGAACCCTCCTTGACAGGTGGTAACCTTCAAACAAGGTGACTATCCAATAATTGTTTGAGTTTGCAGCACCATTTGGTAGTGCATTGGTGTTTTAATCATTTCTTCCAAACGATAAACTGGGTCAGGCTAAATTTTGGTCAGAAAGTCAATAAGGATATCATGCTCCTCCAAAAAAACTTTCAGAAAAACTCACATCACCATTTGGGATTTATGAAAAAATATTTAGAAGTACAGGAAATTAGTTTGCAGCGCCTGACAGTGGCACTATGAACTTTTATGTAGGTGGTGTTTTCAACATTTCTCCCAAACAACAAACTGGGTCAGGTTGCATTTGGGTCAGCAAGTCAACAAGGCTATGTTTCTTCTCCACACCAATTTTGGGAAAAACCCAGTTCGTATTCTTCTAGATATCATGAAAATAAGAGTGCGCTGCAAACTGTTCCATTTTTAATTAGTTCGCAACGCCTTCAATGGGATGCACTGCGAACTTTTTGTAGGTGTCATTTTTTCCCTCTGATGACTACCACTGATGCCAACACATGCAAGAAGCTTTTGAACCTTTTTGCCAACATCTCCTACAATATATGGGCCAAGAAGAATGTTCTCCAAGAGCAACAATAACCACAATTATAAGCATCATGAGACAAAAATGTTTCTTAGGATTTTGTTGGAAGTAAGGTTGATATTAGAACAGTAGTTGCAGAGATTATGAAGTAACTTGAAGCTAGAATCATGAATGAAATGATGATGACAAGGTTGAAATAAATCTTGAATAGCCATATTTCAAAGCAACTGTGCAAAACAGAGAGTTTGCAGCACTAGTTCGATTTGTAGCAGAGTTTTACATCAGAATATCTAGGAGATGTATGATGATACAATGGAATTGAAAGCTAGAAAACACCATTAGATACCCTTTAGAAATCATAATCATTAATACTTCAATAATGCAATACTAATTTATTAATATAATATTTTATTATTGTATTAAGGCTTTATTAATGTCTTAATCTATTAATACTTTAGTAATGTACTTATTAAAAAAAATTAATACATTAATTAATTAAATTAACACATTACACTATATAGCAATGTCATTCATAGTGATGACCGTAAGAAACCATGATCACAGTAAACCATAATTAACCATCATCATTTTCAATAAATGTGTTAATATATTAATACTTTAATAATATATTTTTAATGTATTACTACTTTAATAATATATTTATTACTACTTTAATAATGTAAATTAAAACTTTAATTTATATATTCCATTAATACATTAATGTTTCATTAGTGTTACATTATATTTTCAATAAATGTGTTAATATATTAATACTTTAATAATATATTTTTAATATAGTACTATTTTAATAATATATTTATTACTACTTTAATAATATAAATTAAAACTTTAATTTATATATTCCATTAATACATTATATTACTTTAATGTATTAATAGTTTAATATGTTACATTAATGTATTACTACTTTAAATATATTAAATTATTAATTTATTAACACTTAATTAATGTATTAATTTATTAACACTTAATTAATGTATTAATTAATTAATACAATATATAATTAATGTATCAATAAATTAATATGTTACATTTACACTATTGTAAATTAAAACTTTAATTTATATATTAAATTTATACATTATAATTATATATTACATTAACTTAATATATAAGCCCAAGTGCGCTAGAGTTAAGTCCAAGTCCTCAGAGCAAGTGCGTTGGAGTTAAGTCCAAGTCCTCCTATCAAGCTCGGGGCACTTCGTACTAACTTCGTCGATGGTTTGCCGAGGAGTTCCTCCCAAGTCTTCCGAACAGTTCTCCTCCAACGCTCCGATCAGCAATGTTTCCTCGTAGTCCCCCGACCATGTGCGGAAATGTTAATATTAAGTCCTCTGATCATGCGTTGGGCAAAGTTCAGATTAACTTCTCTGATCAGAAGTTGGGCGCATATTAAAATTTCTTCTCCACAGGTCAAAGTTTCATACACCCTAATCTTCATTTTCTCCTCGTACCCCATATTATGCAAGCTCTTTTTTATGCATTATTGCAAATATTAATGTTAAATAATTTTAATTTTGCAATATTAATTTTAAATAATTTTAAAAAAATTAAAATTAAAATTATTTAAGATCAATATACATCAATATCTATAATGACTTAGTATAAAACCAAACTTTCACCCGGAGCAACTTTGCGCGAATTCGACAACCATAGTGGGCCTATGCCAACATCATTGCCCCATGATTTAACAATTCATATCTTTCTCTTACAACATCAGATTAGAGTGTCGTCTTTTTTGCTAAAGTATGCAAAGAGGCGCTCTTGGTGAGTTAGCTAATCATGTCATACCAACATCTCATCTCTGTAAACGACTAACTCGATCAGTTTGGGTGAGAAACCCTAGGCGATTCGTTTTGGTACTTTTGGGTGTCGAGTTTCAATTATGTAAGTTGTGTTGGAATCATAATGGTGAGAATCATACAATTAACTTGTTCCAGGGGTGAAAATTTTTCTTTGATCGATGCCAAAAATTTGCACTCAAAGGCGTTTTTTAATGAAATTTTGGGTCTCGCATTTGTTGCTCTTTCACTCAAAATTTATTTTGTGAGTTCTTGTGTCATCTATGGTGAATAGGTACTTAGTTCATCCATTAATCTTGTGGTGATGTGTTAGTCGCATGAAATTATACGTCCGCCAAAACTGTCAATTGACTCTTGGAGCACTTAGTACTGCCTAGGAGCCGAGAGGACCAAATTTCTCCCAAAGTGCATTTCAGAACCAACACATGACCTGTAGGTGTTATGATTAACTTATATGATGCTAGGCAAGGCTTCCACAAATGAAGATTTAGTTGTAACGTCAAGAAATGCAAAACAAACAAGCTAGTATCAAGTGTGTGAAGAAAGCCACTAGGAACACTAAAACTTGATTATGATTGTGATGATCTAAAGCGAATCAGGTGATATAGGAAATCATTGACCAACTATCTAGATAGGCATGGAGAGTTTATTCATTGGAAATGTAAGGAGATTAACTGATGAACGCAACAAGAAGGGATCTTAACTGGGAGGGGGACGAGATAAGCCTCAAGGCGAAAGTGGGCTACGCTAACCTGATCAGCATTGGCGAGAGGAAGCGGATTGTCCTCGATGTCCTCGACGACGATGAGGGGTCGACATCCTTCTATTGATGCATTTACGACAGGAAAGGGAAACTTGTCAACGGGTAGTGCATCAGGGAGAAGAGGTGAACCTCATCAATAAGCAATGTAATGAAGCAAAAGGGAGAGAGTGTCATTGTTAGGTGATGCAACAACGCAAGTAGAAGTTATTTAGCTGGTTAAAGGCATGCATGCAATGAATATAATAATGTGACCAATATCAGTGAGACGACATTGATCATGCGAAATTCACCGAGCGATGAATATGTGTGTCAGTGAGGTTTGGCAGAGGCGTGTTGGCGCATTAACCAAGTTCAAAGGGAAGTGGTTTATGAATTAGTGAAGGAAGCAATAGTGTGTCAATGTAGAGGTGAAATAAAGGATGCATGCTTCAATGTGCTATGTGTAAGTGCAAAAAGAGGGAACTTGCAGAAGTGTGGATTGTCAGGTAGAAATTATCTGAGGAGGAACAAGAAATGATAAGGCGAGGTAGGGTGAGGAGAACTTAGACATAGCTATTTGTACGAGGGAGAGAGTGAGAGGGTTCTGGTTGGAAGAATTAAAGGGGGGCCCAATTTCTTGTCTTGGATAGAGGCTAAGACAAGAAAATTGGGAGGTTGTTGTAGGTGCACAACAAATGGCGACACACTGGGCGAATCCAGAATCTCTGCTAGTCTTCCCTAACTGATAAGTAGAAAATATAGAGAGTCATGAAATTTACTTTTAAGTTCAAAACATTGTGGGAATAATGTGAAATAGTTACTTGAATGATTCCATCGTGGTGGGCTCATTGATGATGCTTGCATATCGGCTAGCAGAGATCGTCTATTGTAGATGGAGGATGAATGACGATGAAGTTTATTTCCTTAAACTGTGTCGATGATTCGGGTTTGTGTCTCCATATTGGGGTTGATATAGGTTTGGGATAAATAAAGATTTTCACCAGGTGCTTATATAGATATCTCACAGGTGTTTCTCCACTTCCCACAAGCATCCATAGCCCCGGTGGAGTCGCCATGGAATCACAGACCTTGCCCCGCTGCCAGCGAGCGTCCATAGCCCCGGCACAGATATCTGCATATCCCCAAGTCTATTCAAACTTTCCTTTCCATTCCTTCCCGACTTATTTAGTGCATGTTTAGCATTTGATGGATGGGAAAAGCGATGACCTTTTTAGCCTAATAAGAGGATGACTACCAGTTTTTTGAGATTTATTTGTATATTTGTTGCACCTGGCTACTTAGTGTGTGGATGGTTCCTCCATTACATAGGATCTACTCACCAGCCAATATGCAAGGATGATCATTGATTTACCGCTATGCTCAGTCATGGTTTAACTATTTTCACAACATCCCCAAATAGTTCTGATTCATTTTCAAACGGAGACTCTTAATTTCGCTCATGAGCTAGGAAAGAGATGAAAGTTTATTCATGCATACTTCCGGTGTGAATGTGTTTCTTGTGAAAATACAAACGGAGATGAGAGGTCTATATGTCATGAAATATAATCAGAGGTCACAAGACAACAGAATCGAAGAAATGAACTTCTTTGAAGGTAAAATATGATGATGACAGAAAGGGAAGAAAAAATGTTGAATTAGGAGAGATGATGCATTCAGGGTTAGAGATGAATTCGATCCAATTTCTTGTTGCCACTAAAAAATCAATCCTTTTAGATGAAAGATGATCAACAATATGTAATTAGGAAATGCAATTGATTGATAAATAAATTGTAGATTGAGTGTTTCCGGTAGCTTAGAGGATATTCACACATTTCAACCAGCTAGAAATTTGCAGCCTCTTGAAACTATCAATTCATGTGAAATCTAATACGTATAATACTTTGTTCAGATAGGTATTTGTGATAGCGATGGATGATAATTACACCTCTCATCATGGTTTTCTGAAGACTTCCATTTCATTTGTGCAGCCTTGTGCTTTAGGGGGCAAGGGTTGGCCAGAGCTCCACTTCATTGTCCATCAAGCTCCTTTGTTTTAGCCTTTTGAAATGTCTATTTCCTTTTCACTTCTTCAAGCTCTAGAATTGATGTTACATAATGATATGCTTAGTCAAACACAGTTATGATATTTCATGATCAATTCCAACCTTCTTAAGACGTGTGGTGTTCTCAAATATTGTCTTTATGTTCAAATGAATATATATTTCCACGATCAATTTCGAAAAATATTTCTAAAAAATCCTCACCACAGTAATCTGAAAATGATAACCAAAATTTGTATGGGTGTATGATATCATATCATGAGTATCACCCATTCCAATTTCCAGGAGACAGAGTAGGCTTAAGCTTGAATATTGGTTTGTATGGTGGAATATCTCTTTTTGGACAGCAAATGACTATAATTGTCATGATTACCAGTTCTTCCCTAAAGAGATGTGCTTGAGAGCCATTTTATTGACCAATATCCTTGATATTAGATTCCACTTGAGATAGATCAGAGGGAGACTAAAAATTGATACTATGTTCCTCGAGGTGTATCCTAAATGTAATAACCAGTTGGTTGCATTGATTTGTGGAAGGACTAGGTTCAATGGTATTTTATTTTCATTGGCAAGCGGAACAATGTCTACCTATGTCGTCCCATAGTTTTCCTATTGAATTCTCTGCATATTTTCAGAAAATCCACTCTTATTCAAGTTCTATCTTTAGTGGATATTCATCGGAGAGGTAAAAATGTTTGTGAAGGACAAAACTCCATGGTTGGTTTGTATACTATAATTGTTGGATTACTGAGAGGGGGGGGTGAATCAATAATAGAGAAATTTAATCATTTTTAACATAAAATGCAAGTGTTATATCAATCTAGCATTATCATCCAATAATTGCAGAGTAAATAAACAATGAACAAATGATAAATCATACACATACATAGTACACCCATGTTTTTACATGGAAACCCAAAGCGGGAGAAAACCACGGAATTTTGTTTCTTATATGTCTTCAAGAATTACATTCATTGGAAGCACCAACTTCCTTTGTTTTCCAGCTGCAACTGAAAGGAGGTTCCAACCCCCTAGTTTCTCAGGCTACAACCTCAGGGAAGCTCCAACTTCCCAATTCTATGGCTATAACCAAAAGGAAGCTACAACCCCCTATGTTCTCCGACTACAACTGGAAGGTGGCTACAACCACCTGTCCTTGCCCCGTCCAACCGCCCTGAAATATAAGTAAAATGATGGAACCACTATCACACTATCACTATGATATATATTGTTGTAAACATGTACCAATCAACCTACACCAAACAACCTGTAATCAACATGTACCATAAACAACCTGTAATCAACCTGTACCATAAACAAGTGCATCAACCATGCACCAACCTATACCTCAAACTGTACCATCAACGAGTGCATCAACCATGCACCAAATATGTACCAATCATGCATCAAATACACATAAACTATGGCTCATTAAGATGTACCGACATCATCAACTATACACCTCATGTATGTGCCAACTCATCAACTACTTGTCTCAACCATGTATCCAACATGTACCTCAACCAAAAGCCCTCATCAATTTCATCATTCAAATCTGATTTGTAAATCTATAATAGACCGGGTGTATATGATCACATACTTGCAAACCTTCATTAACCTTAACAACAAGAGACTAGCATTTTCATCAAACTTTACTTTAGTCTCACATGACTAATTTTGGATTAGTCAACAAACCTAACTTGAAATAATCATAACTATGTACCTATAATGAATAAAGATATGAAAATAGTAGACAATGTTCTTCAGTGTCTTTTATGGAATTCCTCCAGGTTTCACTGCTTGGAACCTCTCGGAAAAGGAGTTATAGCAAAAATGGAAAACCTTGTTCAATTATTGCTTATTCTAGAGAGCGAACTTGTAGAACGTGCCCCGCACGGAATATTTGTTGTATGGATCTGAAAATGGTACAAAAAATAATACAGACTATACTCTAACCAATCCATTTGGTATTACTGAATTTGGATCTGTTATGAAGAAGTTATGACGTTTTTTTTCCAAAACACATGTTTTAGACTAGTTTCAGGACTAGCCACAAACCCTATTTTCCACGGAGTGTAGCTCCAAAAATTCAACAACCCACAAGCTGAAATTTTTATCACAGCTACTTGGATATGTTTCCTCAATGGCCTCTAGATTTCACAGTTTGAATCATTCTAGAAAATATTTATTGTGAAAATGGCGAGATGACATGTAAATAACATACCTTAGAAAGCATCATCAAAAGAATTTATCCTCCCTTGAATTTCGGCCTTCTTTACTTCACCTTCCCTATGAAATTCACCTTAGATATCCTTTAGTTACCTTAGTCACTTGTAGATATTCAATATGCTCGAGTGTAATTAAAATGAGATACCCTTGCCTCTTATTTATACTTTTATGTAGCTTCCTCAAGGGGTTACCTTCTAACCATCTTAAACCACTTTCCTTATTTTAGGGCTAACCCACTTCTAACCACTTGTCCACTTAGTAATTTCTCCATTAAATTAATTATTTAAATAGTTTTTTTTGTATCCAGTTTAAATTATAGTACACTCATCACTTCACTTTATTATTTAAATAATTTCTTCTTTGCAACCACTTTGACTACTTTGACCTTTTGGGGCTTCTAGATGACTCATGAGAGTTCTCCAACTTCACATGGCCATAACTCTCTAACCGTGAGGAGTTATGTGATGTTTCACATACCACCGGAAATGGCATGACATGTACTACCCATATAGAATATTTTTACCTTCAAATATATTAAAACTCATACAATTGTACATCAAACAAACTTGGGTCCATTACCCAAACCTTTGTGCTACCAGAATTCGCTACCGGACTTTCTTCAAGGGTTGACATCAATGACAACCAGCCCAAATAATCAACAATAACCACTTAACATCATTTACAGAAAAATGTTTGATCTGCGACTTGGCCCATGGACAATGCCAAATATTTCAATCCCTTCGCTAAGTTTGATGTCAAGTGCTCTGAGCAAGTGCGCTAGAGTTAAGTCCAAGTCCTCTGAGCAAGTATGTTGGAGTTAAGTCCAAGTCCTCCAATCAAACTCAGGGCACTTCCTACTAACTTCTTCGATGGTTTGCGGAGGAGTTCCTCCCAAGTCTTCTGAACAGTTCTCCTCCAACGCTCTGATCAGCAATGTTTCCTCTAAGCCCTCTGATCATGTGCGGCAATGTTAATATTAGGTCCTTCGATCATGCGTTCGACAAATTTCATATTAACTTATCTAATCAATAGTTTGGCTCATATTAAAATTTATTTTCCACAAGTCAAAGTTTCATAAACCCTAATCTTCATTTTCTCCTCGTGCCCCATATTACCCAAGCTCTTTTTTATGCATTATTGCATGCAAATATTAATGTTAAATAATTTTAATTTTAAATAATTTTATTTTTTTTAAACAAAATTAAAATTATTTAAGATCAATATACATCAATATCTATAATGAATTAGTATAAAAATAAACTTTCACCTGGAGCAACTTTGCGCAAATTCAAGAACCATAATGGACCTATGCCAACATTGTTGCCCAAGGATTTAACGATTCATATCTTTCTCATACAACATCATATTAGAGTTTCATATTTTGTGCAGTGAAGCACGTGAAGAGGCACTCTTGGCGAGTTAGCTAATCATGCCATACCAACATCTCATCTACGTAAATGACCAACATGGCCAGTTCGGGCAAGAAAACCTAGGCGATTTGTTCTTGTACTTATGGGTGTCAGATTTCGATTATGTAAGTTGCATTGGGATCATAATGGTGAGAATCATACAATTAAATTGTTTCATGGGCAAAAAAAATTCTTTGACGAACGCCAAAAATTTGCACCCAAAGCTGTTTTTTAATGAAAGTTTGGGTCCCTCATTTGCTGCTCTTTCACTCAAAATTTATTATGTGAGTTCATGTGTCATCTATGATGAACATGTACTTAGTTCATCCATTAACATTGCAGTGATGTGCTAGTCATATGAAATTATACGTCCACCAAAAATTCCAATTGACACTTGGAGCACTTAGTTACTGCCTAGGAGCCAAGAGGAACAAATTTCTCCCAAAGTGCATTTTAGAACATACGCAAGACCTCTAGGTGTTACCATTAACTCATTTGATGCTAGGCGAGGCTTCCAAAAATGAAGATTTAGTTGTAACGTCAAGAAATGCAAAACAAACAAGTTAGTATCATGTGTGTGAAGAAAGGCACTGGGAACACTAAAAATTGATTATGATTGTGATCTAAAGCGAATCAAGTGAGAAAGGAAATCATTGACCAATTGTCTAGATAGGCATGGAGATTTTATTCATTGGAAATGTAAGGAGATTCACTGATGAATGCAACAAGAAGGGATCTAAGCTGGGAGGGGGACGAGATAAGCCTCAAGGAGAAATTGGGCTATGCTAACCTGATCAGCATTGGTGAGAGGAAGAGGATTTTCCTTGATGTGATCGACGACGATGAGGGTTCAACATCCTTATGTTGATGCATTTGTGACAGGAGAGGAAAACTTGTCAACAGGTAGCGTGTAGGGAAGAAGAGGTAAACCTCGTCTATAAGCAATGTAATGAAGTGAAAGGGAGAGAGCGTCATTGTTATGTGATGCAATGATGCGAGTAGAAGTGATTTAGCTGGTTAAAGGCGTGCATGCGATGAATATAATAATGTGACAAATATCGGTGAGATGATGTTGATCATTTGAACTTCACTGAGTGATGAAGATGTTTGTCAATGAGGTTTGGAGGAAGCGCATTGGTGCATTAACCAAGTTCAAAGGGAAGTGGTTTATGAATTGGTGAATGAATCAATGGTGTGTCAATGTAGAGGTGAAATAAAGGATGCATGCTTCAATGCGATGTGTGTCAGTGCAGGAAGAGGGAACTTGCAGAAGTGTGGAGTATCAGGTAGAAATGATATGAGGTTGTTGTCATTGATGTCAACCCTAGCCATTGGATTTTGGACCCCACAGTTGATCAAAGTAGATAGACATGAAGGAAATTACACATGTAGATACAACACCCATGGATGGATATTATAAGTCATGTCGCTTCCAGTGATATGTGGCACGTCACATGGATCCTCACGATTGAGGAGAAATCAATTTTTGAATATGAGAATGTGAATTGAAGAAGAAACTACATGTCGGCCCACCACTTTTTGAAGATGATAATGTGAATTGAAGCAGAAACTACATGTCCACCCTAATGTTAAAAGAAAGTGACATAAAGAGTATAAATACATCTCACTATACATTCATTTTTCAACACACACAAGTTTATTAATGAACAAGGAGATATAAGTCGAATTTCTGAGGAAATCTGAAGTAAAGAAGGTCGAATTTCAAGGGAAGATGAAGTATTTTGGTGATGTGTTCTAAGGTATGTTATTTACAGGTCATCTTATCATTTTCGCTATAAATTTGTTTTTAGAATGATTCAGATGGTGAAATTCAGAGGCTATTGAGAAGACATATCTAGGTACATGTGGTAAAAATTTCTGCTCTTTATTTTCTAAAATTTTGGAGATACACTATGTGGAAGATAGGGTTTTTTACTAGTCCTGAAGCTAGTCATAAATAGGTGTTCTGTGTAAAACAGTAATAATGTATTCATAGAGAATCCAAATGAAGTGATACCAATTTCATTGGAAGAGTACAGGTTGTAGTTTCATGTGTACAAATTTTAGAATCTGATGTTAAATATGGAGCGTGGGGAATTCTTTACAAGTTCACTATCTTGAATAAACCAGAATTGAATAAGATCTACCATTTTTTCTATAACTCCTTTTCTGGGAGGATTCAAGGAGTGAAACTTGGAGCAGTTTCAAATAATACATTGAGTAACATTATCTACAGGATTAGAGTATTCCAAGAAGTGAATAATTGCATAAGTTGAATAAGTCTCGGGAAGCATTATCAGGTTCTATGCGATGGTTGGTTGATGGTGATAATTAATATAAAGTTTTTTTATCTCTCATATATTCTTGGGTGGAAGGAAGGGGAAAGGATGGAGAGTTCAACCCTCTCTTTATATTGGAGGATTGTATCTTCCTTTTGAAGGTTTATCCCTCCCTTTATATTTGGAAGTTGTAGCTAACTTTGGAAGTCATTACTTCCTTTAAATAATAATACATGATTACTTTGTATATAATGTGCATGGTGTATTGGTGTATCTCTTATACTATTCTTCATTGTTCATTGGCTAGTATTCATTGTTGATTGGATATAAATTGAATACATGATTTGATTGAAGTACAAGTTCAAAAATACTAATTTCTCTAAATATTGATTCACCCTCCTCTCGGTATTTCCAACAGTAGGGTGAGGAGAACTTAGGTGTAGCTATTTCTACGAGGGTGAGAGTGAGAGGGTTCTAGTTGGAAGAATTAAA
>JZKD02S2281079.1:16830-26838 GCA_000966675.3 Picea glauca | reverse complement strand
TCTATAAAAGACCACTTGATACCCTACATCTTCCATCTTGACTCATCTAAGAAGATGTATGATGCCCTAACAAACCTCTTCTCAGCCAGAAACATCGGACATGTAATGAGTCTGAAGAATGAGCTCTGTGACATGAAAAGGAATGATGATGACAACACAACATCATACTTTGTGAGAATCTCTCAGTTAAGATATCAACTACAAGCTATTGAAGAGATAATTTCAGAGAAGTAACTGGTAAATATAGTACTCAATGGTCTTCCCAAGACATGGGATGCATTTGCCACAAGCATGAAAACTAGGAAGGAGTATCCTACATTTGAAGAACTTTGGACTTACTATGCACAAGAAGAATCAAGGATTAGTTCAAAAGAGAAACCCCAAAAGGAATACAATGATCAAGCCTTCACAGCAAGGTTCACAAATTTCAGGAATAAAAAGAAGTTTGGCTCCATGCAGAAACCAAATCAAGAGAAAGATATGTCAAAAGTACAATKCTTCAATTGTCGAAAATATGGTCACTACAAGAATCATTGTCTCGAGTTAAAGAAAAGGAAGGAAACACACGAAGCATCGGTTGCCGAAGAAAGGGAATCCTCAAAGAAGGTCAAGCAGGATAAAACAAACTTCTTCTTCTAATACAAGGTAACAATATTCTTCATAATTCCTGTACATACCATGTTTACATAGTTTCTATACATATCTTGGGTTCCAATATATGAAACCGTGCCTCAGGAGCTGATGGAAAATGTGGTCATAACCCATGCCTAAACAAGCTTGCATCATCTCATGGAACTCAAAAATGTTGCTATGTTATCTTTTTATGCCCTGAGGAGGAATTGGCCAAGAGTCCCCGAAATGGTTTGGGATGTGACTTGCAATTAGGCATAAAATGAAAACCAAGTCTCGGATTGAGGAACCGTTGACTCCGATGGATTACTGGGATAGGATTTCATCTAGAGCACCCCTCACTCCTAGATTCCATACCTCAGAAGTTGATTTACTCCTTGATTTTGAGAACTAGTGTTTTTCTCATTTTGAAGCAATGCAACATTTGGATTAAAGCATCCTATGAAACCATGCCTTGGGAGAAGATGGACAATGTGATCACACATTCCATTCCTAAAAAATATTGAAGCATCTCACGGAACTCAAAAATGGTGCTCCGTTAGGATTTTATGCCCTGAGGAGGAATTGGCCAAGAGTCCCTGAAATGGTTTGCAATGCAACTTGAAATTGGGCATATCACGAAAACCAAGACTGAGATTGAGGAACCCTCATCTTCGTTAGATTCCTGGCATAGGATTTTAACTAGAGCACCCCTCACTCTCAGTTCCAATCCCGCATAATTTGTTTTTTACATCTATTTCGAGAAATAGTGTTTTGCTCAGTAAAAAACAATGCAACATTTGGATTTAGCGGTCCAATTTAGGAAACCATTCATCGAGAGCATATGGACAATGTGGTCACCTATTCCATGCCTAAACAATCATGCAACATTTCATAGAACTAAAAAATGTTTCTCCATTAGTTTTTTATGCCCTGAGGAGGATTTGGCCAAGAGTCCTTGAAATGGTTTGGGATGCCACTTGCAACTGGGCATAAAACGAAAAACTGAGACTCGGATTGAAGAACCGTCAACTTCGATGGATTATGGGTATAGGATTTCATTTAGAGCACCCCTCACTCCTGGGTGCCATGCCTCAGAAGTTGTTTTACTCATTGATTTAGAGAACTAGTGTTTGACTCAGTTTGAAGTAATACAACAATTGGATTAAGGGGTCCAATTTATGAAACTGTCCCTCATGAGTGGATCAATAATTTGGTCACCTATTTCATGCCTAGACAACCTTGTATCATCTCACGGAACTCAAAAATGTTACTCTGTTAGGTTTTTATGCCCTAAGGAGGAATTAACCAAGAGTCCCCGAAATGGTTTGGGATCCAACTTGCAACTCAGTATATAACGAAAATCGAGACTCGCATTGAGGAACCATCATTTCCATTGGATTCCTGGCATAGGATTTCAGCTAGAGCACCCCTCACTCTTGGGTTCCATGCCTCAGAAGTTGTTTTACTCATTGATTTCGCGAATTAGTGTTTAGCTCAGTTTGAAGCAATGCATCATTTGGATTAAGGGGTCCAATTTATGAAATCGTCCCTCGTGAGCAAATCGATAATGTGGTCACCTAGTCCATGATAAAATAAGCTTGAAACATCTCACAAAACTCAAAAATGTTGCACCATAGGCGTAGATGTCATGGATATTGTAGTACCCACTGTATATGTATTGAGGGTATTAGTCCCAATTTTGTACTATAAACACCATATTTTTTGAATATATAAAAATGGATCTTTGGCTTTACTTATATTTTACAATGTGTACATTGATTAAATGGTTTTCTTTGCTTTAGTTATGTGACAAATGCCAATCTAAAATGAAATTAGCATAAGCATCGGATTAATGATTAGAACTCCTAAGAATATGATAATAAGTAATAAAATCAAACTGTCATTCTAAAAGATGTACCCATAGGAATCGTCGAAGTAAAGTAGAATCACGCACACGATAATTGTCGTTCAAATGACATCCCACTAACTAGGAATCTAGGTGAACCTCTAACGAGCGAATACCATGCGATATAACATCGCGCAAAAGTTCTATAATGACGCTATATTCAGCCACATTATTCATGGATGGCCTTAGGCGTACACCACCTGAAGACACCAGCAGACGCTCGGGTGAGTAAACCACCCAAGCGACGGAAGCCAAGTTTCGTGTATGACGACTGGCTCCATCTGCGAATCCTAGGTAGACGAAAGACTATGTTGACATCTCTCAACCAAGTGAAAACTCGATAAGCAACCCGAAGACGAAAAGAAAGAAGAAATATATATATACTAAATTACATTAGTATACAAAGAGTTCCACCCAAGCTTGGGTCTCAAGCGTAATATCTTTTCAAGTAGAGCCCATTTATGGGCTCAGCTAACATATTCCCTTCATAATATTCTAACTCATAGGCTCCTTTTTCTAGAACACGTCACACAATATAAGGACCGTGCCACATGGGTTTAAACTTGCCTAGCCCCGGCGATTCCTTGTCTTGATCATACAAGAGGACCAAGTCACCCTTAGCGTACAACTGAGGACAAACATACTTATCGTACTGAACCTTGACATGTCTTTTCTTTTCCTCAATAACTGTACAGGGTCTCGACGCTGCTAGTCAAGACTCTCTAGGTATACAAAGCGTCACTCAAGATCGAAAGTGTCAGGTAGGAGCGCGACTGCCAACTTGAGAGAAGGGATTTTGCATTCAATAGGTAATATCAACTCTGCACCGTGTACTAACTGGAAAGGGGAAAAATTAGTGGCAGTCTTGACCGAGGTTCGGTACGCCCAAAGAGCGAGATATAGCATGATGATATAGCATGATGAGATATAGCATGATTTTTTGCAAATGGTTTTGAGAGACTTGTTGATGGCTTCAACTTGTCCATTTACCTGGGGGTAATAAGGAGAAGAATGACCATGTCTAAACCCCAGCTTAGATGCTAGCACTTTCATCATTTCGTTATGAAAGTGACTGCCTTGATCAGTGACAATCTCACTCGGGATACTGAACCAAGCAATAATTTGATTGAATACGAAGAAGGTGATAATCTTCCCATCAGATTTAATTGTAGACATGGCCTCGACCCACTTAGTAAAGTAGTCAATGACCACGATAATGTGTTGATGCCCCCCAGACGAAGTTGGGTTGCAATCCACGAAATCCACCCCCCACTTGGTGAAGGGACCGATGGTAATGACTAGGTGAAGAGGGGTTGTATGTGAGCACATTTTTCAAGTGAACACCTGGCAGTGGTGACACTTCTTAACAGCTTCAATACAATCTTTAAAGATAGTAGGCCAAAAATAACTGACTCACAAATTTTTTGGGGTTGTTGCAAGCCCGGATAGATGACCACCACAAGCCCCACTATGGAATTCATTCAGGACTAACTCAACCTCTCCATGAGTTAAACAACGACGCAAGATATTGTCTATTCCTCGGTGATACAAAGTGTCGCCGACGATAGTATAATTCTTAGCTTCGTACCTTACACGCCATCGGTCATCTCGCGAGAGATGCTGAGGGAACTTCAAAGTTTGGAGATAGAGAACAATGTCTCCATACCAGGGGCCAGACGACGAGACAAGAAAAATTTGTTTGTCCGCAGATGAATCAACATAGATAACATCCTCATCTGATCGTGGAAAGTCGAATATTAACTCCGCGAATACTAGTGATTTCTTGGATTTCGCAGAAGCAAAATCAAGATCAAACTCTTGTAAAATGACATTCCATTTATTATATTTTCCCCCTATGATACGCATGGTAAGGATGTATTGAAATGGATTGACATCGACAATCATAGTAGTCTTGCAAAGTAATATATAATGATGCAAATGTTGGACTGTGTGGATGGTAGCCAAAGCTAGCTTTTCAACGTGAGAATAATTAAGCTCGGGGCTAACTAAGTTTCGAATAAGATAGTAGATGATGTGCTCGCGAGGCTCATCATCCTCCTCAACCAAAACCATACCAATCGTCTCCTCAGATGCGGCGATATAAAGCAAGTAATATCTACTATAGTTAGGAGGCTTCAGTAGAGGTGCCGATACCATGGCTTTCTTCAAAGCATCGAAGGAATCATGGGCTCACTCATACCAGATAAAAGGGGTGTCCTTCAAAAGGTGCATGAAAACCTTAGTGATATTGGCATAATTCACTATAAACCGACGAAGAAATTTATCTTTCCTTGCAAACCTTGAAGTTGTTTAATCATGCGTGGAGGAGGCAATTGAAGTATTACCTTAACCTTTAGTGGATCTACCATGATCTTGGTCTCAGAAACTAAAAAACCCAAAAGACAACTAGACTTAACGCAAAAGATGCACTTGTGAGGGTTCAATCAGATTCTATAGTAACAAAATCTTTCAAAAACAAAACGAAGGTGCATAGCATGATCCGCTCTCTTTGCAAGAGTGAGCAGCAAGATCATCAAGGTAAGCTTCGACTATATGCTTAAGATTGTGAAAAGTGAAAGTCATGGCACACTGAAAGGTTTCTCTGTTGTTTTTAAGGCCGAAAGGCATTTTTCGATAAGTGAAAGTACCCCAAGGACAAATAAATGACATCTTGTGTTGATCCTCGGGTTTAATTTGAATTTGGTTATATCCTAAAAATCCATCCATAAAAGAAAACACTTTGCTTCCCACACATTCGTCGAGAATCTAATCGATGAAAGGTGTCAAGAAGTTGTCTTTAGGATAGGTTTTGTTCAGGTCACGAAAGTACATACATACACAGATGGTTCCTTGCTTCTTATCCACATGAATGGGGTTGGATACCCATTCAGTCAAGGGAACCAGGTAGATGAAGCCAACATTAAGTAGTTTCTCCACCTTTGCCTTAATAGCAGGGGTCTTCTGGGGGTTGATTGCTCTAAGACATTGCTGAACAAGTTTAGCATCCAGCTAAGTTCTAATATCATGCTCAAAAATACAAAGGTCGATTCCTGGCATATCTTCATATGACCAAGCAAATATGTCTCGAAATTCCTTGAAGAGTTCGATGTAGATTAGGATTTCTTCTGGCGAACAATCCGCACCGATATTAACGTATTCAACCTTGATAGGGGTACAAGAGATATCGATCGTGATGGTAGGAGAAATACTCACCATGTTTCCTTCAACATAAATGTCATGCGTATCTAGTGGAACTACGGCGTGACCGACTATCTCACTCAAAGTAGATCGAAAATCATCTTATTTGATTCTTTCAAGATCTGGGAGAAAATAAGAGCGGTGATGCATATCATCCCAAGGTTTGTCGAAACCATTCATGGCTTCGATGATAGCTTCGTCCAAAGGCAAAGTCTCATCGAGACAATCATGCGAACAAGACAATGAAGTGGCCCACACGGGCTAAAGAACGGGATCCTCCTTGTCTGTCGGTGAGGTAACAGGATCGGGATCAACAGAAGAGTCAAGAACAGCTTGATACGCAATCTCTCTTGTCGATAGTGGCATGGCCATTCCAGCATGCAACTGACCTTCACAAGACGAAGTCGTGGAAGGTAGGGTCCATAGATCACTAAAATAGGAAGTGTGGAAAGGAATGGACCTCTCAGTCGAAACAGGCCTACTGGACATGGCATAAACTTGATGAATCAGTGCCGCGAAGTCGAAAGTACCCATAAGGGAAGAATACATTTCGACACCAATATTCTTAGTTGTCGGCTGAGAATTGTTGATCCCAAGGATCGACGGACCAATAGATGCATTAGGACTAGAGTATGCAAAGGATAATTGGTCGATCATCACGATATTCCCTTCATGAGGAAAACATAGAGTACGGAAGATGGACGATACGACGATGACCATAGCATAGGTCCAATTGCGTCCTAGTAACAAGTTATAACCAAGAGGTGCATAAACTACCTCTACCTCCACCTCTACCATCTTCCCACCTAACTGGACTGGAAAGGCATGACCTTCAAAAGCATTCAACATGTTCAATGACTTGGAAAGAGTCAAAGAACCGAGAGTTTTCCAACAGATTAGGGACATCACACATGTAGCAGTGCCTTCATCAACAACCACATGTTTGATGGTATACTTTGAGTACTCCATGTGGATTTGAAAATCCACATGATAAGGAAAGCGAGGCTTCACATCTATGACGTCAAACTTGATAACTTTTGAGCCATTGGGTTCTAGAGCTTCTAAAGCAGATAGTAAATCATTCCTCTGTGAAGGACACGTTTGGAGTACCTCCAAAGTCGACATCACAGAAGGGGTTAGACCCATATCCTCAACAATAGAGTAGTTCTATGCGGCTCTAGCATTTGGATTATGGGTAGAGCGCTTGAGTACTCCTTTCGGAATATGAGGCGGTGGATCTGGTTTTTCAATCTGTAAAGTTGTCTCCAGAGGAGGAGGAGGAGATTCTAGACCAGGAATAGCTTGTGAAGAGCTATAATCTCAAGATCGAGTGGCTACATTAACTTTCGCATCGACCATATTGATACACAAACAGTCGTCGTCTTGCAATGGTGGGTTTTGACTCCCACCAGCCGCATTTCCGGCGTTTGAGGAACTCGAGGCCATGTGTTGATTATGTGGGATTGGATTTGTTAGCACGACAAGTGGTAGAGATAATAGCCTCATAGCTTTAGCAAAGTTTGGGGCGTAAATGGGAAAGGTGATCATCTATGCAAAGCTTACAGGGAAACTTCACATTACGTATTTCTCGTTTTCCCTCTCCAACATTATTATTCGTCTTCTCATTATTACCATTGTCCTTGGGTTTACCATTTTTCCCACCCTTATGATTATTATGTCATTTCCTCTTATTCCCGCCTGGGTGTTGGTTCCCATTCGAGTTGACCAACTATTGCACGGAGTGTACAACCACCGACTGAGTGGGATTGCAAGACACAGTCGAAGTTGGCCATCCTGCAGACTAGTTTAGAGACAACTCTTTCGGATGGCTTGTCATCGAGTTTGCAGACTTTACATTGGCGATACCTACGATGCCATCGACATGAGGTCCGAGATTTTTTCTAGGGTCATAAGTTGACTGTGGTGCGTCTAGAAGAGGGTGGTATAACATCCCAAATTGGGCATAAATCAAGTCTAACTGTTGGGCTCTAAATATCGCTTCTTCCTCAGTGGTAACCCCGGAAGTAGCAATGTCCTTCGAGATAGGAGAATGCAAATACTTAAGGAACCATTATAAAAGAAAGGTCGGGGGTATAGGTCTCTTAATCAACCTCTTTCGTTTATGCCACTCCTGGATATGATCTGAGATATGAGTGGTGATGTCCTGGCGCAAAGTCGACAGAAGTACTAGGCCAACATCATAACAAATGGGCAATTGGAAGTGGTTAAGGAAGATTGACACCAACTGACTAAAAGTCCCATACACCCCCCTAGGTAGCTCAATATACCATTTTGCAGCAACTTCGATGAGGGTGCGTTGAAATAATCTTAATCGAATAGAATCATCATTAAGGGAATTCGATGAGCACCAAAGGTGAAAGGTAGTAACATGATCACAAGGATCCTCTCCATTCTTACCTTCGAATGTCCGAAGGAAGCTTGGTGGGTACGGGGGGCCATGTAGGATCATGACTCACAGGGTCGTTCATTAACTTAGACAAATCCGACAGATTAAGCGTGGCCAGAAAAGGGAGACAGGGTTGTGGCGTTTGGCCCCAAGTTCTCGAGAAAGATTGTGCTTGAGGGACTACAGAGCATCCAGGGTTCTGATAAGAACTATGGCCCTGCCCGGGATTATAAGGCTCTCCTCAGGGTTGATTCATAAAAGGTTGGTTGGGCATCATCCTAGTAGGAATGTTCTATTGAGGGTTATAAAAATTTCCCCCAATCGGATTGGATCCGGGTTGGGGGTCGCCCAAAGCGTGAAATCGACCTCCTCAAGGTGTGAATCTCGAGGATAGAGGATGATTCCTCATGCCAAACATATCAGTTGGAATTGGCACCGAGGAGGTAGGGGTGTAGGACGGAACTTGAGAAGAAGCTTGTCCGCCAGGTTGGTTGTTCCACCCAGAAGCAAGACGATTGGACCCAGGTTTAAAGGCAAAATGCCTCCCATATTAGGAGTCGTTGGATGGGTTTGAGACCCACCAAACGAAAATGGAGTGTAAAGAGGTGTAGTGCCCCCAAGCCCAATGCTAGCATTAGTGCCATCAACTGGGATGGCATTTGAAAACTGCGAAGTAAAGTTGGGCATACCATAAGAAAACGGACTAGAAGCCATAGGGATGGATTGAACATTATAGCCCGATGAGTGAACAAGAGACCCAAAAGGGTTCGAGGTGGTAGCTTGAGCATTCACTATAGGTTGAGCCATAGTAATGATAGGTGCCTACGACACTACAACCATTTTCGTTGTAGGAGTTGAAGGGATGCCATTAACTATAGTGGTGTTAGGACCACATATTGTACCCTTTTTGCCCATACTTTTTTCCATTGTTATACCCTTCATCATTAGTGTTTAGACTCATAATATCACTACACATGATCATTCCAAGGTATATAAGGTCCTTTCTCATTATTATATGCTTAATCTATTTTGCATAATACTTTACATTACTTTTTGGCCTAACCATTGATGAGAAGCGCATAAGTGTCCATATTTGCAGAATAGTATTCAAAGCCGATGCTGAAACACAGAACTATCCAAAGNGCCCATACTTTTTGCCATTGTTATACCCTTCATCATTAGTGTTTAGACTCATAATATCACTACACCTGATCATTCCAAGGTATATAAGGTCCTTTCTCATTATTATATGCTTAATATGTTTTGCATAATACTTTACATTACTTTTTGGCCTAACCATTGATGAGAAGCGCATAAGTGTCCATATTTGCAGAATAGTATTCAAAGCCGATGCTGAAACACAGAACTATCCAAAGGCGCTATTGAACTGATGCTGAAACACGAAAGCTGCTACACAGTCCATGCTGAAACACGGAAGCTTCTACACAATCCGAGAACGCACATGCTGAAACACGGAGCTGCTACACAGTCCGAGGATTCATATGCCGAAACACGAAGCAGCTACATGGTTCGAAGATGCAGATGCTGAAACACGGAGCTGACACTCAGTTCAGAATGCAGATGCTGAGACACAGTGGAGACCGCCACGATGTTGAAACACGAGCCCTGACAGTTAGCAGTCAAGGCTGACACAGTCAAGGGGCGCAATTCACGTGGCCGGAACAGCCCGTGAATTACGATGCTGAAACAGCATCAGCAGCTATGTAAAGAAGCCGTTACACCAGCCGTAACAGCAATGCCTTGTTCAGCTCTTGTATTAGCATTCGGTTGCATGAGAATAGGACACCCTATGCTGATTTAGAAAGAAGATCCGATTCAGTGTAGGATCCAGATCTGCCTTGTAATGATTGTATCGATGGGATTT
>JZKD02S2281078.1:410313-430064 GCA_000966675.3 Picea glauca | reverse complement strand
GTATTTCCATGTCTAGGTTTTACCATGTATAGGAGTGTGAGAGGGAGAGAAAGGGAGATAGATAGAGAGAGTGAGAGGAAGGGGGGGATAGAGAGGGAAGGTAAGGGAGGTAGAGAAGGGTAAAGAGAGAAATAGGGTAGAGTGGAAGAGAGAGAGAGAGAGGCAAAGAAAGAAATGCGGGAGAGTGGGAGAGAGAGAGAGATAAAGAGAGAAAGGGGGTGTTATCACATGCTAATTTGTATTAATTTTTCCAATGAATATTGTCCTTGTGTTATATTTCCACTCAGATTTTAAAACTTTTTCACCAGCTCCGTCAAGCTCCCATCACCTAAATCCTTTACTCAAATAATCATCCAAAATAGTCATGTCCTCCATGAGTCAAAATTGGAAAATATCTGAAACCTATATCTAGCCTTAATGCTTATCTAAATCCCTCGTTTCCATCACTTCATTCATTTTTACCCTTATTATCATATTCCCATTGAAAAATAAAAACATTCATTTTATTAAGCTTAATCTCCCTTATCATATCCACAAAGTCATGTGATGAGCCTCATATACCCAAAGTCCATAGAAAAATGGAAAAAGGTTTATTATTATTAATATAAATATTTGTATATTTATATTAATATTTAATCCAAGATTTAATTCATGACCTCACGTCAAGTCATGGTCACGAATCTCAATTTTAAATATTGAAAAGTCAAAGGGTGGATGGAGGGCACATATCCATTTTGGGGGTTGAAAGTGATCGAGAGTTATTTTTTTAAAGTGGTCCCAAAATCCAAACCAGTGTGTGATTGGATACTTGTTCTTACTTGGTGCATTTCGGGAGATGGAGAGGTGTGGACTAAAACCACTCTCCACAAGATCCAAAATTTCCTTACTTTAAATTTAGATTATTCCCTATTCCCCACAATAAAATAAGATTATTTTATGAATATGCGTGCCCTAAGTCTGAACTATGAAGTTTTTATGATAAATGTTTCCTCCCGGTGAAATAATTTCATAGAGGTGAAAAATAAATTTTACAACAGATAAATAAATGTTTTTGAATGGGAAAATGTACGTTGACTAAAGATTTGGATAATTGTTTATCCAAAGTAATTACAGAAGTAAAAGGGGAAGATCAAGGAATATTTTCATAGTTTAACAAGATGGTTTCCAACACATGGTTTTCAAAACCACGGGAAACAAACCAATAAATAGTTTTCACAGTGAAATGGTAAATATTTATTGGGAGAAATAAGACATGGTTTTCAAAACCACAAGAAGCAAGCAATAAATGGTTTTTCAAAACCACGGCCATGAATTAAAATATGGAAATATAATTCTAGAGGATAAAAAATATTTGGGAATTATTTTTATTCAAATATATTATTCCCAAATATTTAAGGAGAATATGGATAAATGAAATTAGATTTGAAAGAGTACAAGTGACATTTCAAAGAGAATCTGGCAGTCAGTTTCTGTAGTAGTTGAGGATGCAAAACAGATTTACAAGACAATTTCCAGATGAACCAAAATGAACTTTCAAAATTCAAAGGAGGTTATTGTCAAGCACTGACCCAAGAACATTAACCTTGTTCATTTTTCACACAGGTGTCAAAGATTGGGAGATTCCAAGGAATCTTGGAGCCATATTTTTCAGTTATGATTTCTTGTTCGAGACATGTTTTTGTGACATGTATTACAGCCAGTTGGAGATGAATTTTAAGAAAATTAGAGAGTCTCTTCTTCAGAAAAAGATTATCTACAAAAAACGTTATCATATTTTACACAACTATTACAGTTTAGAATTAAAGGTGGCGTTTCGAAGCCCATTTTTTCTCCTGAAAAGTAGCAAATTAGTTAAAACGTGTCATGTTCTGTTTGTAACTATTTCTATTTTGGGAAAGGATTTGGAGTTTGAAATTGTGAGCTAGAAGGGGCCTTTAGTGCTATATATTTCATTGTAAAAGAGTAGAGAAAGAGGGGCACTTTCAGCCAAGAAGGTGAAGGGACTGTGTGTAAATTTCTCAGAATGTTCTCATGAATTAATACAGTAGTACATTGCTTTTGATAGCTGAGATTCATCACCATGTATTATTTAGTGTGTTTTCCTCTAGTTCACATTCATTTCACTTATGTTATTTCTTTTAAGCATATCTAAGAGTACATTATTGGAATTCAACCTTGATAGATGCTCCTTTCACATAGTTAATGTTGTTGTCGTGTTTAATGATTATAGGTCTAGAATTCATTCTTTGTTAAGTTCTATGTTCATTGTAGTCAGCGTGATGTTATTTATTGTAAAGTTACAATTGAGAATTCATTTTCATTTTATGCTCTCATTTGTAGTGGGATTTTCTCTTTTCTCTCTTTCCATCATCTGAATACTATTTATTGCTGAAGGATATGCTTACTTTGCCTCTGTTCCCTCAAGAGTACACTAGATGTATTAATATTCATAGTATATCTCAGGATTTGACCCCATTCCCCAATGTTTTATTCCTCTTGTTTTTCCTACCAACCCTTTTAAAAACCTAAACAAACATGTCCTATTGCAGAATCTGACCTCTGTGTGTCCATTGCCAAATATTTTTGAGTATTTTTAGTCTCTACATGTTTGAGAGAGCCCTCTCTGGTTGGAAGGGTTAGAATCCAACCTAAAGTTGGTTTATAGGTTACCTCTGTCATTTGTTTTATCAGTCGAACAAATTTATAGAGTGCTAACATTTTGGCATCGTTGCCAGGAAACGAAGGTGAAATATTTACTGGGATAAATGACAAAGTTCATATCTGAGTATTGATGGTGAAAAGTATTCAGACACAAAAAGGTTGTACATCGGTCACCTAGTGACTCCATTTTCAAGAATCTAGAATTCAAAATTTTCATAGCAACTCCATTGTCCAAAGACTTAGTAGCCTAAAGATTTTATTAATGACTCCATTGCTGCAAGATGGATCACAGATCTGCAAGGTATGCTTCAATGAATCGCTCTCACATTCTCAGCTTTCCAAATCATATTTCTCATATAGATTGGAAAAAATATTTGCCTAAATACAAAGATGGGAAAATAAATGATGTTGCCTTACACTTGATTAGATTTCACATGCACATATGTAAGTTGGGGGTTGAATTTCATGAGGATTGTTTGATGAAAATTTTTATGGCTACTCTAGAGGGGAAAGAAAGATTATGGTATGAAGGTTTAAAACCAGATAGCTTATACTCTCTTAAGGATTTCCACATAACATTCTTTAAGCATTATGGAGAATCTAATCCTTCATTCTTGGTGTTTGAAGATTGTTGTGAATTTTGTGAACATTTCATTAAGTACCTTGAAAATGTTTTTGGTAATGAAGAGTGTATGAATGATGAAATAATAGAATCCCTTTTATGAATATTCATCCCAACAAAAAATAGTATCCCCCCCTTTGGCCGAAGAGGAAGATGATCAATAAATTGTTGTTAAAAGTCATTTTCCTTCTCCTGAACTTGATGAAGATATTCAACAAGATTTCGATCAAGCCAAAGTGTTTCAAAGTTGTCTTTCTTCCCCTGTGAATGATGTGGTTGTTCAAATTCTAAGTGGCCTAGACATGGATGAGGATTCTGAAACTGTATTTATGGAGACTTCAAGTACTGAACAAACAAATGACATAGAGTTTCAGGAAAGAAACAAAACAGTGTATGCCACTTTTCAATCAGAAATACAAAAAGATAATGAAGAGACAGTGGTTTGATCAGATTCCTTTGAAAATTATAGTTTTGAAAATGCATCCATGGGAACTCTAGACTGTGAAATAGTTCATGCTATTATATTTTCACATTTTCAAGAAGATTATGAACAAGAACTTATTCCCCTTCATTCATTCGAAAGTCAAAATGACAGTCCTCAAGCAAAATTCCTGAAGGTTAATGAAACTAAATCAAAATTGTTTGATGAACAAGAGGATAGCCTTAATGCACATAATATGGATTTCATATTTGAAGATGTTCAAGAATGTATGAATGTTTTTGTTGATATGCATGGAAGAGTAGACAAACCTATTGTTTCCATTTCATTTGAAAATGTTCTCATAACTGAAGAAATAGAGACAAAACAATAAACACTTATGAAAGAGGCTTGTCTTTCTATTTTTGTTCATCAAGAAGAAATGATTTTTCATGGTTTTCAAGATCTTGTGGCCATCCTATTACAGTCGTCAGTGAAGGAGATTTTTTTTTCCTTCATAAGCTCTAATTTTGAATTCAATTTGTGTTTTTAGCTGCCATCTTTTACATTTGTCTTCCTGCTTAAGAAAAATGTGAGCAGAGGACAATCAGGAAGCCATTTTCTTGATTGGCTGCATTGGCACTTTAGCATCGCTTAATTGAGTATTCATTTCAAAAGTTTTAGAGTAGACAAGTGATGAAGGAGCATCGCTCACCTACCAAGCGAGCCAGCGCGTGGAGCAAAGAGAAAACAGCTGGACAATGCCAGCACATACATTTTTGAATTACTTTGAAAAGATTGTTTCACCGTCGTTTGAATGAAAGCATTCATATGAAGCGCACTTGTATTGTAATATAGAAAAGAAGGCATTTAATAGTTTTAATGTTGTTAGATAGGAAATAATTGTAGATTAGACAGTTTTAGCTTTCGAGAGGGAAAACAGAATATAGGCACCCTCCTTTGTACATTGTAAGACATCCTCATTCATACAGGAGCAAGAAGAGAGCAGAGCAGAGAGTTTGTGAAGAAACCCCATGTACAGATTGAATTAATAGGAAGACTTTGATTCAACTCCATGGATGTGTTTGATCTCTTTGTGTTGTTAATATTATGTTGTTGCTTACTTCCTTCCTTTTATGCCTATCTTTTATATGCTGCATATGTGATTGCATACCAGGTTCAAAACCTGAGGGAATGAGAAAGTAAGTCTCAAATTGTTTCTCTATTCGAGCCAGGAGATTCCTGCATAGAGTGCAGTTGAATTCCTCTGCATAGAGTGCATTGACGGGGCTCTATAGTTAAACTCTTATTTTCCTTATGTACAAAGTTGTGTTGTGTTATTCGAGTCGTGCGGGTGAAGTGCAGGTCGGGTTGAAATCTCAGAGACAAGTCTGAGAGAAGGAGGGCTGGACTGCTGTTGGCAGGTTTGCACAGGGTCTAGACGCCTTCAACACTTTGGGAGCTGTTGAAGATTTAGTGGGGAGACGTGGGTGAAGAGTCTCTGAAGGAGTCGGAGGACTTAAGCTCAAGAGGGATAGTACCCTTGTTTCGTTCACATAGGTCAAAGGTGGCGAAGCAGAGAACTCTTCAAAGGGAAGAGAATCAACGACTTGAAATCGTCGTGGAGAGTCACAAGATTCCGCAGACCGTCGGATCGTGGAGAAGTTGCATAGGAGTTAGCCCAAAAGCGCAGAAGGGAACCGGCCATCGGATATTGGCATATCGGGCTTCGGCATTTGATGAGGCAAGATTTTCGTGCTCATTGAAATTACGAGTTGTGATTCCCCGAATCAATGGGAGTCGTCGATCAGAACGGGGAAACGTGGCGCAAGATCCTGAGGAATCGAGATTCGGAGTTCGGGGTTCTCGACATCAAGGAATTATTGCATCACGGATTCGTGATCCACGAAATCCCGAAGTGACGTGGCATGTGGGACCACAAAGGACCAGCAAAGTCCCGAATCGCGACGGGTCCCACAGTGATAGTGCGGTGTTGACAGGTGTCATCGGGGGTTCGACATTCAGGAGTTTCCAAGGCAAAGGACTCGCGACAGTTGAAAACGCGATCCCACGATCCCCGATTTCACGAGTGGAAGAGTTATGTGGTAGTGTGGGACCACAAGACATAGTGGGAGACAGGTGGCGTCAATTCGGAGTTCGGGGTTCGGGGATTGAAAAGGGCAGTGAAACATAACATCGCCATTCCCGATTTCCCGATAGGGAAAATCCCGATATTCAAAAGAGTTGACCCGTTGACCATCGGGGTTCGGAGGTTTGAGTTGCATGTGACTGCGCTCACAGAATTCGCGAAATCACGAATTCCAATTTCCCGATTTTCCGAAGGGGAGATCGCCAAGGAGCTTGCGGTGGGTAGTGGACTCCCGAGTGGAGTGGAAGAGTATTCTGACTCTTAGGGCCAGAGTTAGAGAAGGTCCTGGTGAGGTCGACCGGCTACTGTGAGGGAGGTCGACATCAAGTGGTATCAGAGAGGGAAGACTCTTTCTTTCTGAAGCAGGGGAGAGATTCACCATGCCGCCGAGAAGGGAACGACAATCACCTGATCGTGAAGACAGGGACGTGCGAAGAAGGGGTAGACCAGCAGGTAACCCAGAGATGGAGTGCCAAATTCGAGATCTCAAGGAGAGACTCGAAGAGATGGAGACCACCCAGAGGCGTGGGGCTGGCGCAGGAGAGTTCAGTGATTCCGAAGTTGAGGAGGAAGTTGGACACGAAGTAGAGGAGGTCTCAGCAGAAGACACGTCAACTGAAAGGTTGATCAGAGCCATTTCGAGGATGAGCTCGAAGACTAAAATGGACATTCCCATTTATGAGGGGAGTCTAAACACAGAGAAACTACTGGATTGGATCCGAGCACTCGACACCTACTTCGATTATGAAGACATCGAAGAGGACAAGAAGGTAAGGCATGCCTTCACTAAGCTGAAGGTACATGCAACCTTATGGTGGGACGAGCTGCAGGCAGACAGGCGTTCCAACGGCAAACAGAAGATCAAGAGCTGGGATCGGACGATCGCCAAGATGAAGGCGAAGTTCATTCCAAGGGATTACCAGATCACTCTGTTCAGGCGCATGCAGAACCTGAGATAGAAACTAATGACAGTGAAGAAGTACACCGAAGAATTCTATAGGCTCAACATCCGAGATAGTCATCAGGAGAGTGATCACGAAAAGGTGGCGAGGTACATGAATGGGTTGAGGTATGACATTCAGGATGAGTTGAGCATGGTTACCATCCGCACAATTGAGGATGCGTACCAGATGGCTCTAAAAGAAGAAGAGAAGCTAAGCTGCAAGCAAGGGCAGTGAGGGCGAGGCAGAAGTCAGCCCAGAGGTAAGACAGTTTCCCAGGAAAGAACTCAAAGGCCCAAGGAGGATTGGAAGAGGCCTCAGGGAAAAGCTGAAAGAGGTGGAACCTCACAGCAAAGGTAGCAAAATGCTGAGCCGAGGAGGCAGCAAGATGATCAGCAAGGAGGATATGTTGACGCGAATATATTTCCTCGTACCCGAGGTCGAGGCAGAGGTCGAGGAGGAGTTATCACATGTTTTACATGTGGTAAGGATGACCATAAAGCCGTGGACTATCCAGAGAGGAAGGTGGACAGAGGAAAAACTCACATCGCTGAGGCGCAGAGGCGTGATGTGGAGAGCGAAGATGCATACAGCGGGAGATCGCTGGGGATGCATAAAATCCTTTTGAAGCCTAAGAAGGAGGTGGAGAGCTCAGTGCAGAGGAGCAGACTGTTCAGAACGGCTTGTACAGCCAAGGACAGAAAATGCAAAGTCATAATTGACAGTGGGAGCATTGACAATCTCGTTTCAACCGAGATGGTGGAGAAGTTGGAGCTGAAGACAACTAAGCACCCGAGTCCATATAAAGTCTCATGGTTACAGAAAGGAAACCGGGTAAGTGTCACTAAACAATGCTTAGTTAATTTTAAAATTGGGAATTATCATGATGAGATCCTGTGCGATGTTATTCCCATGGACGTGTGTCATATACTGCTGGGAAGACCATGGAAGTATGATAGGAATGTTGTTCATGATGGGAGGATGAACACATACACCTTGGAGAAGGATGGGAGAATTCATAAACTGCTGTCGGTAAAGGATAAGGAGGTGAAACCGGAAGTCAGCAGCAAGATACTTCTCATGAGTGGGAAAGAGCTTCTCATAGAGTTGGAGAAGGATGAAGATCCATAGTTCTTTGTTGTCAGGAAGCCGAGAATTGTCCTGACAAGCACAAGAGTGGACAACTTGCCGGAGGAGATTCAACAACTGCTGGGAGAGTTTGCTGATATCATTGTGGATGAACTACCTCGTTCATTTCCACCGATGAGGAGTGTGAGTCATCACATTGACCTCATACCCGGAGCGAGTTTGCCGAATAAGGCAGCGTACAGGTTGACACCTCAGGAGAACAAGGAGGTCAAGAGGCAGGTATAAGATCTGTTGGATAAAGGACTGGTGAGGGAAAGTCTTAGTCCGTGTGTTGTTCCGAAAATACTAAGCCCAAAAAAAGATGGAGGCTGGAGGATGTGTACAGAATCTAGGGCGATCAATAAAATCACCATCAGGTACAGGTTTCCACTGCCGAGAATGGACGACTTGATGGATTGCCTAAGCGGGGCAAATTATTTTTCAAAGATAGACCTCAAGAGCGGATATCATCAGATCCGGATGAGAGAGGGAGACGAATGGAAGACAACATTCAAGACAAACGAGGGTTTGTACGAATGGATGGTCATGCCATTTGGGCTGAAAAACGCGCCAAGCACATTTATGAGACTGATGAATGAAGTCCTGTGGGAATTCATTGGCAGATTTGTTGTTGTATACCTTGATGATATTTTAATTTTCAGCAAAACGAAGGCTGAACACTTGAGGCATTTGGCCACGGTGATGAGGAGACTGCGACAGGAGAAGTTGCTGATGAATTTGAAAAAATGCTCATTTATGCAGACAGAACTCATTTATTTGGGTTTTGTGATCTCAGCGAACGAGTTGAAGATGGATCCTGAGAAGGTTGAGGTAATCAGGAAGTGGCCATCACCAAGGAATGTTTTTGAGGTAAGGAGCTTCCATGGTTTGGCTAGCTTCTACAGGAAATTTATTCATAATTTCAGTGGAATTAGAGCCGCGATGATGGACACTGTGAGGAAGCGGCATAAGGTTTTTCATTGGACGACCGAGGCTGAAAGGAGCTTCAATCTGTTGAAGCAGAAGATAACATAGCAGCCAGTGTTAGTGTTGCTCGATTTTTAGAAGACCTTCCAGGTAAAGTGTGATGTGAGCGGATATGCTATTGGAGGGGTCTTGATTCAGGATGACAGACCTGTGGCATACTACAGTGAGAAGATGGATGATGCGAAGGTAAAGTACTCCACATACGATAAGGAATTCTATGCCATCATACAAGCATTGAAAAAGTGGAGGCACTACCTGATACCCAAGGAGTTCATTTTGTACAGCGATAATCACGCATTACAATTCGTGAGTCAGCAGGAGAAGTTGAAACAGAAGCATGCGAAATGGGTGGAATACATGCAGAATTTCACCTTCGTGATCAAGCACATTTCGGGAGCTGCTAATAAGGTAGCAGATGCCTTGAGCCGAAAATGTTTATTGCTGCAGGAATTCAGGGTCAGGACTTTGGGTTTTGAGAACCTGAAGGATATGTATGCAGGTGATGTTGATTTCGGTGAAGCATACGAGGCAGCCGAAAATCTGGTGCTCAGGGATAGGAGCCCGTGGCTGGAATATCAAATCCAGGGTGGATTGATCTTCAAGGGCAATCAACTATGCATACCAGATTGCTCTATGAGAGAGAATTTGGTAAAGGAAAAACACAGTGGAGGCTTAGCAGGCCATTTTGGACATGACAAGACATTCGCCAAGCTGAGCGAATCTTATTATTGGCCTGGCATGCGCACTGATGTAAAGCGATTTGTTGACAGGTGTCGAATATGTCAACATGCGAAAGGCCGAAAACAGAACACAGGGTTCTATCAGTCGTTGCCTATACCAGAGAGACCATGGGAGGCAATTAGTATGGATTTTGTTTTGGGATTACCGAGAACGCAGAGAGGCGTGGATTCCATTTTTGTAGTAGTGGACAGATTCTCGAAGATGGCACATTTCATCCCATGTCATAAGACCAGCGATGCAACCCACATCGCAAACTTATTTTTCAAAGAGATTGTGCGATTGCATGGATTTCCAAGAAGTATAGTCTCGGATCGGGACACGAAGTTCATAGGTCACTTCTAGAGGATGCTACGGAAGAAGCTAGGGACTGACTTGGCATTCAGTTCTACTTACCATCCGCAGACCAATGGACAGACAGAAGTAGTCAACAGGAGCTTGGGAGACCTGTTGAGAAGCCTTGTGATAGAGCATCACACCAGTTGGGATCAGATTTTTCCACAGGCAGAATTTGTGTACAACGATTCGGTGAATCGAAGTACAGGTAAGAGTCCATTCCAAATTTTGTATGGAACACAGCCGCGAGGAGTGTCTGAGCTCAGGGAGTCAGAACAGGCTGAAACTAGCAGCGCGAGTGCTGAAGAGTTCGCTGAAGCTATGAAAGAACTTCACGCAGAGGTGAAGCAGCGACTGCAGAAGACAAATCAAGAGTATAAGCGCAGAGCTGATCAGAAGAAAAGACAGCTTCAATTTGAAGTGGGAGACATGGTTCTGGCACACCTGAGGAAAGAAAGGTTCCCAAGGGGAACATACAACAAGCTCAAGATGAAAAAGATCGGGCCATGCAAAGTCCTAAAGAAATTCGGGGAGAATGCATATGAACTTGAATTTCCAGAGGGCATCGGGATATCTCTGATTTTCAATATTTTGGATTTATACCCATACAGGGCTGATGAAGCGGAGGCTGGACCTAAGGAACCAGTAATCCAGTGGAAAAAACAATTGCCATTTGCACAGAAACCTCAGATGGAGTGCATACTGGATAAGAGAGTAGGCAGAAAGACTAGGAGGAAACAGTACTTTGAATACCTGGTGAAATGGAAGCATCACCCAGTGGAGGATGCCAGTTGGGAGACAGAGGCAGTGATACAAAAGCATGGGCATAGTGTACAGGAACTCATGGACAGGAGCCCATGAAAATCTTTTGAGCCGAGGAGTATGATGCAGGAGCATCGCTCACCTACCAAGCGAGCCAGCGCGTGGAGCAAAGAGAAAACAGCTAGACAGCGCCAGCACATACATTTTTGAATTACTTTGAAAATATTGTTGCGTCGTCGTTTGAATGAAAGCATTCATATGAAGCGCACTTGTATTGTAATATAGAAAAGAAGGCATTTAATAGTTTTAATGTTGTTAGATAGGAATTAACTGTAGATTAGACAGTTTTGGCTTTCGAGAGGGAAAATGGAATATAGGCACCCTCCTTTGTACATTGTAAGACATCCTCATTCATACAGGAGAAAGAAGAGAGCAGAGCAGAGCAGAGAGTTTGTGAAGAAACCCCATGTACAGATTGAATTAATAGGAAGACTTTGATTCAACTCCATGGATGTGTTTGATCTCTTTGTGTTGTTAATATTATGTTGTTGCTTACTTGCTTCCTTTTATGCCTATCTTTTATATGGTGCATATGTGATTGCATAACAGGCTCAAAACCTGAGGGAATGAGAAAGTAAGTCTCAAATTGTTTCTCTGTTCGAGCCAGGAGATTCCTGCGTAGAGTGCAGTTGAATTCCTCCGCATAGAGTGCGTTGAGGGGGCTCTACAGTTAAACTCTTATTTTCCTTCTGTCCAGATTTGTGTTGTGTTATTCGAGCCGTGCAGGTGAAGTTCGGGTCAGGTTGAAATCTCAGAGATGAGTCTGAGAGAAGGAGGGCTGGACTGCTGTTGGCAGGTTTTCACAGGGTCTAGACGACTTCAACACTTTGGGAGCTGTTGAAGATTTAGTGGGGAGATGTGGGTGAAGATTCTTTGAAGGAGTCGGAGGACTTAAGCTCAAGAGGGATAGTACCCTTGTTTCGTTCACACAGGTCTAAGGTGGCGAAGCAGAGAACTCTTCAAAGGGAAGAGAATCAACGACCTGAAATCGTCGTGGAGAGTCATGAGATTCCGCAGACTGTCGGATCGTGGAGAAGTTGCGCAGGAGTTAGCCCAAAAGCGTAGAAGGGAACTAGCCATCGGATATCGGCATATCGGGCTTTGGCATTTGATGAGGCAAGAGTTCCGTGCCCATTGAAATCGCGAGTTGCGATTCCCCGAATCAACGGGAGCCGTTGATCAGAACGGGGACACGTGGCGCAAGATCCTGAGGAATCGGGATTCAGAGTTCGGGGTTCTCGACATCAAGGAATTCTTGCATCGCGGATTCGCGATCCATGAAATCCCGAAGTGACGTGGCATGTGGGACCACAAAGGACCAGCAAAGTCCCAAATCACGACGGGTCCCACAGTGATAGCGCGGTGTTGACAGGTGTCATCGGGGTTTCAGCATTTGGGAGTTTCCAAGGCAAAGGACTCGCGATAGTTGAAAACGCGATCCCGCGATCCCCTATTTCACGAGTGGAAGAGTTATGTGGTATTGTGGGACCACAAGACATAGTGGGAGACAGGTGGCATCAATTCGGAGTTCTGGGTTCGGGGATTCAAAAGGGCAGTGAAACATAACATCGTCATTCCCGATTTCCCGATAGGGAAAATACCGATATTCGAAAGAGTTGACCCGTTGACCATCGGGGTTCGGAGGTTTGAGTTGCATGTGACTGCGCTCACAGAATTCGTGAAATCGCGAATTCCGATTTCCCAATTTTCCGAAGGGAAGATCGCCAAGGAGCTTATTGTGGGTAGTGGCCTCCCGAGTGGAGTGGAAGAGTATTCTGACTCTTAGGGACAGAGTTAGAGAAGGTCCTGGTGAGGTCGACCAGCTGCTGCGAGGGAGGTCGACGTCAACAAGAGTGTGAAAATAATCTTGTTGGTCAAGCATTTTTCAGCTTACGTTTTCAGCAGTGTGTACATTCAGATTGTAGTGGTGTATTTAGAATTTATTTTTCAGTTGAGAGCAGTGTATAGACTTGAGTTTTTAGTGGATACTAGTGACAGGTCAAAGAAGGGTACACACATGTTTTGGGAGCAGCCCAATGGATCAAACACTGGGTCTATGAGTTATTTTCTACCTCACTGGGAGGATAACATCCTCGTTGGAGCCAATGTTATCACATGCTAATTTGTATTAATTTTTCCAAAGAATCTTGTCCTTGTGTTATCTTTCCACTCAAATTTTAAAAACATTTCACCAGTTTCATCAAGTTCCCATCACCTAAATCCTTTACTTGAATAATCATCCAAAATATGTCATGTCCTCCATGAGTCAAAATTGGCAAATATATCAAACCTACATCTAGCCTTAATGCTTATCTAAATCCCTCAGTTCCATCACTTCATTCATTTTTACCCTTATTATCATATTCCTGTGGAAAATAAAAAATATTCCTTTTATTAAGCTTAAGCTCCCTTATCCTATCTACAAAGTCATGTGATGAGCCTCATATGCCCAAAGTCCTTAGAAAAATGGAAAAAGGTTTATTATTATTAATATAAATATTTTTCTATTAAAATATGTATATTAATATTTAATCCAAGATTTAATTCATGACCTCACGTGAAATCATGGGCACGAATCTCAATTTTTAATATTGAAAAGTCAACAGGTGGATGGAGGGCGCATATCCATTTCAGGGGTTGAAAGTGATCGAGAGTTATTTTTTTTAAGTGGTCCCAAATTCCAAACCAGTGTTTTGGTGATTGGATACGCGTTCTCACTTGGTGTATTTTGGGAGATGGAGTGGTGTGGACTAAAACCACTCTCCACAAGCTCCGAAATTTCCTTACTTTAAATTTAGATTATTCCCTATTCCCCACAATAAAATAAGATTATTTTATGAATATGTGTGCCCTAAGTCTGAACTATGAAGTTTTTATGATAAAAGTTTCCTCCAGTGGAATAATTTCACAACGGTGAAAATTAAATTTTACAGCAGAGAAATAAATGTTTTTGAATGGGAAAATGTATGTGGACTAAATATTTGGATAATTGTTTATCCAAAGTTTTTACAGAAGTAAAAGGGGAAGATCAAGGGATATTTTCATAGTTTACCAAGATGGTTTCCAATACATGGTTTTCAAAACCACAGGAAACAAACGAGTAAATAGTTTTCACAATGAAATGGTAAATATTTATTGGGAAAAACAAGACATGGTTTTCAAAACCACAGGAAGCAAGCAATAAATGTTTTTTCAAAACCATGGACATGAATTAAAATATGGAAATTTAATTCTAGAGGATAAAAACTATTTGGGAATTATTTTTATTCAAATATATTATTCCCAAATATTTAAGGATAATATGGATAAATGAAATTAGATTTGAAAGAGTACAAGTGACATTTCAAAGAGAATGTGGTAGTCAGTTTCCGCAACAATTGAGGATGTAGAGCAGATTTATAAGACAATTTCCAGATGAACTAGAATGAATTTTCAAAATTCAAAGGAGGTTATTGTCAAGCATGGAACCAAGAACATTAACCTTGTTCATTTTTCACACAGGTGTCAGGGATTGGGATATTTGATGGAATCTTGGAGCCATATTTTCCAGTTATGATTTCCCATTCGAGACATGTTTTTGTGACATGTATTCCGACTAGCTAGAGAAGAATTTCAAGAAAATGAGGGAGGATTTTCTTCAGAACAAGATTATCTACAAAAAAAATTCTCATATTTTACACAGGTATTGCGGTTTGAGAATTAAAGGTGGCGTTTTGAAGCCTATTTTTTCTCCCGAAAAGTAGGAGATCAGTTAAAACATTTCATGTTCTGTTTGCAATTGTTTCTATTTTGGGAAAGGAGTTGGAGTTCGTAATTGTGAGCTGGAAGGGGCCTTTAGTGATATATATTTCATTGTAAAAGGGTAGAGAAAGGGGGGGACGTTCAACAAGGAAGGCGAAGGGACTATGTGTAAATTTCTCAGAATGCTCTCATGAATTAATACAGTAGTACAATGCTTTTGATAGATGAGATCCATCACGGTGTATTCTTTAGTATGTTTTCCTCTAGTTCACATTCATTTCACTTTTGTTATTTATTCTAAGAATAGATAAGAGTACATGATTGTAATTCATCCTTGATAGATTCTCCTTTCATATAGTTAAAGTAGTTGTCGTGTTTAATGATTATAGGTCCAGAATTCACTCTCTATTAAGTTATCTGTTCATTGTAGTCATCCTAATGTTATTTCTTCTAAAGTTACAATTGAGAATTCATATTTGTTTTACTCATTTGTAATGGGATTTTCTCTTTTCTGTATTTCCATCATTTAAATACTATTTATTGCTGGAGGATATGCTTACTTTTCCTCCGTTCCCTTGGGTGTACACTAGCTGTATTAATAGTCATAGTATATCTCAGGATTTGACCCCATTTCCCAATGTTTTCTTCCTCTTGTTTTTCCTACCAACCCTTTTAAAAACCTAAACAAACATGTCCTATTGCAAAATATGACCTTTGTGTGTCCATTTCCAAATCGTTTTGAGTATTTTCAGTCTCTACATGTTTTAGAGAGCCCTCTCTATTGGAAGGGTTAGAATCCAACCTCAATTTGGTTTGTAGGTTACCTCTGTCATTTGTTTTATCATCCAAACAAATTTACAGAGTGCTAACATTTTGGCATCGTTGCCGAGGAGCGAAGGTGAAATATTCCTTGGGATAAATGATAAAGTTCAGATCTAAGTACTAATGGTGAAAATTATTCAGACACATAAAGGTTGTACATCATTCACCTGGTGACTCCATTTTCAAGAATCTAGAATTCAAAATTTTCATAGCGACTCCACTGTCCAAAGACTCAGTAGCCTAAAGATTTTATTGATGACTCCACTACTGCAAGATGGATCACAGATATGCAAGGTATTCTCCAATGAATCGCTCTCATATTCCTACCTTTCCAAATAGTATTTCTCATATAGATTGGCAAAAATATTTGCCTAAATTCAAATACGGGAAAGGAAATGATGTTGCCTTTCACTTGATTAGATTTCACATGCACATATGTAAGCTGGGGGTTGAATTTCATGAGGAGTTTTTGATGAAACTTTTTATGGCTACTCTAGAGGGGAAAGAAAGATTATGGTATGAAGGTTTAAAACTAGGTAGCTTATACTCTCTTAAGGATTTCCACATAACATTCTTTAAGCATTATGGAGAATCTAATCCTGCATTCTTGGTGTTTGAATATTGTTGTGAATTTTGTGAACATTTCATTAAGTACCTTGAAAATGTTTTTGGTAATGAAGAGTGTATGAATGATGAAATCATAGAAGCCCATTATGAATATTCATCCCAACAACAAATAGTATCCCCTCCTTTGGCTAAAGAGGAAGATGATCAATAAATTGTTGTTAAAATTCATTTTCCTTCTCCTAAACTTGATGAAGATATTCAACAAGATTTCCAGCAAGACAAAGTGTTTCAAAATTGTCTTTCTTCCCCTGTGAATGATCTGGTTGTTCAAATTCTAAGTGGGCTAAACATGGATGAGGATTTTGAAACTGCATCTATGGAGACTTCAAGTAGTGAACAAACAAATGACATAGAGTTTCAAGAAAACAACAAAACAATGTATGCCACTTTTCAATGAGAAATACAGAAAGATAATGAAGAGGCAGTTGTTTTACTTGATTCCTTTGAAAATCATAGTTTTGAAAATGCATCCATGGGAACTCTAGACTGTGAAATAGTTCATGTTGTTATCTTTTCAGATTTTCAAGAAGATTATGAACAATAACTTATTCCCCTTCATTCATTCGAAAGTCGAAATGACAGTCCTCAAACAAATTCCCGAAGGTTAATTAAACGAAATCAAAATTGTTTGATGAACAAGAGGATAGCCTTGATGCACATAATATGGCTATCATATTTGAAGATGTTCAAGAATGTATGAATGCTTTTGTTGATATGCATGGAAGAGTAGACAAACCTATTGCTGCCATTTCATTTGAAAATGTTCTCAGAACTGAAGAAATTGAGCAAAAACAACAAACACTTATGAAAGAGGCTTGTCTTTCTATTTTTGTTCATTAAGAAGAAATGATTTTTCATGGTTTTCAAGATCTAGTGGCTATCCTATTATAGTCATCAGTGAAGGATAAATTTGTTTCATTCATAATCTCAAATTTTGGATTCAATTTTTGTTTTTAGCTGCCATCTTTTACATTTGTCTACCTGCTTAAGAAAAATGTGAGCAGAAGACAATCGATAAGACAATTTCTTAATTGGTTGCATTGGCACTTTATCATCGCTTGATTGAGTATTCATTTCAACATTTTTAGAGTAGATAAGAATGTGAAAATAAGCTTGTTGGTAAACAAATTTTCATTTTGGATTTTCAGTAGTGTGTACATTCATATTGTAGTGGTGTCTTTAGCATTCATTTTTCATTTGAGAGTAGTGTACAAACTTGGATTTTTAGTGGATACTGGTGACATGTCAGACCGGGGTACACACATGTTTTTGGAGAATCTCAATAGATCATGCATTGGGTCTACGAGTTCTTTGCTACCTCACTGGTAGGATAGCATCCCCGTTGGAGACAATGTTATCACATGCTAATTTGTATTAATTTTTCTAGAGCATCTTGTCCTTGTGCTATCTTTCTACTCATATTTTAAAACTTTTTCACCAGCTTTGTCAAGCTGTCATCAACTGAATCCTTTACTCAAATAATCATCCAAAATAGTTATGTCCTCCATGAGTCAAAATTGGCAAATATACCAAGCCTATATCTATCCTTAATGCTTATCTAAATCCCTCGATTCCATCACTTCATTCATTTTTACCCTTATTATCATATTCCCATTGAAAATTAAAAATATTCGTTTTATTAAGCTTAAGCTCCCTTATCCTATCCACAAAGTCATGTGATGAGCCTCATATGCCCAAAGTCCTTAGAAAAATGGGAAAAGGTTTATTATTATTAATATAAATATTTTTATATTAAAAAATTTATATTAATATTTCATCCAAGATTTAATTCATGACCTCATGTCAAGTCATGGGCACGAATCTCAATTTTTAATATTGAAAAGTCAAAGGGTGGATGGAGGTAGGATATCCATTTCGGGGCATTTCAGGGGTTGAAAGTGATAAAGAGTTATTTTTTTAAAGTGGTCCTGAAATCCAAAAAACTATTTTGGTGATTGGATATGTGTTCTTACTTGGTGCATTTCAGGAGATGGAGTGGTGTGGACTAAAACCACTCTCCAAAAGCTCTGAAATTTCCTTACTTTAAATTTAGATTATTCCCTATTCCCCACAATAAAATAAGATTAAGTCTGAACTATGAAGTTTTTATGGAAAATTAAATTTTACAACAAAGAAATAAATGTTTTTGAATGGGAAAATGTGTGTGGACTAAAGATTTGGATAATTGTTTATCCAAAGTTTTTACAGAAGTAAAAGGGGAAAATCAAGGGATATTTTCATAGTTTACCAAGATGGTTTCCAAGACATGGTTTTCAAAACCACGGGAAACAAACTAGTAAATAGTTTTCACAGTGAAATGGTAATTATTTATTGGGAAAAACAAGACATGGTTTTCAAAACCACAGGAAGCAAGCAATAAATGGTTTTTCAAAACCGCGGGCATGAATTAAAATATGGAAATTTAATTCTACATGATAAAAATTATTTGGGAATTATTTTTATTCAAATATATTATTCCCAAATATTTAAGGAGAATATGGATAAATGGAATTAGATTTGAAAGAGTACAAGTGACATTTCAAAGAGAATGTGGCAGTTAGTTTCCGCAGCAGTTAAGGATGCAAAGAATATTTACAACATGATTTCCAGATGAGCCAGAATGAATTTTTAAAATTCAAAGGAGGTTATTGTCAAGCATGGACCCAAGAATATTAACCTTGTTCATTTCTCACACAGGTGTCACGGATTGGGAGATTCAAAGGAATCTTGGAGCCATATTTTCCAGTTATGATTTCCTGCTCGAGACATGTTTTTGTGACACGTATTTTGGCCAACTAGACATGAATTTCAAGAAATCGAGGGAGTATTTTATTCAGAACAATATTATCTACAAAAAACATTCTCAGATTTTACACAGCTATATGGTTTGAGAATTAAAGATGGTGTTTTGAAGCTTATTTTTTCTCCTGAAAAGTAGGAGATCAGTTAAAATGTGTTATGCTCTCTTTGTAACTGTTTCTATTTTGGGAAAGGAGTTGGAGTTCGCAATTGTGAGCTAGAAGGGGCCTTTAGTGCTATATATTTCATTGTAAAATAGTAGAGAAAGGTGGGACTTTCAGCCAGGAAGGTGAAGGGACTGTGTGTAAATTTCTCAGAATGTTCTCATGAATTAATACAGTAGTACATTTCTTTTGATAGCCGAGATTCATCATGGTGTATTCTTTAGTGTGTTTTCCTCTAGTTCACATTCATTTCACTTCTGTTATTTCTTCTAAGCATAGCTAAGAGTACATGATTGGAATTCATCCTTGATAGATTCTCCTTTCATATAGTTAATGCAATTGTTTTGTTTAATGATTACAAGTCCACAATTCTCTCTCTGTTAAGTGCTTTGTTCATTGTAGTCAGCCTGATGTTATTTCTTCTAAAGTTACAATTGAGAATTCATCTTTGTTTGATGCTCTCATTTGTAATGGGATTTTCTCTTTTCTATCTTTACATCATCTAGATACTATTTATTGCTAAAGGATATTATTACTTTTCCTCCGTTCCCTCTAGAGTACACTAGCTGTATTAATATTCATAGTATATCTCAGGATTTGACCCCATTGACCAATGTTTTCTTCCTCTTGTTTGTCCTACCAAACCTTTTAAAAACCTAAAAAATCATGTCCTATTGCAGAATCTGACCTATGTGTGTCCATTGCCAAATCGTTTTCAGTATATTCAATCTCTACATGTTTGAGAGAGCCCTCTCTAGTTGGAAGGATGAGAATCCAACCTAAAGTTGGTTTGTCG
>JZKD02S2281078.1:392573-403223 GCA_000966675.3 Picea glauca | reverse complement strand
TGTAACTCTTATACTATTGTTCATTTCTCATTGGATATAATTGAATGGTTTAAGTATAATTTGAAAATGTTTTTAAATTGTACTTGATACTGATTCACCCCCCTCTCAGTATCAACAATTAGAACATAAATAAGATAATTAAATGAGGAGTATCATAATATAAAAAATTCGTATTCCTCTCTTCAAAAATAATAATTGTAACTAAAATGAAACCATTAGTAAAAGGAAGATAAAATTTTACAAAGAATTTATCAATCATAATTCAATTCATCAAAACCTATTTTATCATTCCTAGTTCAACTCATCAAAATTATTTTTCCAATATTATGATCTTAAAAATTAAAATGGAAATTGCTTCTTGATGTACAATGGAAGTGATAGATTTACTAACCTAAAAATACCTTGAAATGAGGGAATTTGTACAATTTGTCATACAAAAGAGGATGAGAAGAAACAACATTTTCTTTTAACATATCATATAAATTTTCTTAATTAATTACTTTCAATATTAATTAGTTTACCAAAACCAATATTACATTACTTTAAAAAAAAAAAAAAAACTTGACATACATTTCTACCATATTCAAATATAAAAATAACAATTTATCAAAATATATAATACATACCTTTTGTTTAAACTTATTAATTTTAATATTGGATAACTACATTTGTATAGCGACTATAACTCATCTCCTTTATTTAAGGAAGGGAAAACAAAACTCATAATATAACTAAATTTAAATAGGAAAAACTTTTTCTTATGTCTTCTATAGAAAAAGATTCATCCTATGTAGAAATATTTGGAATATTGTTCAAGACATTAGTTTTTTCATAAAGATTTTTAAGATAGGAATTTCAATACTGGAGTACAATCATACATATTTCTTTAGTTTAATTAGTCAAAATTTTCCAAATTTTCTTTAAATCTATCTTAGATAGGTGCAAAAGCTTCTCTATTTTTCTATTTAAGTACTGCATTTTTTCCCTTTTAATTAGGGCTTTGTATCTATTAATTTTATTAGATTTCAAGGACTCCTTAGGGACATTTGCAATGAATTTTCTAGCAATTTTACACTCATTATCATACCAAGGGTTGGAAATTCTACTTTTCTTTTTACACAACACTTCATAGAGAATTTTTTATGGAAGTAGAGAAGGTTGTCCCAAAATTAAGAGAGAGATCTTCAATATTGTTCTTATATGATAGAATATTTAATTCATTGTTTAAGTCTTTAAAATTTATGTTTGTCAAAATTCTTATTCTTAAAACATTTCATTGGTGTGTTGTGTGTTTCTTAGTATGAGCGAGATGTGTAATTCTATCCATGTTGAACATGGAGTTACACACACACACACACACACACACACACACATATATAACCATTGTAAATTCATCTTAACTCTAAATCTATCATGTGCTGAGAGGGATTACTCAGCCCATGATAGATCCTTAGTTAATATGGACCTATTTAATAGACAAATACTCATTCCCTAAACAATGAAAGTCATAGATTTACTCACCTAAAATAAGGAATTTACAAAGTTTGTCTAACAAAAGAGATTGAGAATGAATAACATTTTCTTTTAACATACCATCTCAATTTTCTTAATTAATTACTTTCAATATTCAATATTAAGTGGTTTACATGCAACGACCCTAAGTGATTAATCAATTGTCAGGATTTAAATAATTGTTTAATGTATATTAGTTTAATTAATTAATTAATTAATTGTCCTGGTTAAATATTTGTTGAATATATATAAGTTTAATTAATTAATTAATTAATTAATTTCATGATTTAATATCTGTTTAATAAAATCCAGCTTAATAAACTATTAATTATTATTTTGTATCGGAAGATCAACCCATTAATGAAAAGGGGATAAGGTAGTTGACACCTAATTGAGGGGGAGTAGTTGAGAATTAAATGAAGGAAGAAGGCAGTGAATGATGGAGGGGAGGATAAGGTAAGGGGGGAGGATTGTATTACGGGCTCTGTTTTGGAGGATCTTGTTGTGGTTTTGCTGAGTTGGAGGTCTGTTACAGGGGGCACCGGGGTTGCTGGAGATTTTGGGCACGAGGGGCCAGGAAACCGCAACGGTTCCTGGAGCTAGGGAGCTGGAGAGGCTCTATTCCTAGATGGCTGGGAGGAAAAGATTCATTTTTCAGGCAGTTTCAAGTAGTCTTCAGGCAATTAGCAACAACAGGAAAGAAAATGACAAACTTCTTTTTCAAGAGGTATTTTATCAGTATTAATTTTGTTTGAATGAAAGTTATGATATGTACCTATGTATTGAAATTGTGTAATATGATGAGTAATATGTTTTGTGACTATTTTGGACTGTATAAAATGAGAATTTAATATTTAGCTGGTTAATTTTGCTAGAAATTCAACATAAATTAGTTACATTTGTTGTAATGTAAATAGAAATAGAAATTTGATGTCGTTTTCAAAAAAGGAAAATCAATTTAGATTACAAATTTACCATTTAACTTGAAGCCCTAATGAAGGGCTTTACACATGGTATCAGAGCACTAGTTTAAAATCTAGGGCCAAGGGCCTACCTGCCCACCCATCCTCTTGAATCTAGGTTAAATTATATACCTTATGATCCTAAATCAACCATGAAAACCTGGTCTTGCAACCTTGAAACCCTTACAGCCCTTTAACAACAAAAAAAATTATAACCCGCATCCCTTTAACAACCAAAATAACCTAGAAAACCATAGAAATTGTTGTAAGCTAAAGGGGTAGGTGGTACAAAAGAACCCCAAAATGTCTTTAAACTATGAGAACCATCACCTGCAAACCTGTAAGAAACCTCATAAAAGATAGATGAGCTTTTTCTTAAAAAAAAAAATTATGTTGTTTTTTTTTTGTATATACAGATCTACTTCAATTTTTTTATTATTACTTTTCTAAATAAAATTGGTATTATAATGTATGTTAAAATATATAATAATAATAATAATAATAAAAACTATATTCAAACCAATGTGTAACAAAGAGCCGTGGAATATGGTGGTCGATAGGAATGGAACCCAGACCTTCCAAATATAGCAAAGAGCAAACAAAGAAAAAAAAAATTGAACCTGCAAGCCAAGCGCTACACCGGCACATATCATGAGTTAGAAACAAGTCAAGCCTAACACCTAAGCGCCAAACCAAGCCAAGCACATATGCCAAGAACAAGTGGGTAGCCCACAAGGGGAGGAGTGATCCCACAAGGGGCGTTGCACAGTGCATCCACAAGCCAGGCATTAACATACAACACAATCTGAGTGCACAAGTGTCAAGCGCCAAACCAAATAACATTGAGGAGAAGCCCACGAGGGCATAGTATTGTGCATAACGCATGCACAAGCCCACGCATAAACAATACATAACAAAAGCACCAACTCAGCGTGAGCCATGAGGAGGAGAGCTCATGCACCAAAGTCTATTGCACTATGCATTAACACAACTCAAAGCTCTAAAGTGAAAGCCTGCACACCAAGCATCACACCAAACAATGAGGAACCAAATGGTGGGCGCGATGAAATCCCAACCCTTTCCAAAGATTCAAACCCTAGACCTCCACGCATAGGTGCAAAACTTTGGTAGGAAGAAAATACAAAACATTAACCTGCAGGCAGAAAATAGAAGAACAACTACAAAAAAAAAACGCAGGCAGCAAATACAAAAAAAAACGCACAAAAAAAAAACCCGCAGGCAGGTGAATAACATTACAGGCGTTAGTTTGTGTATGTTGTTTTGGAAAGAAGGCTCCATACACCACTGTGGCTAAAGGTCCTACCAAAATTCGAACCCAGGTCGCTAGATTCAAAGTCCAGAGTGTTAATCGCTACACCATAGAACCCACATGCAGCAATCCAACACAAATGAGCTTACGGTATTCGACCCCATGACTTGTGGTAAAAGAAATGCCTTGGGAAAGTTCTGATAGCCAATGCCCAAGCTATCAAGCACCAAAGCCCAGTGGCCAAGGCCACACGCCAAGCCACGAAGGAGGAGCGCATGGAAAGGAGTCATGACGACATAGTTACACAGCTAAAGGACTATGCAGCCAAACCCACACAACCATTACGCCTTCCCTCTATGGAGCAGATGACAAAAAAAATGAAACTGAAAGAGGCCCAACCGCAATAGCATAGAGGAAAGGATGTGTGTAGGGTTTGGGGGTGGAGCATGTAGGGTTTGGGGAGTTGAGAGGGAAAAAGAGGCACGTGGGCCTCATGCGAGGACCCACGATGCCCTATTTTTATTTATTTTTAAATTAAATTTATTAAATTTTATTTTTATTTTTTTTTGTTATATTTTATTATTATTATTATTATTATTCGTTTAATTTTAAATTAATTGTAATTATTTTTAAAACGATTAAATTTTAACAATAAAGTTTAATTAAATTGTAAAGTTTAATTATCTCAAAAGCATTATTTAGTTTAATTTAAGGTAAAGTAAGTTAATTTATTTAGTTTTGTTTATTTCAAAATCATTATTTTAGAGTAAAGTTTAATTTAAAAATTTTAATTTAAAAATTTTAATTTAAAAATTTTAATTTTATTTCAACTAATGATATTAATGATTAATTAATTAAAGTGAGTAATTAATGTTAATACTTAAGTACATAATTTAATCATTAAGTATGTTCAAGATCACATTAACTGGTTTTAAAAAGAAAGTTTTAAGGACTTAAACCATGATAAAAGGGGGAGGGGGTTTCATGCACACTAGGAAGGTAAGTTAGAGGAATTGGCGAGTGTGGTACAGTGCTAGCATAGCTACCAGGCGATGGAGTCAGTGGTTTTCTTAGGCAAAGACATCAAACTTAGATGCGTTAACCCTGACCTAGCCACTTCCCCTAAAGAGAGTAACGTCTATTTACAGACAAGTAAAAAAAAACTTACACCTAACCCTATTTTCAAGTTTAAGTTGCACAAATGTGAATTGCTTTAGACTCTCCCTGAAAAACTTTTGGCTGAAGCAAATTTAATTATAAATGATGGTTATGACTCAAGGAAATTGAGGTAGAGGGGCATCGTCGTAGGGACCGCCAACGCCGCCACCACCATCACCTGGATTAGCTCTCATTCTACGCTCTTTGGAGGCCATAAATGAGACTTTAAAGGGGCATCAGCCAGCAAGGATCGAAGTGGATCTCCCACCATCTGGAAGGGGTAATCCTGAAGCATCGAGGGATTCAGGGGGAGGGCCTCCACCCGAAGACATCACTAGAGAACTGCAGAAGATTAAACTTCCAGAGTTCACCGGGGGTCGTGTCAATGAACGTGAAGAGGCATGGTTAGAAGGAATGACAAGATATTTCGCCTTAAGAGATTATGCTTCCACATCAAAGGTGAAGATAACAATCTTCCAATTAAGGGATAATGCCTTGAACTGGTGGGGAAACCTGGAGAGGTAGTTGCACCTTACCCTAGACACCGTCTCTTGGGAACTTTTTGAGGAAAGGTTTCGAAGGAAATATCTACCATCTTACTATGAGGAACAACAAGTGGGAGCATTTCATGCTCTAGTATAGGGAAATAAGACCGTAGAAGAGTACGAGATCAGGTTCATGGAATTGGTAAAATATGTTTCGTACATGGATAATGATCAACGATAGGCAGAATGATTTTTCTATGGGTTAAACCCTAAGATAAGGGCCATGGTACGGATGTGGAAACCGTCTTCGGTAGCAGAAGCAGTAGAAAATGCATGTTATGTTGAGGAACACATGAATTTAAATGGAGGTATGAGATCGACCTTTCCGCATCATCATGGATTCATGGGGAAGGTCCCTAGGACCCTCTCCAGGGGAGGGAGCTCTAGGCCACCTCCTTATGGTAATAGAGTCACACCAAGGAAAATCGCCACAGGTATTTCAATGGTAGCAAGTGCATCATCCCATTCATCACCAACGACACAGGGAGGTCCACGACCTTCTCAGGGAGCAGCTAGTAGGGGCAAGGGTTCCAGGGGAAGGAACTCATTTCAGAGACCGTCACATAGCAGTGCGCAGGTTCAATCTCATGTTACATGTTGGGTATGTGGAGGACCCCATTACCAGAGTGACTACCCAGATTTGTAAGCAAGATTTGTGCATAGAGAAGGAAAGGCCCCGATGGGGAGAGCAAGTGGCAGCCACCAGATTTATGCAGTAGTTAGTAATTGCCAGGAAGAACATCAATCCATGGTGGTGGAATCGTCAGGTACTCTAAATCATATCAATGTTAAAATTTTATTTGATTCTGGTGCTACAGATAGTTTTATTTCACCATATGCATTAGAAAAGAGTGGGTTGGCAGCCTACGAGCACGATGACTTTAAATAATTCGAGATGGCTTCGGGGGGAAAACAAGTGGTAGGACCAAGAGTTTAGTAGACCTAGTAGTGTGTACTACCGGGTTGAAGGTATACGTCACTGCTCATGGGACGTATGACCTAATCATTGGAATTGATTGGTTAGAATCTCATTGAGCTATGGTAGATTGTTTCGCAAAAAGGGTGCTTTGTATTGACAATGAAGGAAGGCCAGTAGAGATCCATGGTGTATGGAGAAAGGTGTCTCTATGCTTTATCTCAACTATGAAGGTTAAGTGGTGGATGAGGCAAGGGTGTCGACTTTATGTAGTGGAAGCAGTGAGTGAAAAGAAAGGATCCTCCTTGGATCAGTATCCGGTATTGTCAGAATTTAAGGATGTTTTTCCAAATGAGTTGTCAGGGTTACCTCCTAAGAGAGAGCTTGATTTTACTATTGAGATAAAACCTCGTGCAGAACCAATTTCCAAGACTCTGTATAGGATGACAACGCCAGAAATTTGTGAGTTGCAGATGCAGTTGAAAGAGATACTCAACTTAGGGATAATAAGGCCTAGTGTTTCACCTTGGGGTGCACCAGTAATTTTTGTGAAGAAAAAGGATGGTTCCTTATGACTGTGTATAGATTACAGAGACTTGAACCGTGCTATAGTGAAAAATAGGTACCCAATGTCGCGAATAGATGACCTCTTTGATCAGATGAAAGGATCAGTGGTATTCTCAAAAATTGATTTGTGATCAAGGTATCACCAGTTAAGGATTAAGGAATGTGATATTCCTGAAACTGCCTTTTGAACTCGGTTTGGGCATTATGAGTTCGTTGTAGTACCTTTCGGATTGACCAATGTGCCAGCAGTATTCATGAGCCTCATGAACAGTTTATTATGGAAGTACTTAGACCGCTTTGTACAAGTCTTTTTAGATGATATCCTCATCTATTCCAAGAACGAAAGAGATCATGAGGAATACTTGCGAGTGGTGTTGTCCTACCTTAGAGAGAGCAAATTTTATGGGAAGTTGTCGAAGTGTTCCTTCTTCTAGAAAGAAATTCACTATTTAGGGCATATCATTTCCGGTGAAGGAATTTCTGTGGACCCAGAAAAGGTAAAGGCCATTATGGAATGGTCAATGCCGAAACACGCTCATGAGGTAAGAAGCTTCATGGGGCTAGCAGGTTATTATCGAAGATTTGTGGAAGGGTTCTCTAAAATAGTGAAACCCATCACCACTTTGCAGCGCAAGGGGGTCAGGTATGAATGGACAAAAGAATGTGATAGTGCATTCATTGAACTTAAGAGGTTACTAACTAGTGTACCAATTCTACGAGCGTCGGATATGGAAAAGGACTTCACAGTCTACACAGATGCCTTGAAGCAAAGGTTGGGGGCCGTGATAATGCAGGATGGAGGAGTGATAGTGTATGCATCAAGGAAGTTAAAGCAACATGAGGAGATTTACGCTACTCATGATTTGAAATTGGCAGTCGTAATGCTAGCTCTGAAACTTTGGAGGCACTATCTAGTGGGGTGAAACTTTGAGCTCAAAACGGACCATCAAAGTTTAAAACATCTCTTCACTCAAAGGGATATGAATTCCAAGAAAAGGTGATGGAGTGAGTTTATGAGTGAATACGATTTTGGTATTTCATACATCAAGGGAAACAAAAATGTGGTTGTGGATGCCTTGAGCAGGAGACCACGTGTCTTCTCCTTGGTACCCTTAAAAGTCAATCTGAGGGAACGTGTGTTGACGCAACTCCTTGGAGACAGTTGGTATTTAAGGGTTACTTCAAACCTCCAGAGTGGGAGGCAATTAGATCCAAAGTATGAAGGATATAGTCTGGAAGCAGACAGACTATTAAGATATCGAGGAAGTATGTATATCCCCGAAGGGCGAGATATTCGAAGCATCATACTGAAGGAAGCCCATAGAGAAATTTATTGTGTGCATTCAAGTGTAAAGAAAATGTACGCAGACATGAGGAAGCTCTTCTTTTGGGTAGGCATGAAGCGCGATGTAGTCCATTTCGTCACCAAGTGCCTAGAGTGTCAACAAGTGAAAGTCAACCACCATCACCCGGCAGGTCTCCTACAACCACATGATGTTCCTATGACCAAGTGGGAAGTCATTTCTATGGATTTTATTGTGGGGTTGCCACTCACATCTCATAGACACAATGTCATCCTTGTGATAGTTGATAAGTTAACCAAGAGTGCTCATTTTATTCTGGTTAGAGACACTTACAATGTCACTGATGTGGCACATGTGTTTGTAAGTGAGGTCATTCGTTTGCACGGGATACCTAAGAAGATCATTTCAGATAGGGACTCCAGATTCACTTCAAGATTTTGGAAAATTTTACAGTCAGCATTGGGGACTCAGTTGAACTTAAGCACAACTTATCATCTTGAAACGGATGGGCAAACTGAGAGAGAAAATCAGGTCATGGAAGACATTCTTAGGATGTATGTCATGGATAATCAAAGCAATTGGGAGAAGTACCTACCTTTGGTAGAGTTCCCCTACAATAACAGTTTTCATAGCTCCATCGGAATGCCACCCTACGAAGCTCTGTATGGAAGGCCATGCAGAACACCGTTGAGTTGGGAAAGATTAGAAGAACAAGTAACATTTGGGCCAGAGTTGATTCAAGAGATAGAGGAACAAGTGATTTGGATTAGGAAGAGACTAAAGGAAGCACAGCATAGACAGAAAATTTATGCGGATGCACACAGGACTGACCGAAGTTATAAAGTGGGAGATTAGGTTTTCATTCATATCAGGCCTAATAAGAGTACCATTCGGTTTGAGAAGGGGACAAAGTTGTCACCTCGATTTATAGGACCAGTCAAAATCCAAGAGAAAATTGGACCCATTGCCTATCATCTCGTACGATGTTGGCAACCAATTCACTTTTTTTTATGATCCTGTAAGCTGCCTACACCTATGTCTTGCAAGCATCAAGTTTTTTCACAATTTTTCAAATAGACGACATTTTCATTTCTTGCGACATTTACACATTTATTTTCGTTTTGTTTTCACGACTGTAAGCGTGAAAACTTCTCCTTTTGAAGTTGTTTTTCAATCACTATCTGAACTATCAATATCTCTTTTGTCATTATGTCTATTGCGCTTGTTAGGATATTTAGACACTTAGGAGTTAGTTAATATCTACTTGGTGTAATATGTCATTAGGTAAAAGTGTGTTTTTTAGTATGCATTTGTAGTTAGGCAATCCGATGGTCACGATATGTTCCCGACATAGAGTGATCTGACGGTTCATACTCTCCTTGATCTTAACGGCCATTGATCCATGGCTTAACACCCGTTTGGTCCATTATCTCTATTTAAATAGCATGGAGGGTCATTTGCCGATGATCGATTGTGAGAAAATCTCTTCTAAAATCTCTCTGTAATCTTTTTCTTTGCATTAATAAACTGCTCCAAGTGGCCGCGTTGGCGGGGGCCGTGGATGTTTCCCCATAGGGGTTTTACCACGTGAAAACATTGGTGTGTTGATCTTTGATCTGTTTATGTGAGTGGTTACTGAAGGTGTTCGTCCTCTGTTGGAATACCTGTGTTGTCGAACATGGTATCAGAGCCTATTTGAAGACCCGCTCTTGTTGTAGATCGAGATTGTGAAGCCGAGTTGCCTCATCTCCATTTTCTGGAATTTTTGTACATTTTTGGGCTGAAAGGACTGTTCCATTGCGTTCGGAGCATGCTTTTCATTTAGGAACACTTTTCGTTTCACTCGAAAAGCTTTCTGTTTGCCCAAGATACGGCCATTACAGTCAGAATCTGGAGGTATAAAGTCTGAATACGCATTTTTAAATTTTTGCAAAGTTTTGATTTTATTTCGGTTTGTATTTTTTTTTCCGGGCTGCTACTCTTTTAGATATGCGTATGATCTTTTCCCCGCACCTTGTGCAATCTCGGAAAATCAGAAACAGATAGGAAAAGGTGCATCTTCCGGGTAAGCTAACCGAGATCTAACCCTTGTTGTCATCGAAATTTTTTTCCGGGCTGCTACTCTTTTATATCTGCGTATGCTCTTTGCCCCGTGCCTTGTGCGATCTCGGAAAATCAGAAACAGATAGGAAAAGGTGCATATTCCGGGTAAGCTAACCGAGATCTAACCCTTGTTGTCAGCAAAAAAAATTTTCTTGTGTGAAAAGAGTTTTTTTGGAGCATGCTCTCCAAGGTCGTCTTCAACAACAACAACAACAACAACAACAACAACAACAACAACAACAACAACAACAACAAAAACAACAACAACAACAACAACAACAACAACAACAACAACAACAACAACAACAACAAC
>JZKD02S2281078.1:350875-388838 GCA_000966675.3 Picea glauca | reverse complement strand
ATTTAAAGAGCATGGAGGGTCATTTTTCGATGATCGATTGTGAGAAACTCTCTTGTAAAATCTCTCTGTAATATTTTTCTTTGCATTAATAAACTGCTCCAAGTGGCCACGTTGGTTGGGGCCGTGGATGTATCCCCGTAGGGGTTTTACCATGTGAAAACATCGGTCTGTTGATCTTTGATCTGGTTATGTGAGTGGTTACTGAAGGTGTTCGTCCTCTGTTGGAATACCCGTGTTGTCGAACAACGCTTACCTTTTATTGATCATTATACAACTGGCAAGGGTCTCTAATCGGTTCTCATACTTCGATTGATTGTATAACTTGGTTTTATTGAGTTTGTAAGGCATTGAGCATTTGGATTTGCACTTTATATGACTTGCCTGATCATTGATTATATGAAAATGCATAGGGGTTATGGTTAAATTTTTTATATATATGATATAATCCTTATGTTAGTCTTTTATAACTTTTGGCTTGTCAATTACATGAATGTTGTTTTGGCACCTTGGTTAAACTTTTGATTATATACATTGGCACATAGTTGATTTTGGGTTTTGATTTATATGTCGGATGTTTTAAACATTATCGTATAACGCTTGCGCGCATTGGTATACACCTTTGATTTTATTGGTTGTACACATGACTTAATGGTTGAACTATTATTATGGACTGAACAACTGTGAAAATTGGCGGTTGTACTTGGATAATCAATATTGTGCATGGAAGACTCCACCACCTTCGCATGCTCACATTTATGCTTACCCCTTTTGCTCGTTCATTGTTGTTGGCTCGGGTAGCTCTGATCCTGTGTGTGTTGGTGAATACAAACCCTACCCATACAATGTGTTTGGCTCCATGGCACCAGTCATGCGAGTTGAGCCCAATGGCAACCAAGCCTTGTTAATGTTTGATAATGCCCCCCAAGATTTGGAAGACAATGGATGGCTTACCTTCGTGAAATGATTTGAGGGTTTTAACCTTTGTGTAGCACGACAATTTTCCATGACCTTCGATGGTTGTCGAGCCAAGGTGGGCGACATACAGTTAGAGATTAATGAACAGTTTATCATCTTAGCTACGAGATTACCTACCTCGGGACAGCGTTGGTTTAAGAATTGCAAGGTCAAGGAAGTGTTGTGGACATTCTTGTTTCAATCACGCAAAGTCACCTCTTGTGACAGAGGTATTCCAGTATCTATGCTCAAACCACAATGGCACGATTTATTAATGCTAGTCAAGCAGTTCATGACCTATGAAGGTCGATACGGACTTGTGTTCCTTTACCACCTGCGTCTGCTGATGATTTTTATAGGGTATCCTCTAAACATGCCTTTCTACTTTCATCGGAGCCTGTATAAGATGTCTAAAAAATATAAAAGGCACAAGGCTGACAACAGCCTGTTTCATCATGGGCTTATTAAGCTCATCGTTGTTTATTATTTGAGTTTGCATGGTGACATTTGGAGGGCTTTCATCGCCCATAATGGCTTTGAAGACACCGACCCTGCACAAGTTTATAAACCTGTGGTAGTTGAAACCAAGCCTGAACCGCCTATTCCCTTACACCTCCTACTTCCTAAACCCTCGGCCGACCCTCCTATTGACTTACTCGACACTGTAACTAAGAGTGCAGAAGCCATTAAGAAGCCTATGAGCAAAAATCCCAAGGAAAGCCTTACGGATAATGCCAAAGGGAAAAGGAATGCCTGACTCATTTCGAGAATGGCCAGAAACAAGACAAAACCCTCTGCTGAGTCTAACCCTATCATCCTAAGTGAGGATTCAGATTCTGATATTGAGCGTTTTCTGGTCAGCGAGTACCCCTACTCGCAGGGTTTATGTCCTGAACCCTCTTATGATTTTGTATCAAACCTACCCCCCTACCTAAAAGACGATCCTAACTACTCGGGTATTAAGTTGCCTCGTGAAACCCTCGGTCATTTTCCCAAACCCTCGAAATCCACACAGTCACCTTGTGACCAATGCAATTCATGGTTAGAGTGATATTATATTGATGTTCCTATAATCCAATCAAATATTCAATCATTGGAAGACCAGATTGCACTGCTAACCAGTCAAAAGGCCAAGCTCCAAGCAGTGGATAAGAAATAGAAGACAACCAGCTCCATCCTATTCAAAAACATGGAATCAACCACGGCTGTTGTAAATTCCAAGCTGGCATAATCAAGCAGCCTCGTCGCTACACAGGTATGGTTTTGACATCGTTTTGTTTTGTAAATAATCTAGGCTGATGTAATGGGTTGAATTCAGTTTTTAAACGGTTTTGTTTACATCTTGAATGGCTCTGTTATAATTGTGTGTATTCTATATATAGTTTTGTTTTGAATAAAAATAAATTTCGATCCGATATACGATCTGATCATTCCCAGTAGAGCGATCGATAGATTTTGATTGGATTTGAGTGGTCCTTGTTTGAATTTGATTGATTGGTTTGCCTTATTAATAGTATGTCTTCGAATAGATTGGTTTGTATCCGATTTGAAAAGGAAATTTTTCATACTCAGTTTAGAACATAATCGTGTTCGGATTTGATTTTGTTATGATCTATATGTTATGGTTGGTAAACGATTTGATTTAGTTTGGTTGTTACGATATGCTCTGTCTTACAATTTTCAAAATTGAGATATTGCTCTGTTCAATTTTAATTTGGGAAACAAGCTACTCTGTTTTTATAAAAACAATATGTTCATTTAAGTTTGTACAGGTGTGCCCGAATCATGGGATGGATTCGATTCGTGACAACTATGCTAAACCTCAGCCAATTGATTCATTAATTAGAATGATTTTGTTTTGATCAAAGTCGATCAACCCTGTTTGCCCAATTGGCCGTAACAAATTATGAATTCTACCGCCAGTCAATCAAGCCTGTTATGATCTTATTGATTTTCGCGCCGAATTTTTAATTGATATGTTCGTGGCGTGGACCGTTTTCTATGTTAACTCAGTCATAATGATTGAAATGATCTTGTCGAAGTCATATTTCCTGTTGACAGGGCAGCGTAATAGTTGCTTGCTATTTGTTTTGACTGTAATCGTTTCAATTGATATCAAAAGATTTCGCAATTGTTGGATTCGATTGGTTTTGAAACGAATTGATTGACTGTGTTATTTTTATCAAATCCTGTTATGAGTCGTTTGAATGTAATCGATCTTGCTTACCCCAGTTTGAAAAAATGTACTATCGGGTATCTCGTACGCACTATGATAGACCTTGTTACGTTTTCCTTTGCTATGTCGTCACAACAAATTGTAAATGATTTAGTTCGATTTGATCATATCTCTTGTTGGTACAACGACATAACAAATGAATTAGATTTGTTTTTATTGATTGCATTGGATATCAAACGGTTTCTCGACTGTTTGAATATGATTCTTTTAGACCCGATTCTGTGGTAATTAAACGAATAGAGTTGAACCATTTTATGATTCTGTTTTGATTTTAAATGGTTTATCAAGCTCCAATTGAATAAATCATTTTCAAATGGCTGTTAAATGATAATTGAATTAAATCTCCTGCAAAGATTTTCAATTAATTTCAATTCTAATTATGTATCTTTATTTAGACTAGCTACAGAATCAGAGGATTCTGTAGCTAGTCTATAGAATTAAATTTTCTATCATTTATTAATAAAAGATCTTTCTAATTTGTTTGTTTTTGGTCCTTTTTAGGTAAATTTGAATTGCTTGGGATTTGATGGACAAACTAGAGGATATTTGGATGTTTTATTTTTATTTTACTTTCCTAGTTTAGACAACTTTGGGATATCTCTCAGATTTCATGTAAACAGTTTTATAACTTCCACAGGGAGGTTTTACCCTGTGGAAAAACTTATAAATACTTATTATTTTTTGTAATAAGGATCATCCTCGCTTGTGGGAGAACCAGGATTATGGATATCTAATACAGACTGAGACATAAATTGATGTTCTGCTACAGCTTTAGCTTTCATAATATCAATCTTTTGTTTCATGTTTATGTGTATCAATTTGCATTTCGTTAATGACTACTTTAGATATCTTAGTCTTTTGCAAATGATATGATTTAATTAATATAATCCATATCTGATTTCTTCCAGTATTTAAAAACATAGAAATTACTTGATTCAGTTTGTGAATGACAGATTTTTCTTCTTCATCAATTGAATTATTAAGTATAAGTTTTTGCATAATAGGTTTACCTAATTGCAGAGATTTATAAATCATATAATTGTTATGATTTTTTATGTCTTGTTTGTCCTGTAAACAAACTCAAAGAGCATTGCAGCTATCATTTACGAGAAGCTTTTGGATTATTTGGTGCGAGTTTCCTTCCTCCGATCTGCTGGTACAGTCATCACACACAGGACAAATCTGGAGCGTATTTCCAGGTTAGTTTGTGATTATTTTCGTTGATTTGATTAGATATATTTGTAGTTCAGGTTAGTGATTTAGTTTAATTAGATTTATGTTTTATTTCTTGTTTATAAAACTATAAAAATCAAAAATATATTTTACTGTCTTAGGGTAGAATCCAAATGAGTTTTTCAGGTTTTAACTAAATCTATAAATTGTCAATATTGTATATTTTGTAAATAAGTTATATTGCGGTTAGTAGTTAGTACAGTAATAATTAGTCATAGTTAGTTTAGTTTATTTTTTTTAATAATTAGTTTTAGTTTAGTTTGTTTAATAGTTAGTTTTAATTAGATTAGTTAGATTAGTTCATTTTATTTATTGTTAGTTAGTTTAGTTTGTTTTATTTAGTTTTAGTTAGTTTAGTTTGTTTTAGTTAGATTAGTTAGTTTAGATTAGTTTTCTTTTTTGTTTTCTTAGGACCTTATATTGGCTAATGAAGCCACTAAACCCGTCAAGGTGGTTCATTCCAAACGGCTTGGGTTATTAAACAACCCCGGACTGATTCCACTCTCTCAGTTGACGGACGGTCGATTTCGCCCGTCAACAAATGGCGCTAGAAGGAGGGCCTGAACTTAATTAATGGCAAAAGGCGGTCGTAAGACTCCCCCCCCCCCAAATCGATCACCTATAGTGACCAGAAGCCATTCAAACGATAATATTCCCCTTCAAACAACGACTACTTCAACCGACGATCCACAGATCACGGTTGAGCTAGCAACCCCTAATCCTATAAGTGGTGACATACAAGAGATCATCTGTCAATCTCTTATTAAAAAACATAGTGCCTTAGCTCGTCTTAGGCAACCAAACCATCTGTGGGGTCAACCTTTGGACTTCTCTGATATCAGAGGACAATTAGGTGACACAAACCTCACTGTGAATCCCACAGATCCAATCACAAATCCTACTGCAAAAGGATCTGGGATACCTCCTTCACCACCTCCATCATCTCCTTCCTCTTCTGGAGGAGATTCCTCTTTTGACGAAGGCAATTCACCTTCTCAGCCTTCCACACCCACTACCCCAATGGAAAATCATAACAACCCTGCTAGAACCTGGCTTGATCAGGATGTTGTAGCTGTACCTGGAGCCCAACACCCTTTACCTAAACACCCAGAGAAATGGCTTCCCAAGTTTGACCCCGACTCAAAACAGATAGTTGAAGATCATATCAAAAAATTTATGTTAGCGATTAGACTCTGCAATGTTGAACATGAAGACGTTGTCTGTAGGTTGTTCTCTTATACTTTTGAGGGTAATGCATCCACTTGGTACTTTTCCCAAACAACCCCATACCATCGTGTCTTGGGAAAAGTTTGAGTCATGCTTTTTGAAAAAGTTTGGAGACGGTAAACCTATGGAAGTCTTAGTCATGGATATTTCTAGCTTAAGAATGAACCCAAAAGAAAAAGTTAAAGACTTTAATCAAAGATTCTTGATGCTTAAAAACCGAATCCCTGTAGATTCTATGCCTACTGAGAGTCTTATAATAGCTTACTACACTAAAGCTTTACATCAAAGCATAGCTATTTGGGTTAAACGGTCCAAGAAAGCCACGTTGTTAGAGGCCTTCGAGGAGGCCAGCCAGATTGAAAAAGACATACTTAGTCTTAAATAATCTTCTAGCAATGATACCGAGACTAGTTCTTCTTCCAAAAAGAAGATTGAAATTCTCTCCAAACCTACTCAAAGTAAAACACAATCTGAAAACTCTGATTTGGAAAATTTAACTAAAGTTGCTCAAAAATTGTCAAATCAAGTTATAGACTTGAAAAGGTCGACTGAAGAAGCTTCCTCGAGCAAAAGACCCTACAAACCCCCTTTTCGAAAGCCTTTTCCTACCAACAGACCTAATCCAAACCCCGAAGGCTTAAATCTAGAAAGCTTGCAATGTGCCCTTCAAACAATTCTAGAAGCCCAAAATAACTTGATACCCCCTGAGATTCCTCAGGAGGTAGTTGAACCAGAAACAGTTCAAGAAGAAGAGTCTTCTCCAAACATATTTGGACACTTCTCGAATAGCATCTTTCAAGCTAACTTCGAGACGGTTCACCCTTATAATACTAGGAGTAAGACAACAAACAAACCTTCTATAGAAAACACTACAACTTTGCCTCCAAAGCAATCTAAATCAATTGAGACTAAACAGAATAATGTAAGGCTCAACTTAGATTATGATGTCGTTGAAGATCTTAAAAAGCTAAGGGATAACATTTCTATTTATGAGTTGTTGAAGTTTCCTTTTTTGTTACAAAAGATGTTACAAAATATTTCAGAAAACGGCAAAAATGGTAATTCAATTGGTAACAAGGTTGTGCAAAGAAAAGTTCCGCAGAAGACTTCCACTAAAAATAATCCCGATCCTCAAGATAAAGGAAGCTTTCCTGTAGTCCCTGTAAATAATGTAAATAATGTAGATAAAGTAGCATTAGAAACTGCGAGTAAAAAACCACAAGCTACTACTCTTAGTACTCGCAAGAATGTACCTCCTTTTCTTTTAACTTTCGAAATTTTCAACAGAAATGTGCATAATTGTATGGTGGACTCAGGAGCGTCATCCAATGTGATGCCTTGGTCTTTCTGCCAAAAGATTAATGCTGAAGTGGAACCATCTACTTTAAAAATCATACAACTTGATCGGATAGATGTTAAAGTTATAGGCGAACTAAAAAATGTATTGATTAGATTATCGTCTAACCCGAAAGTTCATCAGGTTATTGATATAATCGTTGTGGATATTCTAGAAGTGTACGGTCTGTTTTTAAGCAGGGACTGGTCGGAGCAGCTACATGGTTACTTCGCAACAGACTGGTCTCACTTATGGCTCTTAGAGAATGGTAAGCCTAACAAGATCAGAGTGAATCATGAACGCTACCTTAAGTTCACGGTCACATATTTAAATGATCCCAACGAACCATATACACCTTATGTTGATTCACCTGAAGTCCAAGGGATGGACACCTTCTTCGGCAATTTCATGGACGAGGCTTCACCTATCAACAATCTAGAACAACAGTCCGAGATCGTAGCATATATGCAACCAACAACTTCTATGCAACAATCCCATGAGCCCGATGGAAATCAAATTTGGTCTCTATATTTCGACGGTTCTAAGTCTAAAGAAGGAGCTAGAGCAGGCTGCATCATTATCGGTCCGGCAGGTAACAAGACATTAATGGCTTGTAGGCTAGAATTTGAATGTACTAACAATACTGCAGAATATGAGGCTTTACTACAAGGTCTCAGAAAAGATCTGGATATGAACATTCAAAATCTAATTGTATTTGGCGACTTAGAAATAGTGGTTAGACAGGTAAGAGATTCTATACACTATCTTTCTCCGCATCTCAAAAGTTATCAGTCTGAGGTATGGAGTTTAATGAATAAATTTTCTTCTTTCAATATAAATTCCATTCCTAGATTAAATAACGTTGAATCAGATCTATTAGTTAATGTAGCCTCTAAACTTCTTCCTGCAGAAGGCTTGTCCCCAGACGCATTCTCCGTCAAGATATTGTTCCGACCATTTGTTCCTGACAATATCACAAACTGGAGAGTATTTGACGATGATCAATAGATCATTAACTTTCTGCACATGGAAGAAACCTTTCAAGGCGAGGTGATAGATGAACGCACGCACGATGACAATTTGCACAATTTTACGGTAATACCCGATCCAAAATCTCCTGAAGCTCTGTCAGACATGGTAAATTCCATACCCAAATCTATAGTTACATTAGAGAAGTTTTATGATTTTGAAGATAAATTTAAAAAGATGGTCAATTGTAAAACCAATAGTTCCTCGTTGTCTTATGAAAAAGTGAACTTAGGAACTAGTGAAAATCCTCAGTGCATTAACCTAGGCTTGGGATGTTCTAGACAAGAAAAAGTTGTTTTTGTTAAATTATTTAAAGAATTTAAGGATGTATTTGCATGGACATATGATGATCTTAAAACTTTCGACCCTAATATCATACAGCATGTCCTCCCGATGAAACCCCAAACCTTACCCTTCCAACAGAAAATGAGGAAAATGCACCCTAAACTAGAACCGACCGTTTAAAAAGAATTGAATAAACTCCTAAGTGCTAAAAATATTTTTCCTGTTAGGCACACTCAATGGGTGTCCAACCTTGTCCCAGTTCGGAAGAAAAACAGGGAAATTTGACTTTGCGTCGATTTCCGAAACCTTAATAGAGCGTCTTACAAAGACAATTTTCCTGTCCCACCCATGGAACAGATCCTTCAATAGGTATCTGGTTCCGAGAGGCTATCTTTGTAAGATGGTTTCTCTGGATACAACCAAGTCTTGATGTCTCCGTCAGAGCAACTCAAAACTACCTTCCGTACTCCGTGGGGCACTTATGCTTATCGCAAAATGCCCTTTCGATTGATTAATGTTGGTGCTACCTTTCAAAGAGTAATGGACATTGCTTTCCGAGGCTTAATCAATCAGTCCATTATAGTTTACTTATATGATGTGACCGTTTATTCTAAAAACAAAGACGATCATCTAGCTCACTTACGAGCCGTTCTGCTACGATGTCATAACTACGGCATCTCCTTGAACCCCAAAAATTCCATCTTTGCAGTAGAACAGGGTAAACTCCTAGGATTCATTGTGTCCAGTGATGGAATGATTATTGACCTCGAGAGGACTCAGGCCATCGCTAAACTTCCCCCTCCTACATCCAAAAAGTCCATGCAGTCTTTCTTAGGCCAGATTAATTTCGTGAGAAGATTCGTCCCCAGTTTCTCCGAAATGGTCAGACCTCTACAGAACCTGATTAAGAAAGACACCCAATATCACTGGGGACCCATAGAAAATCAAGCTTTTAATGCCATAAAGAAGGCCATAATAGATGCTCCGTCTCTCATGAGCCCTGACTTCTCTCAAGATTTTACACTCTATACTTTTGCCTCTGATCGTTCCTATGTCGTTGTCCTAACTCAGAAGACTGCCGATAACAACGAAGTACCCATCACCTTTATGAGCTCTACTTTCAAAGGTGTTGAACTTAACTACCCAGCAGTTGATCGGCAAGCCTACGCTGTTTTCAAAGCAGTTAAGCATTTCCGGTCCTATCTTTTGAAGTCAAGGATGAAAGTCATTGTGCCCTACCCTGCCGTAAGAAACTTGTTAGTGCAAAAGGAGTTAGGAGAGAAGAGAGCTAATTGGGTCGCCCCCTTGCAGGAGTATGACTTAGAGATCACCCCAGCTCAAATCATGAGAGGCCAAGGGTTGTATAAATTGGTTTTTGATTCCGAAACAGAACAGCAAGAAGATAATGATACGTCAAACCTAGGACAAAGCGATCAAAGTGTGATCTGTTGCGCACAAAACCTCGTTAGTCCCTGGTACGGCGATATTAGATTCTATCTTGAACATGGGTCAACACCCCGTCACCTTGACCCCACCAAGAGAAGAGCATTGAGACTAAAGTCTGCCTCCTTTCACCTAGTTAACAGTGTACTGTTTCGTCAAAATTTTGACGGCATACTGATGCGCTGTCTCGAGAAAGATGAAGCAGAAAAATTCCTGCTAGAGTTGCATGCAGGAGAAGCTTGTGGTCACTTCGGTGGTGACACCACTGCTCATAAAATTTTAAGAGCCAGTTATTACTGGCCCATGATTTTTAGGGACGCCCATGCCTTGTGTCGTAAATGTATCATCTGTTAGAAAGCATCAGGGCGGTTGCAAAAACCAGCCTTTCCCTTGCAACCCGTTTCAATAGATTCTCCTTTCCAGCAATGGGGCCTTGATATCATAGGTCCAGTTAACCCTCCGTCCTCGCAACAGCACAAGTATATTGTGATAGCCATAGATTACTTTACTCAATGGTCTGAAGCTACTGCGCTAAGAACTGTCAACACCAGTCAGGTAATCGCCTTTCTAAACTCGAATATTATTACTCGTTTTGGTATCCCTGACTGTCTAGTCTTTGACAACGCTTCATACTTTTCTTCTATGGACGCCTGTTGGCAGCAGTGGCCATGCCAACAGTATTGAAGATTTTATCTTTAATATCGTGACTTGCTGATCTTAAGACTGTTATTAGTTTTCATCTTTTAAAACACTACTGGAAAATATGATTAATGATGATGTTTGTACGATTTTCTGGTTGTTATTTTTGAGTTGAAATTATCTTTGTTGTCTTAATCTGAATTTGTACCTTTTGCAGAGATAACTGCTTCTTCTAGTGTGTCGCCATTTTTGGCAGCCAATTCACTTTTTTTTATGATCCTGTAAGCTGCCTACACCTATGTATTGCAAGCACCAAGTTTTGTCGCAATTTTTCAAATAGACGACATTTTTATTTCTTGCGACATTTACACATTTATTTCCGTTTTGTTTTCACGACTGTAAGTGTGAAAACTTCTCCTTTCAAAGTTGTTTTTTGATCACTATCTGAATTGTCAATATCTCTTTTGTCATTATGTCTATTGCGCTTACCTTTTATTGATCATTATACAACTGGCAAGGGTCTCTAATCAGTTCTCATACTTCGATTGATTGTATAACTTGGTTTTATTGAGTTTGTAAGGCATTGAGCATTTGGATTTGCACTTTATATGACTTGCCTGATCATTGATTATATGAAAATGCATAGGGGTTATGGTTAAATTTTTTATATATATGATATAATCCTTATGTTAGTCTTTTATAACTTTTGGCTTGTCAATTACATGAATGTCGTTTTGGCACCTTGGTTAAACTTTTGATTATATACATTGGTGCATAGTTGATTTTGGGTTTTGATTTATATGTCAGATGTTTTAAACATTATGGTATAACACTTGCGCGCATTGGTATACACCTTTGATTTTATTGGTTGTACACATGACTTAATGGTCAAACTATTATTATGGACTGAACAACTATGAAAATTGGCGGTTGTACTTGGATAATCAATATTGTGCATGGCAGACTCCACCACCTTCGCATGCTCGCATTTATGCTTACCCCTTTTGCTCGTTCATTGTTGTTGGCTCGGGTAGCTCTGCTCCTGTGTGTGTTGGTGAATACAAACCTTACCCATACCATGTGTTCGGCTCCATGGCACCAGTCATGTGAGTTGAGCCCAATGGAAACCAAGCCCTGTTAATGTTTGATAATGCCCCCCAAGATTTGGAAGACAATGGATGGCTTACCTTCGTGAAACGATTTGAGGGTTTTAACCTTTGTGTAGCACGACATTTTGCCATGACCTTCGATGGATGTCGAGCCAAGGTGGGCGACATACAGTTAGAGATTGATGAACAGTTTATCAGCTCAGCTACGGGGTTACCTACCTCGGGACAACGTTGGTTTAAGAATTGCAAGGTCGAGGAAGTGTCGTGGACATTGTTGTTTCAATCACGCAAAGTCACCTCTTGTTACAGAGGTATGCTAGTATCTATGCTCAAACCACGATAGCACGATTTATTAATGCTATTCAAGCAGTTCGTGACCTGTGAAGGTCGATACGGACTTGTGTTCCTTTAACACCTGCGTCTGCTGATGATTTTTATAGGGTATCCTCTAAACATGCCTTTCTAATTTCATCGGAGCTTGTATAAGATGTCTAAAAAATATAAAAGGCACAAGGCTGAAAACAGCATGTTTCATCATGGGCTTATTAAGCTCATCGTTGTTTATTATTTGAGTTTGCATGGTGACAGTTGGAGGGATTTCATCGCCCGTAATGGCTTTGAAGACACCGACCCTGCACAGGTTGATAAACCTATGGTAGTTGAAACCAATCACGAACCGCCTGTTCCCTTACACCTCCTACTGCCTAAACCCTCGGACGACCCTCCTGTTGACTTACCCGACACTGTAACTAAGAGTGCAGAAGCCATTAAGAATCCTATGAGCAAAAATCCCAAGGAATTCCTTATGGCTAATGCCAAAGGGAAAAGGAATGTCTGGCTCATTTTGAGAATGGCCAGAAACAAACCAAAACCCTCTGCCAAGTCTAACCCTATCATCCTAAGTGAGGATTCAGATTCTGATATTGAGCATTTTCTGGTCAGCGAGTACCCCTACTCGCAGGGTTTATGTCCCAAACCCTCTTATGATTTTGTATCAAACCTACCCCCCTGCCTAAAAGATGATCCTAACTACCCGGGTATTAAGTTGCCTCATGAAACTCTCGGTTATTTTCCAAAACCCTCAAAATCCACACGGTCACACTGTGACCAATTCAATTCATGGTTAAAGCGATATTATATTGATGTTCCTATACTCCAATCAAAGATTCAATCATTGGAAGACCAGATTGCACTGCTAACCAGTCAAAAGACCAAGCTCCAAGCAGTGGATAAGAAACAGAAGACAACCAGCTCCATCCTGTTCAAAAATGTGGAATCATCCACAGTTGTTGTAAATTCCAAGCTGGCATAATCAAGCAGCCTCGTCACTACACAAGTATGGTTTTGACATCGTTTTTTTTTGTAAATAATCTAGGCTGATGTAATGGGTTGAATTTAGTTTTTAAACGGTTATGTTTACATCTTGAATGGCTCTGTTATAATTGTGTGTATTCTATATATAGTTTTGTTTTGAATAAAAAGAAATTTCGATCCAATATACAATCTGATCATTCCCAGTATAGCAATCGATAGATTTTGATTGGATTTGAGTGGTCCTTGTTTGAATTTGATTGATTGGTTTGCCTTATTAATAATATGTCTTCGAATAGATTGGTTTGTATCCGATTTGAAAAGGAAAATTTTCATACTCAGTTTAGAACATAATCGTGTTCGAATTTGATTTTTTTATGATCTATATGTTATGGTTGGTAAACGATTTGATTTAGTTTGGTTGTTACGATATGCTCTGTCTTACAATTTTCAAAATTGATATATTGCTCTGTTCAATTTTAATTTGGGAAACAAGCTACTCTGTTTTTATAAAAACAATATGTTCATTTAAGTTTGTACGGGTGTGCCCGAATCATGGGATGGATTCGATTCGTGACAACTATGCTAAACCTCATCCAATTGATTCATTAATTATAACGATTTTGTTTTGATCAAAGTAGATCAACCTTGTTTGCCCAATTGTCCATAACAAATTATGAATTCTACCGCCAGTCAATCAAGCCTGTTATGATCTTATTGATTTTCGCACCAAATTTTAAATTGATTTGTTCGTGGTGTGGACCGTTTTCTGTGTTAACTTATTCATAACGATTGGAATGATCTTGTAGAAGTCGTATTTCCTATTGACAGGGCAGCATAATAGTTGCTTTCTATTTGTTTTGACTGTAATCGTTTCAATTGATATCAAAAGATTTCACAACTGTTGGATTCGATTGGTTTTGAAACGAATTGATTGACTGTGTTATTTTTATCAAATCCTGTTACAATTCGTTTGAATGTAATCGATCTTGCTTACCCCAATTTGCAAAAATGAACTATCGGGTATCTCGTACGCACTATGATACACCTTGTTACGTTTTCCTTTGCTATGTCGTCACAACGAATTGTAAATGATTCAGTTCGATTTGATCATATCTCTTGTTGGTACAACGGCATAACAAATGCATTAGATTTGTTTTTATTGATTGCATTGGATATCAAACGATTTCTCGATTGTTTGAATATGATTCTTTTAGACCTGATTTTGTGGTAATTAAATAAACAGAGTTGAACCATTTTATGATTTTGTTTTGATTTCAAATGGTTTATCAAGCTCCAACTGAATAAATCGTTTTCAAATGGTTGTTAAATGATAATTGAATTAAATCTCCTTCAAAGATTTTCAATTAATTTCAATTATGATTCTGTATCTTTATTTAGACTAGCTACAGAATCAGAGGATTCTGTAGCTAGTCTATAGAATTAAATTTTCTATCATTTATTAATAAAAGATCTTTCTAATTTGTTTGTTTTTTGTCCTTTTCAAGTGAATTCGAATTGCTTGGGATTTGATGGACAGACTAGAGGATATTTGGATGTTTTATTTTTATTTTACTTTCCTAGTTTAGACAACTTTGGGATATCTCCCAGATTTCATGTAAACAGTTTTATAACTTCCACAGGGAGGTTTTACCCTGTGGAAAAACTTATAAATACTTATTATTTTTTGTAATAAGGATCATCCTCGCTTGTGGGAGAACCAGGATTATGGATATCTAATACATACTGAGACAGAAATTGATGTTTTGCTACAGCTTTGGCTTTCATAATATCAGTCTTTTGGTTCATGTTTATGTGTATCAATTTGCATTTGGTTAATGACTACTTTAGCTATCTTAGTCTTTTACAAATGATATGATTTAATTAATATAATCCATACCTGATTTCTTCCAGTATTTAAAAACATAGCAATTACTTGATTTAGTTTGTGAATGACAGATTTTTCTTCTTCATCAATTGAATTATTAAGTATAAGTTTTTGCATAACAAGTTTACCTAATTGCAGAGATTTTTTATGTCTTGTGTGTCCTGTAAACAAACTCAAAGAGAATTGTAGCTATCGTTTATGAGAAGCTTTTGGATTATTCAGTGCGAGTTTCCTTCCTCCGATCTGTTGGTACAATCATCACACACAGGACAAATCTGGAGCGTATTTCCAGGTTAGTTTGTGATTATTTTCGTTGATTTGATTAGATATATTTGTAGTTCAGGTCAGTGATTTAGTTTAATTAGCTTTCTGTTTTATTTCTTGTTTATAAAACTATAAAAATCAAAAATATCTTTCACTGTCTTAGGGCAGAATCCAAATGAGTTTTTCAAGTTTTAACTAAATCTGTAAATTGTCAATATTGTATATTTTGTAAATAAGTTATATTGCGGTTAGTAGTTAGTACAGTAAGAATTAGTCATAGTTAGTTTAGTTTAATTTGTTTTAATAATTAGTTTTAGTTTAGTTTGTTTAATAGTTAGTTTTAATTAGATTAGTTAGATTAGTTCATTTTATTTATTGTTAGTTAGTTTAGTTTGTTTTATTTAGTTTTAGTTAGTTTAGTTTGTTTTAGTTAGATTAGTTAGTTTGGATTAGTTTTCTTTTTTGTTTTCTTAGGACCTTAGATCGGCTAACGGAGCCGCTAAACCTGTCAGGGTGGTTCATTCCAAACGGCTTGGGTTATTAGACAACCCGGACCGATTCCACTCTCTCAGTTGACGGACGGTCGATTTCGCCCGTCAACATACTGCCACCCCACTTGCATAAAACTAATAATGTTTTTCATGTATTTGTTCTATGTCATTATGTTGCTGACGAATCACATAAACTAAATTGGAAGGAATTGCAGGTATCGGAGGTGGGAACCCTCATGGTAGAACCGTTACGCATATTGGACCGTAGAGTCTGAAAGCTCAGGAACTGTCTGGTATACCAAGTTAAGATCCAGTGGGACAAGTATAGTTCAGGATCTGCTACTTGGGAGGATGCCAAGACATTACGACAAGATTATCCCTCACTATTTTGACCGCCTCGAGAATATGTTTCTTGAAGGTTGGGTGTATGTAACACCACATTTTGACTTAGACAGTTAGGATTACCTGAGGCCTAAACACCTTTATTTTCTATTCACAGTAAAACTATTAATGATACACTTGAACTTTTAAGACGTATGAACCTTTATGAATGTTTAAATGCATTTGAATGATGATGGATATGATGCGATCTACTATGTGAATATAAATCCTATAAATGTTTAAATATCACTTGAATGATGATGGATATGATGCGATATACTATGTGAATGTGAATCCTATGAAGGTTTAATTGTTATTTGAATGATGATGGATATGATGCAATCTATTATGTAAATAAAAATTCTATGAACGGGTAACGTTAATTGAATTATGGGGATATTACGAGATCTATTTATAACTTGAAATATTGATATTAAGTTGTTAATACGTGGATACTGAGTTGAGGTTATGGTTGTATGCAATTACATGATGATAATGCATAGATATGTATGAGTTTTATGTTATAGACTAATCTGCAGGCCATTGGGCTATGAAATAGCCAAGGGATAATGGTAATGAAAGTGGATGTCATGACCACCGATCGAGAAACAATATGGTATGAATCTTTGTATGTGAAATTATATTGGTTTGAATGCATAGCTATGATTTGTGGACCAATTCAAGATTTTAGGTGATGAGACTGCCTAAAAACTGAATAAACAATGACAAAATTCCCAGCAACACGGTGCCACTGTATATTTCATTGTAGGGTGTGGACCCTAGTCCTATTATGAGAGGTGGAGACATTTCCCACCATGTATCCTCCGAAAACTGAAGTCATGGGAGGACGGTGTTAGCTCATGCTCCCCTAGATGTGTGAGGATGACTGTCAGTTGCCTACTGGGGACGCTTGGTCAAGATAGTGACACTTCCGCTTACAGGTTCTATTTGGATTTAGGTCAATATAGTTTACGCTCCAAGATAGTCCAACAGAGGAAGGATAGGAATGGAAGATGGAATTAAGTTAGGGAGGAAGGATGAATATAAATAGTTGAGAGTGTTTGGAGATTTTCCTTATGGTGGAATTTATTGTTTTTTCTTCTGAAAATAAAATGTATATATATGTATATTCATGATTACTTAACTAAACTACAATTGTCTAAATAAACATTTTTGAGCTAGATTATTGTAATTAAGGGGTACAGTTGATTGGTTTATTATCTTTTATAAATTGAATAGTCTTGTTGATTGGATTGGATGCATACATAAATTAATATAGAGGCGATAGTTATTGTTATTAGTACATGCACGAGACTTGTGTGTACTAGCTACACTTGCATTTCTTGTACATGTACACTAGTATGTATGAGTTTTATTGGCTTACTTCCTAATAATGTTGTTTATTGGATATGAATGTGTTAACCATGTGTCATTTCCATTGTATCATAAAATACTTTAACTTCGGGATGAAGTTTCCTGAAGGGTGGGTGTATGTAACGACCCTAAGTAATTAATCAATTGTCAGGATTTAAATAATTGTTTAATGTATATTAGTTTAATTAATTAATTAATTTCATGATTTAATATCTGTTTAATAAAATCCAACTTAATAAATTATTAATTATTATTTTGTATGGGAAGATCAACCCATTAATGAAAAGGGGATAAGGCGGTTGACACCTAATTAAGGGGGAGTAGTTGAGAATTAAATGAAGGAAGAAAGCGGTGAATGATGGAGGGGAGGATAAGGCAAGGGGGGAGAATTATTTTGAGGGGAGGATTGTATTACGGGCTCTGTTTTGGAGGATGTTATTGTGGTTTTGCTGAGGAGCTTGTTGGAGGTATGTTACAGGGGGCACCGGGGTTGTTGGGGATTTTGGGCACGAGGGGCCAGGAACTGCAAGGGTCCCTGGAGCTAGGGAGCTGGAGAGGCTCTGTTCCTAGTTGGTGGGAGGAAAAGATTCAGTTTTCAGGCAATTTCAAGAAGTCTTCAAGCAATTAGCAAGAACAGGAAAGAAAAGGACAAACTTCTTCTTCAAGAGGTATTTTACCACTATTAATTTTGTGTGAATGAAAGTTATGATATATACCTATGTATTGAAATTGTGTAATATGCTGACTAATCTATTTTGTGACTATTTTGGACTGTATAAAATGAAAATTTAATATTTAGCTGGTTAATTTTGCTAGAACTTCAACATAAATTAGTTAGATTTGTTCTAATACAAACATAAATAGAAATTTGATATCGTGTTCAAGAAAGAAAAAATAATTTAAATTACAAATTTACTATTTAACTTGAAACCCTAATGAAGAACTTTACATTACAAAAACCACTCATTTAAATTACTTATAAAAAATTATGATAACATTGATACATGCACTTCTACTATATTTAAATATAAAAATAACAAATTATCAAAATACTAAATATGATGTCTTTTATTTAAACTTAATTAATTTTAAAACTGAATAAACTGCATTTGTATTGTGACTATAACTCATTTCCTTCATTTAAAGGAAAAGCCACACTCATAATCAAATATAAAAATAACTTTAAAACAATTGTGATAACCTTGATACGAGCAATTCTACTATATTCAAATACAGAAATAACAAATTATCAAAAATATGTAATAAACTGCTAATATAATTCATCTTCTTCATTTAGATTGTGACTATAACTCATCTCCTTCATTTTAGAAAAAAAATACACTCATATTAAATATAATTAAATAACAAATTAAAAAAATTGTGATAACCTTCATACATGCATTTCTTATAAAAAATTATCAAAATAAATAATATGATACATTTTATTTAAACTTGATTAATTTCAAAACTGGATAAAGTCATATTGTAACTATAACGCATCTTCTTCATTTAAAGAAAAAAAACACACTCATAATATAACTTAAATGAAGAAAAAACACACACTCATAATATAACTTGATTTAAGGGAAAAAAAACTCATAATATAACTTACTTTATCTAGGAAAAAAACTCACAATAATTTAAAGAAAAATGTTTACACATAAAAAAAGTATAATGAAGTATAATAATAAGCAGTTAAAAAGTAAAAATAAATTACATAAGATGAAAAATTATAAAACGGATATTAATTAGAATGCTGTTAAATATGACCAAAATATAGCAAAAGCACAAGCCATTACTATCCTAAATTATAGACATGGAGTGATATGTCTCACAGACATGGAGTGTTATGTCTCACAATGGCTGATAACAAGAATGGAGTGATCAGTGTCTGTGAAATAAATAATTGTCCTTCCATGGCCAAGAGGGCGTCCACTTACTCCTCACTCCAGCTAACGCAGCATTCAGCAAGAACGCAGAAGAGAACACCAAAACTTTCCAGTCGTCATGTTTGGATCCAGGATATTCTCTCAAGTATTCATCAAGAATATAACTTCCAATTATCCACTTCACCCAAACGAGCAGTTGCAAAGCACTATATACCCATTTCCCGAAAACCTTTATACCCAGAGTTGTAGCTACTACACTGCCGGCTACAATGCATACAATCTCCGATATTATTACTGACAAAACCCTATAATCTGTTTGCTCACAGAAAAACACCTTGTTCGAATACATATACAAACAATCCATGAAGCAAGCAATACCAATGGCTGCTATCATGGCTGCAACTCTAGGTATAGAGAGTGGCGGGGCACTATCGCCACCTTCAAACGCAATGAGCACGGCCCAACCAATAAAACAAATCAAATTGGCACCACCCACTATCAATGATAAGGTTTTGAAGCTCAGAAGATTACCTCTAAAAGTGAGCACTTGGCAAACATTGGTGTTATCGGCATTAAACTGGACAGTAGCTTTGGATACAAATGCATTAGCAGCCAACCCACTTCCCTTGCTATCTAAAAGATAATCCCTTACCGTCCTTCTGGCCGCCAAAGAACTGGAGAAGCCATCCACTGTAAACCAGAAAGTTAATACAATGTTGATTAGAATTTCTGAGAATCTTGGCCATATGAAAGATCCAATGTTGTATTCTAGTACTTCCTGTCTGTTTGGTCTGCCTCTTTCTTTATCCAAATATTCTAGTACTTCCCGTCTGTTTGCTCTTCCTCTTTCGTTATCCAAATATTCTTGCAGAGCTTCCGAAGCCATGACTTTGACTCCCCTGGCTTCGGCATCCTTAGACCTGAAAGAGCTTATCAATAGCTCTGTCCACTTATCATTCATTGGAATGCAGATGCAAATAGGCTCCTCCGAACGGATCTCTTCAAGAATATCAGTTACCACACTCTTTCTCAATCTGTGCCCTTCATCAGCCTGGCCCTCCTGATGGCAACCATTTTTCAGGCAGGTCGGACACGGGAGTAGGCACATGGAATCAGACACACGCTTCAATGTTCCAGGCATCTTCCACAGTCCAGAATACAATGCAATTGCACTTGTGATCACTACCTTCACACTTCGTCACAGTGACTCTGGCCTTCTTTTTCGCATCATCTGATGGAATAGATTGTAATAGAATGGAGTGCACGTCATCAACGGCATTGGATTTCATAAATTGCTTCATCGAAGAATTGGTTGTGCCGTTTGATAACATTACAACGGAAGTGGTCTGCAGATCTCCCCCTCCTCCTTCACTGGAATCATGAGTCTGTTGCTGCATGCGAATGGTGGTGAGTCCCTTGCACTAAATCCCATTTATTTCCTCGAGTTTGGGACTTCCCTGGCACCATTCTCGAGATGAAGCCGTCCTCGTATGAGAGTGACGCCAAAAACTAACACGTTGACTAAGCTGGTAATTGCCTCCATAGGAAAATCAAGAGATTCAAATGCCTTCCCAAATACATCTACTTGTGCTAAAGCAATATCTAAAAACCAACCAACTAGATTTATGATGGGCAATTGCAATACATGTCGGCTTCCTTGCCAATTTTTCTGGAAGAAACCCATTCCAAAATACAGTAAAATGGAATGTTTCCCAACTGGTGACGAAAACAAACGATGATTTCTCCTCTCAAACGTTTGCATAGAAACATGGCGTGCATTCAATCATTTATATGAAAAAGAAATGTTCTCAGGTACTTAGGTGTCATATTTAAATCACATCAGTCCGTTCGGAAATTTCTTTAATTCAAGCAACGGAAAAAATGAAATGAGACAGCATTTTATACGGGGCATTTAAATTGAATTAATTTAGGATTATAATTGACGAATATGAGGATAATCATTTATCTCACGGTAAAGAAATGTTCTAACCACCGTTTTAAAAAAACGTTCCCAGTAAATAGATGTCATATTAAAACCACATAATTAATTAATTAGATGTCATAATAAAACTAAAAAATAGATGTCATATTAAAACTACATCATTAATTAATTATATAAAAAGTGTAACAATAATAATTAAAAAAAAAAAAACAATCTGAACGCCTTTAAGTACACAGATTTCCTATTAAAATCGAATCAAATCATTCCGTACGGGACTTTCTTTATTTCAAAGAATCAAATGAATGAAATAAGAAATAAATGTTTTAAAATCGCATCATTCCGTAGGGGAATTTCTTTATTTCAAAGAATCAAATGAATTAATAAGAGAGAAATGTTTTAATTAGCGTTTGATATAGGGTGATCGAATTCGTCTATGTTAATTTTGAAATCATAAATATTTAAATAAATTTATAATCTCGAAATTAATGCAAAATTGAAATTCATAATTATTGAAATCCAATTTATAATCACCAAAGGCTTTAAGTACTTCGATGCCATGATTGCGGAAGCTTTCGCTTTAATGAATTAGATAGTGAAATATTTTTTTGGTTTAAATATGACATAAAAATATATGACGACGGATTTAATTTTTTTTACATCATTTCTTTCGTAAGGAAGGAATTTTTTTATTTTTATTTTTAGTAACCAAAGAAAATCAAAAGATAAACCAATGATAAAGTAATTGTATCCCAGTTTAAGTTGTTTATGTAAAATGATAAACATTTTATAGTACACGGCAGGTCCATGCATTCATAAGTTTGATCCCATTTTACATAGCATTAATATTTTCATAAGTTTGATCGCATTTTACATAGTATTAATATTTTCGTATCAGATTTAATATTTCACATAATATTAATATTTTCGTATCAAATTTAATAGATATCAAATATATTAATCAAAATCTTTCAAATAATATTCAAAAGCTTCAAACTATTCTTTAAACGCATTTTCCCCATAATTAAGACATGCCAAATCAATGAAGACAGGTAACATAACACACAAAGAAAGAAATCATAGCAGATTGTCGGAGACAAATCTCCATACCTCGCAACAAAAATAATATACTCTCCTCCATTAATTTTAAATTTACAAAGGATTAACATTAACGTGTAGAAAAATAACCATGATCATGGATATCTTTTATGTGGGAGACATTAGGTTTTGATAGCATGTTAATAAATACAAGAGTAGACATTGTTTTCACATATCATAATGATTTTGGTTTTGGTTGATTTATTCAATAATTTAATAATTTAATAGTATATATATAAATACATGAAGATGTTTTTAAAGATAAACACATTATCATATGATAATAATAATTTTTTGAAAGAATATTTTAATTACACATTAATTTGAGAGTTAAATTAGTTGGAGAGAATCTTTCATATGTGCAATGTCTATTAACTTATCTAATGCATATGTACAATAAGAAGTGACCTTTGGTTTGGTCTTTAAAGAGGTACAAATGACTGTTCATTTTTCTCCTAGTTTAATATTTACAATGTACCTCAATCCCTAAGGATTATGTATCTAATATTCCCTCAATAATCCAAAGAGGTGTTTGTGAGTCAAAACATCATTATGAACTTTTCAAACATTTCTCTTTGCTTTGGTGATGTCCATGACTTTCTCGTTTTAGGAACAATGTCTCAAATGAATAGTGTTGGCCTCTACATAATATTAAATCAAATGGTACTTTCTCTTGATGTGCTTGTTTTGATCATGGAATATGGAATTCTTGGCCAACTTGATTGTAGAAGTTGTAAACCAAAAGAGGAGTAGAATTCACCTATTTCTCCTACAAATATTCAAGTATTTTCCCAAGCCACACAATCTCCTTTGTTGCTTCTGAAAATGCCACATATTCTACCTCTATTGTTGAATTCGTTGGAACTGATTGTTTCTGTGATCTCTGGAAGATAGTTGCTTATCCAAGACTCATGAGATAGCCTGAAGTTGACACTCCATTTTCTTTATCCTTATCAAATTCTAAATCATAATATCCAATCAAGTTGAAGGCATCCACTTTAGAATACTTGAGTCCAAAATTTTGAGTTCCCTTCAAGTATTTTAGAACTCTTTTTGTAGCAGACCAATGTCATTTACAAGGTTTTTGCACAAACCTAGATAGAATCCCAACAATGAATGAAATATATGGTATGGGAGTGGTAAGGTAGATAAAACTTCCCATAAGTTATTTGTACTTGGTTGCATCCTCAAATTCATTCCCTTCTTTAGATGTGAGCTTCAAATTCTATTGCATTGGAGTAGAGAGAGGGTTACACTCAGCCATGCCAAACTTGTTCAACAATTCTCCAATGTACTTATTTTTGGGGATCAATATGTTCTTTGGATTTTGAGTCACTTCAATGCCCAAGTAGTAGTGAATATGTCCAAAATCTATCACTTCAAATCCTTTCTTCAATTCGTTCATTATGGATGCAATATAGCTTTCATTATTCCCTATTATTAATAGATCATCTACATACACTGCAATATATACAATAGTTTTTCCAACTTTCTTGACAAATAGAGCTGCATCATCAAGATTAAAGATCTTGAAATTCAATTTTAGAAGATACTTAGTTACCTTTTCATACCAGGCTCACAGTGCTCGTTTCATGCCATATAAGGATTTGATGAGTTTGCATACTTTTTGTTTTTGTCTCTTCACAACAAAACCTTATGGATGAGACATGAAGAGATTATATTTCAAGTCTCCATTCAAGAAAGTAGTGTTCACATCCATTTGATGAAATTTCCATCCATTCTCTGCTACCAAGGAAAATAAAGTACAAATGGTATCCCATTTTATTGTGGGGGGGGGAGGTCTCCTCATAATCAATGCCTTCTTTCTGTGCAAATCATTTTTCCATGGGATTTTCTTTGTGCTTGTCAAGTGATCCATCTGATTTATACTTGTTCTTGAAGGCCCACATGCATCCAATTGGTTTGGTTCCAAATGGAGGGTCCACCAACTTCCATGTCCCATTCTTGGTGAGAGCATCATACTCCTTCTGCATGGCTTCTTGCTAATCATCATGAGAAGTAGTTTTTTTAAAGGAAGTTGGTTCAAATTTAGATAAATTTAATTCACGGCCATATGAAAGATCCATATCATATGTACATCACCTGAATTTGAATTATCTACACCACCTCCATCTTGTCTTGTAGAACTTTTGGTTCTTGTCTTTCGAACCTCATCAAAATGAACACTTTCAAGTGTCTTTATGAGCCTCTTTGGTGGACCTTTTTGAGATGGTCTAGGTTGCTCCATTGATTGAGATGGTGTTTCATTTCCATCAAGGTTCAACCTTTCAATATTCTTAATCACATCATCCAAACAAACTTCATGTTCTGATGATGTGGTTGGAACTTTGTTAGATTTGTTTGGGTTGACCCAGGCTCTACTTTAGGTTTCCAACAAAACCCTACAAACCATCGACTCTTCTAGACACCAGAAGGAAAAACTGCGCACAAAGTGTACAATAAAGTCTCACCCAAGATGGCTCATTGATCCAGAATCGGATCCATGAGCTTGATAGGGTTAGAAAGGCCTAAACATAAAAATTCTCATAATCTCTTCAAAATGTACATGTACATAGGCCTCATCGATATGAACCCAACACAACTTCAATCGGCTCAAACGGACGTTGTATGCTCCTGATATCGTGTTTTGTTCGTTTCGCTAAACAAACAAAAAGTCAACTAAGTCAAAGTCAACGTTGATGTCAACATGTACGACATGTGACATCAGCATGCGTCAGGATGAAGTCAACATGATGTCACTAGGAGGTGACATGTGTCACCCATTTTTGTCATTTTCAGGCTGAGTTGGCACTGTACAAACTTGACACGTGTCACATGATGATGTCATCATGATGACATGGCGTCACCAGGAGGTGTCACATGTCACCCATTTTCATCATTTTTAGGCTGAGTTGGCACTGTACGGACTTGACATGTGTCACCATATGGATGACACATGGTAGTTTTTACAGTGACGTGGCCCTACAATAGTTGGACATGTGATGTACAGATGACAGCTGGGTAGGTGACTAGGCATACGACTTGATGACATGTCAGACAACTGGGAAGGTGACTAGGCATATGACTTGCTGACGTGTCAAACAATTGAGCAGGTGACTAGGCGTACGGATTGGTGTTGTGGGCCAATCCTGGATCACCACATGGCCCAATCAGATGCTGCCATGTGGCACCCTGTGGATGTCGAATGAAAGCTAGGTAAAAAGTTTTTTAGGCCAGGAGGTTCGAACCTCTGACCTCCCCATGCACCAATGCCTTAACCACTGGGCGCTAACCAATCGGGCTACACATGTCACTTGCTTTGGATTCGACGCATTATTATTTTGAGTTGACAATTGCGGAGATATGGGGGTTATCCCCTATCGGTGGGGGCCAGCCCTGATCGACCAGGGGCTTAATACTGGGAGCTACACCTGTGATTCAGCATGTGGAGGTAAGGAGACTGGCCACATGGGCCATGCTATGCGAGCGAGGGCCTAGAGACCAAGGGCCAGCACACAAGTATGTTAGCGCGTAGTCCAAGAGCACGTGGAGCACTCCCATAGGATCAGGGGCTAGCACAATAGGGGGTTGCACCCTATTCAATTGTATAATGTGGGTTTTAACATTATTTATTTGATTTATTCAGCTGATATTTGGATATTTTGGCCAATATTAGGGGATATTGGGCCCTTTTTGAGGCTAGATCTTGCGAGATGGTTACCAATTTCAGGCATATATAAACCAGGCCTTCTTGAGGCCATGGAGAGATCAATGGTGGTTTAGAACAAGTTTATGTTGCCGGATTGTTGAGCCAAATCCATTGTCATGCAGGGAAGCTATTGAGGAGCACACCTTTGTGGGCCATTTCTGGGAGCTCTGGTCATCCAAATTGGGTGCCATCAGTTTTGATGGGTTGATAAGATCTGGTAGAACAAGACAAACTCATTGTTGTAACCTTTTGGCACTATCATGATGTAATTGTACATCTTCGAACATAAATAATCAAAGCCCACTGAGACAAGGCCTAGAGACATAGGCAAGATTGTCAAACTCTGTTATCACATTGGTGGTATGGTTTGCTATTGTTTATGCTTTATTTTAGATCTACATATGTGTATATGGTTGTCATAATTCCTTCATAATTCTTCCTCTTTCTTTAAGCTTCCTAATTGGTTAATCGAAACATGCTTAATAATTGAACCATAGTCGTGTAAAAGATAATTTTCGGATCAAGTTGGTATCAAAGCTAGTTGACATTTGGATTTGAGCTTTGCATGTTAACCAGGGAAGAGCTCATCTCAAGGGAGAAAATGTCATATATAGGAGGACTTTCACAAGATGAGAATGATTTCTGAAATTCGGTGTTTTCCATGGCCGAGATGGTAAAAGTGTTGTCTGAAGACTACTTGGAACAAAAGAGATCAGTTCAAGAGAAAGCTTCAAAGAAAAACAAAGGAAAATAAGGATTGAAGGAAGTGCCTTCTACATCTGTTTCAGAAAACACATCTAAGGTATGCAGTGAAGGTTTATCATTAAATTTTCCTTGTTCCCATTAAGATGGTTTTGGTGCATTCAAAAAACATACAAAAGGTTTAGGTTTGAAATTGCTAACCAAGATGGGATATGAAGGAAAGGGGCTTGGAATCAAAGGCCAAGGCATAGTTAATCCCATTGAGGTTGTGGAAAGGCCTCGATATTTAGGATTGGGATATGGCGAAGTGGAGATTGGAACATCCTCCAAGATGGGTTCCAAAACTTCGGAAGCAAGTAATGATTCAAATCACCAGCTTAAGTCATTGCAGGAACACTTCATGAAAGGTGATGGCGTATCACCCCTTGATTGTGGTAGTGAATGCAATTCATCTCCAAAGAAAAGTAAAGATCAACATGGAAGGTATAATGGTCATGATTTTACCAATTCTTTTTTTGATTATAAAGAAGATAATCATGTAATCCAAAATTTGTGGAATATGTATCCATGTACCTTTTGTCATTCACCCAAGCATTGTGTTGCCAACTGTTGGAAGAGACAATATATGTACAGGAAGTTTATGTCGAACGGGAAGGAAACACGACATAAATACTCAACTCCACAATGGAATAAAGAGAAGGGAAAACAAGTATGGATGCCAAAGACTCACTGCACGTTTTGCAATAGGGGTGGACATCAAAAGACTAATTGTTGGAAGCTTAATCTGGAGCTTTGTCCAAGGAAGGACAAATGGATTGCGCAAGTACTCATGAAGGAAGAAGGATTACCAGTGAAGCAAGAGGAACACCATGAAGGAAAGAAACCAGCCACTTGGTTTTTTTAGTGGTGGATGTCACAACTTCATTCTATTTTGCTTCCATTAATGTAATCACGCATGTTGAAATGATACCTATTATAACATCATTTTTGTACAACATCGTGTTTTGTTTTTGTCCTTATGAGTATTTAATTAGTCAAAGTCCATTTTTGTAACCTTTTCAGGACCAAAAGGTTCTTTAGTGGGGAGGTGTGATCCAATATCGGATCTAGGAGATTGATAGGGCTCATAAAGGCCTAAAAATAAAAGTTCTCGGAATCTCTTCAAAATGGACGTGTGTGTATGCCTCATCGATACGAACCCAACACAACTTGAACGAGATCAAACAAACAGCGTATTCTCCTGATATCGTGTTCTGTTTTTTTCGCCAAAATGGCAAAAAGTCAACTAGGTCAAAGTCAACGCTGACGTCGGCATGTACGACAGGTGACATCAGCATGCCTCAGGAAGATGTTAGCATGACATCATGAAGAAATCATCATGCTGACATGGTGTCACTAGGAGGTGACCCGTGTCACCCATTTTCGTCATTTTCAGGCTGAGTTGGCAATGTATGGGCTTGACACGTGTCACCATACGGATGACACATGACAATTCGTACAGTGAAGTGGCCCTACGGAAGCTGGAAACATAGCGTATGGATGACAATTGGGCATGTGACTAGGCATACGACTTGCTATTGTGTCAGACAACTGGTAGGTGACTAGGTATACATATTGGTGATGTGGGCCAATCCTAGATCACCACGTGGCCCAATCAGGTGGTGCCACGTGGCACCCTACGGATGCCCAATGACAGCTGGGTAAAAAATTTGTTAGGCCGAGAGGTTCGAACCTCCGACCTCCCCGGGTGCCAATGCCTTAACCACAGGGTGCTAACCAATCAAGTTACACGTGTCGCTTGCTTTGGATTTGACGCATTATTCTTTTGAGTTGACAGTTGCGGAGATATGGGGTTAGCCCCGGTCGGTCGAGGTTGTGGCGGAAGACAACCCTGACCAACCGGGGGATTAATACTCAGAGCTACACCTACGAATCAATGCATGGAGGTATGGAGGCTGGTCACATGGGCCATGTTATGCGATCGGGGGCCTAGAGACCAGGGGCAACCACATAGGTATGTTAGCGCCTAGCCCAAGAGCACATGGACCACGCCCATAAGACCAGGGGATAGTGAAATAGGGGGAATCTCCCTATTCAAATGTATAATGTGGGTTTTAACATTACAATATGGATTTATTTGATTTATTTAGCTGATATTTGGAGATTTTGACCAATATTGGGGGATATTGGGCCCTTTTTTAGGCCAGATCTTGGGAGGAAGTTGGGAAATGGTTACCAAATCTAGGCCTATATAAACCAGGCCTTCTTAAGGCCATGGAGAGATTAGTGTTGGTTCATAACAGGTTTATGCTGCCAGATTGTTGAGCCAAAGCCATTGTCATGCAGGGAAGCTATTGAGGAGCGCATATATTATTCTAACACATCATTTTATCCATATCTACCATTCTATAACCATTTGCATTCATTGAGATTCATTTTATAGTAAATATCATAGCTATTCTAGTGTGCACTACATTTTACTTCTACTAGATTCATTCATTCATCACAACTAAGTCACTGCAATAAATAAGAAAAACATTCCACACAAAAACACAAATTTCTACCGTGGTTCATGCCCTTGGGCTACATCCACAAAGATCTAGCATTCTTTGCTCTTTTATTATTCTTCATCAAGTTTATAACATTGCACATTACATAAGAAGTGAATATGAGATGCACATGTATATGAGGCTGACAAGATCGCACCAAGATCCACATATTGTGACCTTACTGTCGATTACAATTCATCTCTTTGTCTCCCAAACTTGACTCTGACTCCAAAACTAGCTCTAAGATCTCTCCACATTAGTTCATCCTCTAGGAATATCACTACCATCTATTTATATTACAAAAATGGGTTAAAACCAATTACAAAATGACCAAAACCCTAACCCATTAACCCTAAGTGGATTAGGTTTGTCCACATTCTAACTCCCTGAGCATAGCTGGTTCATAATCCAATCATTTCCCTCATCGATCTATGTCCTTCTTCCTTCCTTTGACCTTCATCATTTCCTAGTGTTGTTTTTCGTTGTTTTCTGGCGCGTTCTCCTTTTCTAGTCCATTTTCTAACTGTCTTCATAAATTACCACACTTTTCCCCAAAATGGCCTGCGCCAACAGACCCCCAATACTCACTTGTGGCTCGTCTTGAGCCACTCAGGTAGTTTTTTCTTCCTACACTGACTTCTCTAGCTCATGGAACCTGCTTGAAACCTCTTCAACTCGATATTTTACTTCCATGCTCTTCTCTTCTATAGTATCCAAAATTTACACAGTAATATGCTCCTTCAACAATTCTTCACTCTCCAATCCAACTTGCTCAATCTAGCCCTTTGTTACGTTAATCTCTGTCATCATTTGTTCTGCTCCTTATAGTGGTTCCAACTACACTTATCTTGACTTCTTTTCTACTTGTATAGTCTTCAACTATCCCTACAATTTCTTCAACTCCTTGGCACTTTTCAGCCTATCTGATATTGTCATCACTTTTTGCCTCTACTTTAGTTCTTGCACTGCATTACTTACCCCTTATTCTTTCTTGTCTAACTCCTGCAGTTTCTCATCCTCTTGAAGATTTTTCCATAACTACGCGCTCTTATTATACAGCTTCGTGATTTCTTGGATCATCTGTGCAATGCAATTCGTATGACCTGTAGCCTCCTACTCCCTTTTTGTTCATACTTTTGTTGGATTTTTATATTTTGCTAGGAGTTATGTCAACTTTGTAATGTGGTTCTTGTAATTCTCCATATCTTGCACTATTTTTTCAATCTTCTCCTCTGTTGGTATGTTCCATTCTTGCATGTTCTCATGAATAGTTTTGAACACTTCTTCCAACTACTACTCTAATATTCTAGTGCATTTCTTTATTTCTTCCCTCTTGAACTACACCTGGTTAAGTGTTATCTCCAATGTCTTCTTTACTTCGCTGGACAATTGTAAAATTGTAGCATCTGCATGGGCCCTCGATTGAATTTTATGTGCAACACTTATTTGAAGTTTGTATAGTTCCTTCGTTGGATCCTTCAGCAGTGCCAAGTCCAAATGATCAATTTTCTTTAATGGATTTTGCATTGTATTCCCATCCACTTGACACATTCCCCGAGTGATAAAGAATAATTGTTCCCCATAGCTATGATTTGTTCTATCTACTGTTCTGGAAATGTTCTTTCCTTCACATTTTTTTGTTGTTGCTCCTGTTCTTTTTGATGTGCTATAGTGAGTTGCAATTGTTCTAGTGTATCCTTGACCTCTATCAATTTCTAGATTATCTCCTCCATTTTCTTCTCAGCATCATACCACGCTTCTGTTGTTTGATCCTTCACTTTCTCTATGACTAAATCTACATCATCCTTAGTAATTGTAAGCTCATGAATTACCTTATGCACCTTCGTCTTCTTGCGCTGGCCTACTGACTGCAATATTGTCCTTTTCAATGGAATTTTTTATGTCTGTGCAATTGTCACTGGTATATCCATATATGGGAGATCTCCACCTCTTGTTTCCTTCGACATAGGAAGACTTGTATCTTTCTGCACTCCTCCATTTGGTTCTATTGCATGCTCCTTCTATTGCGCTGAAGGATTTGGGATAATATTCTTCTGGCTTGGATTTCAAGTTGTTGTACTACCCCCTGTTTCTCTGGCGTTCTTTGTTTCCCTCCTTGTATTGGCTACTGGGCTAGTTGTCTGCTTTGAAGTGCTATCCTCTGCTTGCTTCTTAGCTTTTGGTACCTTCTTTGTATTTACTGACACCTTCCATTCTTCAAGCCAATCCTTCATGGCCCAATGCACTTCTTCTCCTCTGACACAATACTTCAAATGTAGCCACTCCTTGCGACACTTCCTCAAAATTTTACATGCCATAAATTATTTTGCCAACCTCATTGTTAGTTCACTGATTATTAGGTCAATGTAAGAAGACCTAATAGAAGCTTCCGCTTCTAGAAATATTTTTGTCTAGAAGTTTCGTTAGGAGGTAGAATTAGAATAAATAAGAGCAAGAGGCATTGGATATTTTATTCTTGGAGATTATTGTAATGGATCTCTACTATGTTGGAGGTTTCCCCCCTCGAAGAGACAAGTGAAAAATTCTATCATTAATAAAGGTTCTCTTTCTGGTGTTATTCTAGTATTATTATGATATTGTTCTTGATATATCATTGTTGTTCTGTTATTTCTTGCTCAATATTTTTGTTTTTCATATTATATTATATTTGGAATATTGCAAGTGGTATCAGAGCTCTTTCCAAGGCACGACTTGTGGGGTAAATTTTGTCAGGGTAGAGACGTATTCCAACATATTTAAGATATAGAGATATGTCGTTATGCACATAAACCCACATTTAGGGAGTCATACATGCAATAAATACAAGTGGCTTTTAAGCACACATTTATTGGCCACCCTTGTAACCCCTAGTGGTACCCCTTCGAGTGATAACTCATCGGACATCATCTGTATATGGATCGGCCTAGGCATCCTAAATACCTCTGTAGATAAATCGATTGACCGCATGATTGCTATAGTGTCACTGAGAACAATAATCGGGAAGATACTCTCTAGTACCTCGATAGTCGGGTAGTATGTCTAAGGGTACGGTATAGCCTCCTTAGTCGGTGCCCTGAGATATTGGGCCGAGTACTATTCTTGGACCCTGCACGTATATCAGAGAGTTATAGCATAGGGAAAACCCTTGTCTATAGAACCCTTGAATACCCTAACCCTTGGGACTAAAAAATCAATAGAACCGATAAGATCTATTGTCCTACAACTGTGTCTCATGCATTCTAGTTGCAAAATTCCTACACATTTCTTCCTGTTAAGAATTTATCCATTGCGTCACTGCAATATTATTTAGATTGAATTTAAACTCCGCAGGAGTAAAATAAAAAAGGATGGGACCTGTCAGCACCCTTATTTGTAACATAGTCCATTGCATTCCTCTCTTCATTCTGATTGTGTTGGTACCCTTCACTTTTAAGCTTTTTTTTTCTCCATGGTCCCACCCCTTTTTGAGACACCCTTATTCGACACATATCCCCTTAGACTCCTCTCTTTGTCTTGATCACCCTGGTACATCTCACTTTTTTGGTCGCGATTTTTGTCTTGACACCTCATCTACTATATAATCTGCTATCATGCCAACCACCCAAGATCAGAACCAAGAATACATCGATACTAGGTTATCCATCTTAGAATCGCGAATGGACTCCATCCATTTACCATACAAAAAAAAATCAACAACTCCCTCCATGCAACAATCCAAGAATCCCTCTGGGTCTCCATGCAGGAATTCATGAAAGGAAAGTAGGTAGAGACTAATGCAGGGGACCCTCAACATTCCCATTATGAGCATACTCATTCCTCCCACTCCCCTTGGGGTTCTCCACACTCTTGGAACAAGGTGCCCAAAGTTGACATCCATAAATTTGATTGATCCAACCTCGCAGGGTGGGTCTCTCAAATGGAACAATACTTCTCCCTCAATAATATTTGGGATAATGAGAGAAAACTCCATGTAGGGATTTTTTACCTAGAGAAAGAAAGATGGAAGTGGTGGTAATGGCATAATAAATGTTATCTAGGAAATCCTACTTGGAACCTGTTCACTAAAGTAGTTTGTGCCCGTTTTTATAGGGAATCACAATTTTTGGGTAGACTCACCAAGCTGCACCAAACTGGATCAGTCACAGATTTCATCATGAAATTTGAACAATTGGCTATCCGGACTAAAGGCTTCTCTCATTCATTTTACCTTGAATGTTTTATCAACAACTTAAAGGAATCCATCTGGGCTCATGTGAGCATGCATCATCCTACTACCTAGTTGACGATATGTCAATTAGAAAAGGAAGAAGACACCATCCTTCAAGCCCCACCCATGAGGGCTCTAGTTCTCAACTATCCTTGCCTCGGGGCTCACCTAGCTCCAACACAAACATTGAAGGTCCAAAAAGTATCTCCATATGAAATGGTAAAATGTCGCAAGAAAGGACTTTGCTACTATTGTGATGAAAATTAGTCACCATGGCATAAATGTAGAGAACAAAAGTTCTTCCAGATTGATGCATCTACTTCATCTCCTTCTAATGGAATCCCATATGATGAGGCTCTTGGATCAGATGAGGTTGCACCAAGTGATCACACCGAAGCTCCTGTTGTAACCCTTGTGGAACCAAAGGAACTCATCATATCGCTTCATGCACTTTCAAATATTTCATCCTCGTAGACATTGAAGCTCAAGGGATACATAAAAAATCGGACGGTGGTGGTGTTGATTGATAGTGGTAGCACCCATAATTTTATTCGTCGCAGGCTTGCTGATGAGATCGGATGCTTTTTCCACCTTGTTTCTAATTTTCATATCCTCATCGCTAATGGTGGTACAATGAAGTGTGGGGGCTGTTGTGAGAATGTCAAAGTCCAAATGGGTGATTATACTTTCAAAACCCACATGTTCTCTATTTCCATGGGTTGTTTTGATATTGTATTAGGTGTGGAGTGGATTTTCACTCTGGGCCAATCAAAATGGACTATAAAGAATTATATGAGCTTCACCTGAGACGCTCACTCCTATACCCTCTGCGGTCTCCAAGCGGGCTCTCCTAAAATGATCATCTCTCACAAGATGGAAAACATGTTGAAGAAAGGCCACCATGGTGTGATTGCTCATTTTAATTCCATCAAGTTCACTGAACATGCCTCTCAGTTAGTTCCTCATAACATACAACTCATATTGGACAAGTACCCCAAGGTATTTGAGATTCCCACAACTTTAGCTCTCTCCAGGGGTGAGCATGATCATAACATCCCTCTCCTTCCGGGCGGTCAACCCACCAATGTATGTCCCTACAAATATCCATTTTCTTAGAAAAATGAAATAGAAAAGACGATACAGGAATTACTACACGCATGGGTAATTCTCCCCAGTACTAGCCCATATTATTCAGTAGTGGTGATGGTCTTAAAGAAATAAGGTACTTGGCGCATGTGCCTTGATTTTCGTGCCCCGAATAAACTCACCATCACAGATAAGTTTCCCATTCCTGTCATTGATGATCTGTTGGATGAACTCAAGGTGCTTTTGTCTTTACCAAATTAGACCTTCGCTTAGGATATCACTCGATCTGCATGAAAGAGACAAATATTCCGAAGACTTCTTTCAAAACTCATGAAGGAAATTATGAATTCTTGGTCATGCCTTTCGGCCTTTGCAATATGCCATCCACCTTCCAAAGTCTCATGAATAAATTATTGAAATCTTACCTTCAGAAGTTTGTCTTTGTTTTCTTTGATGACTGTTAAGGTTTAAGATATTATTAGGTTTCTTTTCAATTTACTAGATAACCATAGCATAGATAGGATCACTGAGAGAAACACAACCACAAGATACACAACATTTATCCTAGGAAAACCTCATGGGGGAGAAAACCCAACAAAAACTTCCTTAATATAGATAGCCAATACAATGTCAAGACAATAAACCAAACATTAGAGAATATCCTCCACTAAGCAATACACCTCCCTCTTCCTTCTTCTCCCAACCGCTGCTACCAAACTTGTGCACTAGCAAATGAGTGAGTGAAAAAATGAGGTGATGTCTTCCTTTATTTATACAAACTGACAAGTGTTGAAAATGTGTCTTTTCACTGGACATGACTAACTTGTCTTCTTAGTGGTTAAAACCACTTTAATTAGCCTAGGGGCCGACTTCTCAATTTGCATAATATATTTAGGGTTTGACCAATCTACAAAAGAGGATTTGATCAATTACAATTCCCGACACGATCAATCCACAAAAGGGGATTGATCTAATGAATAATAATTCAATAATAAATAGAATAACTAAAAAGTAAATGTTATATTAAAACTAAAAAATAGATATCATATTAAAACTACATCATTAATTAGAAGTCATATTTATAAAAAAAAGTGTAACAATAATAGTTAAAAAAAAAAACATTCTGAAAGCCTTTAAGTACACAGATTTCCTATTAAAATCCAATCATTCCGTAGGGGAGTTTCTTTATTTCAAAGAATCAAATGAATGGAATAAGAAATAAATGTTTTAAAATCGCATCATTTACACAGATTTCCTATTAAAATCCAATCATTCCGTAGGGGAGTTTCTTTATTTCAAAGAATCAAATGAATGGAATAAGAAATAAATGTTTTAAAATCGCATCATTTCGTAGGGGAATTTTTTTATTTCAAAGAATCAAATGAATTAATAAGAAATAAATGTTTTAATGTAGTGTTTGATATAAGGTGATCGAATTAGTCTTATGTTAATTTTGAAATTATAAATATTGAAATAAATTTATAATCTCGAATTAATGCGAAATTTATAATTGTTAAAATCCAATTTTACATCCAATTAAAAAAATCACCAAATTAGTAAAACCTGGCACGCTTCCAAAGGCTTTAAGTACTTCGATACCATGATTGTGGAAGCTTTCGCTTTAATGAATTACATAAACTTTTTTTTAATGACATAAAAATATCTTATGATGGATTTAATTTTTTTTAAACTACATCATTTCGTGAGGGAAGTTCTTTATTTTTAGTAACCAAAGAATTTTTTTTTCCTTAAAATTGGACATAAAAAAAAATATCATGACGGATTTAATGCTTTCGAAACTACATCATTTGGTAAGGAAAGGAATTTCTTCCAAGCTTGTTTGCTCTCGTGGAGTGAACCTGGAGTGAGTGGAGGCGATTTTAGGTTTTGAGAGTCGATTTTAGGTTTTCGAACACGAGGGCTCTGCGGCTAGGTCTTGCTAGCCGCATCCCTGGTTTTTCTTCCAGAGCGGGTGGGCAGGTTTTCGGTCGACGTCAGGGGTGGATCTGGGCAGCAGCGTTGCAGGCAACCGGGTGGAGCACCATGCTTTGCGGTTTACGGTCGGCGTCGGGGGTGGTTCTGGGCGGCGGCGCTGCGGGCATCCGGGTGGAGCTCCATGTTTTGGGCACGCGGCCCTGTACGTGGGTTGCGGTCGGCTCTGTGCTGGATTTTCGACTGGAGGCCAGCAGGGCAGCTCTTGGGGGGGTTTCGACCTGTGGGGTCTTGTTTCAGCGGGGTGGAGAATCGATTGGCAGCTGTGATGGCACCCGCGTGGAGCGCCATTGTGGGCGCTAGGGACCATTTCGCTGTCGGCGTCGTTTTTTTTCCTTCTGCTGCTGTTGGGGGCCGAGAGGGTCCAAGGGGTTGTTTCGGTGCCTTCTTTCCCATAGATTTTTCCTCAGTGGGGGCTTGTTTGGCGGTGGTGGAGAATCGATTTTTGGCTTCTTCATCTTGCTTTTGATGGGTTTTTTCCTGCCTTGTTTTTTGGTTCTCTTGTTCACAGCCTGCGTGTTGTGCTGGGTTGTGTTGCTTTGTTTGCTTCCGAGCATGGGTGTTGGAGTAGTACTGTTATGAACACAGCTTGTTGCTGACTTTGTAAACGAATTTATACTTTATATAAATTTGAGATAATTTTTTCTTGGAAAAAAAAAGGAAAAGAATTTCTTTCATTTTAGTAACCAAATAAAATCAAATGATAAAGTAATGGTATCCAAGTTTAAGTTGTTTATGTAAACTGAGGATAAACATTTTATACGTACACTGCTGGTCCATCCATTCATAAATTTGATTCCATTTCACATAGTATTAACATTTTCGTATTAATTTTAATAGATATCAAATATATTATTCAAAAGTTTTAAAAAATTTAAGCGCATTTTTCCATTAATTAGCAAATGCCAAATGCCAAATGGATGGACACAGGGAACGTAACACGAAGAAATAAATCATATAAATTATAGTAGATTGTAACAAGAACACTCGTAACAAAAATAATATACTCTCCTACATTAATTTTTAAATTACAAAGGATTAACATGTAGAAAAAATGACCATGATTTTTTTTTGTGTGAAAGTCACGTTGTACACTGGTTTTGATATTATGTTAATAAACAAGGGCAGCGAAGCAGCGTAGTCCCTGTTGAATTTAATGCAATTAAATGGAAGAATTTTCAAAAGGCAAAAATATTTCAATGTTGAAGTATGATTACAATAGCAGTCTAATGTTGTAGTATGAGAAAATGCAGTTTTGTGAATTTTATAAAGAAGTATAGTTGCAAACTAGAGTAGATGGTGTGATGCAATTGAATGGTAAATATTGTAATGAAGGCTAATTTATTGTGTGATTGATTTTATTGGATCGCTGATATTGTACATAACAAAAGTGAAGGAAGCGAAATGTGATTCAATGCATGATTGCCCATAAGCTAGGAWTKTTTTTTCCATCRAAAATATTCCAAGGTAGCATTGCACAAAAGATTTCATTTTTTTATAAGCGAAGTGCAAGAAATTTACAAGATATGCATATATATTAATATATACATTGTGTAATAACCATATGTGTTCTATCTTTAAGAAGGCGGAAG
>JZKD02S2281078.1:315138-350865 GCA_000966675.3 Picea glauca | reverse complement strand
TTTTTTTTTTTTTTTTATATTAGGGGAATTGACAACTCGTATGGAGCATATATAAATCGGAGTGAAAGGATTTATTTTTTTAAACTACATCATTTCGTAAGAAGGAATTTCTTTATTTTTAATAACCAAAAAAATAAAAAAATAAACAAATGATAAAGTAATTGTTTCCCAATTTAAGTTGTTTATGTAAAATGATAAACATTTTAGAATACACGGCAGGTCTATGCATTCATAAGTTTGATCCCATTTTACATTATATTAACATTTTCATAAATTATAGTATTAATATTTTCGTATCAATTTTAATAGATATCAAATATATTGATCAAAATCTTTCAAATAATATTCAAAAGCATTTTACATAGTATTAATATTTTCTTATCAATTTTAATAAATATCAAATATATTAATCAAAATCTTTCAAATAATATTGAAAAGCTTTAAACTATTGTTTAAACGCATTTTCCCCATAATTAAGACATGCCAAATCGATGAAGACAGGTAACATAACACACAAAGAAATAAATCATAGCAGATTGTCTGAGACAAATCTCTATACCTAGCAACAAAAATAATATACTCTCCTCCATTAATCTTAAATTTACAAACGATTAACATTAACGTGTAAAAAATAACCATGATCATGGATATCTTTTATGTGAGAGACATTAGGTTTTGATATCATGTTAATAAATACAAGAGTAGATATTGTTTTCACATATCATAATGATTTTGGTTTTGGTTGATTTATTTAATAATTTAATAGCACATATATAAATATATAAAGGTTTATTTTTAAGATAGACACATTATCATATGATAGTAACAACTTTTTGAAAGAATATTTCAATTACATATTAATTTGGGAGCTAAATTTGTTGGAGAGAATCTTTCATATGTGCAATGTCTATTAACTCATATCATGCATATGTACAATAGGAAGTGACCTTTGGTTTGATCTTTTAAGAGGTCCAAATGACTCTTCCTATTCACCTATGACTTTTCATATTTCTCCTAGTTTAATGTTTACAATGTACCTCAATCCCTAAGGATTAGGTATCTAATATTCCCCCAATAATTATGAACTTTTCAAACCTTTCTCTTTGCTTTGGTGATGTCCGTGATTTTCTCATTTTAGGAACAATGTCTCAAATAAATAGTCTTTTTCTCTACATCATATTGAATGAGATGGTACTTTTTTGTTGATGTGCTTGTTTTGATCATGGAATCCAGAATTCTTGGCCAACTTGATTGTAGAAGTATTGTCAACCAAATGAGGAGTAGAATTCACCTATTTCCCCTAGAAATTTTCAAGTATTTCCCCAAGCCACACAATCTCCTTTGTTGCTCTTGAAAATGCCACATATTCTACCTCTATTGTGGAATCCGTTGGAATTGATTGTTTGTGTGATCTCCAGGAGATAGTTGCTTATCCAAAACTCATGAGATAGCCTGAAGTTGACACTCCATGTTATTCATCCTTATCAAATTCTGAATCAGAATATCCAATCAAGTTGAAGTCATCCACCTTAGAATACTTGAGTCCAAAATCTTGAGTTCCCTTCAAGTATTTTAAAACTATTTTTGCAGCAGACCAATGTCCTTTACAAGGTTTTTGCACAAACCTATAGAGAATCTCAACAATGAATGAAATATATGGTCTGGTAGTGGTAAGGTAGATAAAACTTCCCACGAGTTATATGTACTTGGTTGCATCCTCAAATTCATTCCCTTCTTTTGATGTGAGCTTCGAATTCTGTTGCATTGGAGTAGAGAGAGGTTTACACTCAGCCATGCCAAACTTGTTCAACAATTCTCCAATGTACTTATTTTGTGGGATGAATATGTTCTTTTGATTTTGAGTGACTTCAATGCCGAACTAGTAGTGAATATGTCCCAAATATATCATCGCAAATCCTTTCTTCAATTATTTCATTATGGATGCAATGTAGCTTTCATTATTCCCTATTATTAATAGATCATCTACATATGTTGCAAGATATATAATAGTTTTTCCAACTTTCTTGACAAATAGAGTTGCATCATCAAGATTAAAGATATTGAAATTCAATTTCGAAAGATACTTAGTTACCTCTTCATACCAGGCTCGTAGTGCTCGTTTCATTCCATATAAGGATTTGATGAGTTTCCATACTTTTTGTTGTTGTCTCTTCACAACAAAACCTTATGGATGAGACATGAAGAGATTCTCTTTCAAGTCTCCATTCAAGAAAGTATTCTTCACATCCATTTGATGGACTTTCCATCCATTTTGTGCTACCAAGGAAAATAAAGTACAAATGGTATCCCATTTTATTGTGGGGGGGGTGGGGAGCCTCCTCATAATCAACATCTTCTTTCTGTGCAAATCATTTTTCCATGGGCCTTTCTTTGTTCTTGTCAAGTGAGCCATCTGATTTATACTTATTCTTGAAGACCCACATGCATCCAATTGGTTTGGTTATGAATGGAGGGTCCACCAACTTCCATGTCCCATTCTTGGTGAGAGCATCATACTCCTTTTGCATGGCTTCTTGCTAGTCATCATGAGAACTAGTTTGTTTAAAGAAAGTTGGTTCAAATTTAGATAAATTTAATTCATGGCCATATGAAAGATCCATATCATCTGTACATCACCTGAATCTGAATTATCTACACCACCTCCATCTTGTCTTGTAGAAATTTTGGTTCTTCTCTTTCGAACCTCATCAATATGAACACTTTCAAGTGTCTTTATGAGCCACTTTGGTGGACCTTTCTGAGATGGTCCAAATTGCTCTATTAATTGAGATGGTGTTGCATTTCCATGAAGGTTCAACCTTTCAATATTCTTAATCACATCATCCAAACAAACTTCATGTTCTGATGATGTGGTTGGAACTTTGTTGGATTTGTTTGGGCTGACCCAGGTTCTACTTTAGGTTTCCAACAAAACTCTAAAAACCATCGACCCTTCTGGAGACTAGAAGGAAAAACTACGCATAGAGTGCACAATGAAGTCTCACATGAGATGGATTATGAGTGACTGTAGGATCCAAATGTCTGTAATCATGGAAGGGAGATTGTTGTGGGGATGTCAAACATTCTTTCTACCTCAACATACATCATATATATTATTCCAAGACATCATTTTATCCATATCTACCATTATGTAACCATTTGAATTCATTGAGATTCATTTTGCAGTAAATATCATAGCTATTCTACTGTGCAATACATTTTACTTCTACCATATTCATTTATTCATCATAACTAAGTAACTACAAGAAATAAGACAAACATTCCACACAGAGACACAAATTTTTACCATGGTTCACCCCCCTAGGCTATGTCCACAAAGATCTAGCATTCTTCACTCTTTTATTATTCTTTATCAAGTTTATAGCGTTGCACATTACATATGAGGTGCACATGTATATGAGGTTGAAAATATCGCACCAAGCTCCACACCTTGCGACCTTATCCTCGATTACAACTCATCTCTTTGTCTCCCAAAACTGACTCTGACTCCAAAACTAGCTCTAAGATCTCTCCACATTAGCTCATCCTCTAGAAATATCACTACCATCTATTTATATTACAAAAATGGGTTAAAACCCATTACAAAATGACCAAAACCCTAACCCACTAACCCTAAGTGGATTATATTAGTCCACATTATAACTCCTTTAGTGTAGTTGGTTCATAATCCAACCATTTTCTTCATTGATCTACGTCTTTCTTCCTTCCTTTAACCTTCCTCGTTTCCTGGTGTTGTTTTTCCCTATTTTTTTACACATGCTCCTTTTCTGGTCCATTTTCTAATTGTCTTCATAAATTACCACGCTTTTCCCTAAAATGGCTTGCACAAACAGGCCCCCAATAATCACATGTGGCTCGTCTCGAGCCACTCAGGTAGTGTTTTCTTCCTGAACTAACTTCTATAACTACTGGAACCTACTTGAAACCTCTTCAACTCAGCATTTTACTTTCGTTCTCTTCTCTGCTACAATATCCAAAGTTTACACAGTAATATGCTCCTTTAACAATTCTTCACTCTAGAACCCAACTTGCTCAATCTGACCCTTTGATGTGTCAATCTCTATCAACATTTGTTCTACTCCTTCTTGTAGTGGTTCCAACTACACCTGTCTTGACTGCTTTTCTTCTTGTATAGTCTTCAACTATTCCTACAAGTTCTTCAACTCCTGGGAACTTTTCAACCTGTCTGATATTGTCATCACTTTCCTCCTCTGCTTTATTTCTTGCACTACAATATTTACCCCTTTTTCTTTCTTGTCTAACTCCTGCAGTTTCTTATCCTCTTGAAGATTTGTCCATAACTACGTGCTCTTATTATATAGCTCTGTGATTTCATGAATCATCCGTGCAATGCACTCTGTATGACCTATAGCCTCCTACTCCCTTTTTGTTTGTACTTTTGCTGGAGTGTTAGGTGTTTCTAGGAGTTATGTCAACTCTGTAATGTGGCTCCTGTAATTCTCCATAGCCTGCACTATTTTTTCAATCTTCTCCTCTATTGGTATGTTCCCTTCTTGTGTGTTGTCAGGAATAGTTTTGAACACTTCTTCCAGCTGCATCTCTAATATTCCAGTGCATTTATTTGCTTCTTCCCTCTCAATCTGCACCTGGTTAAGTGTCATCTCCAATGTCTTCTTTACTTTTCTGGAAAATTGTAAACTTGTAGCATCTATACGATCCCTCGATTGAATTTACTACGCAACACTTATTTGAAGTTTGTATAGTGCCTTCGTTGGAACCTTGGGCAATGCCAAGTCCAAATGATCAATGTCCTTTAATGGATTCTACATTGTATTATTGTCCACTTGCAACATTCCCTGAGTGATACAAAATTTTGTGTTCCCCATACCTATGATCTATACTGTCTCCATTTTTGGAACTATTCTTTCCTTCATATTTTATTGTTGTTTCTCCTGTTCTTTTTGTTGTGTTATAGTGTGTTTAAATTGTTCCAATGTATCCTTGACCCATGTCAATTTCTAGATTATCTCCTCCCTTTTCTTCTCAACATCATACCATTCTTATGTTGTTTGATCCTACACTTTCTCTATGACTGACTTTGCATCATCCTTAGTAATTGTAAGCTCGGGAATGCCCTTATGCACCTTCATCTTCTTGCACTAGCCTGCTGACTCCAATATTGTCCTTTTCAATGGCAATGTTTATGTATGTGCAGTTGTCATTGGTATATCCATATCTGGGAGATCTCCACCACCTGTTTCCTCTGGCATAGGAAGACTTGTATCTTTTTGCATCCTCCATTTGGTTCTACTACATGTTCCTTCTCTTGCGTTGAAGGCTTTGGGATAGTATTCTTCTTCCTTGGATTTTGAGTGGTTGTACTACCCCCTTTTTCTCTGGCATGCTTTGTCTCCCTCCTTGTATTGGCTACCGAGCTAGTTGTCTGCTTTGAAGTGTCAACCTCTACTTGTTGCTTAGATTTTGGTACCTTCTTTGGAGTTACTAGCACCTTCCATTATTCACACCAATCTTTCATGGCCCAATGAACTTCTTCTCTTGTGACACAATACCTCAAATGTTGCCACTCCTTGCGACACTTCCTCAAAAGTTTACGTGACATAATTTTTTTCACCAACCTCATTGCTGATTCATTGATTCGATTAATGATTATTCCTCATGATCCTTTCTCAATGCCATATTTCTTCTTCATCTCCTCTGCTAAATATTTTTTCGTTGTCTTGTCATCCAAATAGTGCTCTAGTTCTTCTTCATTTGTTGGTAGACCTTTGATCTCTTCAATTAAGTCCAAATCTATTGGTACACAGATCTCCATCCATAAGATTGAAAATGTGTTGAACCTACACAGAATAGATCTAGCTAGAAAATACTACACACATTTGCAAAGAGAAATTGAGAAAGAAGAAGGAGAGAAAGAATAGAAGAAATCTCATTAACCATTATGAATAATGAATAATTTACACATGATATACTATGTATAACTCAATCAATGCACAATGGAGGAGAACCAATGCACCATAGTGGTGGTCTAGAGTGATTTGGACACACACCAACAGTTACGGGAGTGAACTGCCACCTAGTCTAGTCTCTTAGGAAGTTACGGGAGTGAACTGCCACCTAGCTGAGTTAACTAGTCAACTATTGTTCAGTTAACTGACTGAACATAGTGTAGTGAGGAGTAGATCAAGGAATCAAGGGTAATGCACCAGTATGGTGATGATCCCAATGTTGCATGGTGACAAAACCAATGCAACATCTAGACTCAACTCAACTAGTCAAACTGAAGTGTCAACTAAAAGAGAATATTCTCCAGGTGGAATATTCTCCCCTAAAATATAGGAGACTGAATAATGACTAATTATGACTAATAAACAAGGAAAAACCTTCGGAAAAAGAAATCCTAGGTGTGTGTGTGTGTGTGAAGTAACTCCAACACCCCCTTAACATCATTATGGTGAAAAGAAAGAAAGGGTCCCGACAATGAGGCCATGTTAAGTACCCAAATACAAAAGATACATTGAAAATAAAGTGAGGAAAGAGGGAAAACCTCATGGTAAAACCCCTCCCTCAAGGTACAATGTATGTAAAAAAGAACTATAGTTGCTAGGTAATTGTTTCTTTCACTCCAAGACAACTTCGTAGAGAATGGAACTTCTTCTTAGTGAAGGTCTTGGTGAATATGTTTGTAACATCCCTAGCCTTCAACAGGCTGGACAATGCTACCATGTGGAAATACATACATACATAGATATATCTGATATGCATTTTAATCGAAATAAAACACATAAAATAATGTTACTACTACCATATAGATTCAAATGTAATAGACAATAATTCATATACGCAACAGAATAGATAATAACATTCAAGCATCACAGACATGCATAACATACAAATTAAGCACATTAATAATACTTATCTTTTCAACTAGAGTAACACCACCAAATACGTGCAGAACTTCCACGAACCCCCCATCCTTAGACCACACTGCTCATCATGCTCAATAGTGGGTCACCCTTGAGCTGGGACCAAGCTCCACCCAGGGCAAGGGAATCCTAGACTAGGCCAAGGTTACAGGAAAACTGCACAGTGCAACCGAAAGGATTCTCCCCAGGAGCCTTCTTACGCCCTCTACTCATGAACTCTCATTCCCCACATGCATGTTCCACCCAAGAGTATACACCTTGACTATCACCCAGTCCATCAGATGATTCACCTCCCTCTTAGGGTCTTGGCAACATGCCGGATCAAGAATTCTCAGAGCTCCATAGCTGGTGCTAGACTCTCTCTGGGAGAAACCACTTCCCAACAAACTCTCTCACCTGGAGAGAGCTGCTAACAGGTCTGACAACTTTCCTCTTTATCCACTTTTGACTCAATTCCAACACAATGAGGACAACAACAAGGCTCAGTAGGGAATAGACGATGGTAGCAAGCCACACTCAGGCCAGGAGCTATGTGGCCACAACAACCAACTGGAAAATGGGTATGGACACCAAAAATGACAACAGTTAGATGCTAAGACTCAGCATGCTTAGGTCACTACCCAGGTGCATCGGGTTCCATAGGAGACACAAGACAACCCACAAATTATGGGTTTCAGAGATGCGTGAGGGTATGCTGGGATCAATGATGGAGGTTTCCGGTTTAGAAAGAGGAAGACAAAATACAAGATCGAACCCCCAACATGGATGACTTCTGTAGCTTTAACTACATGCGCCCAGGTCAATACTTGTCTTCCTAGAGTTTCCTTTTGCACATGTTTCCTCTCCCAAGACTTAGGATAAAAACATGTCTTTTACACAGCTTTAGAATAATAATAAATTATTATTCTCAAGGACTTAAGCCCCTAATCTTAGCCCCTCTTTCCAACCTTTCAGCCCCCTTTCCCTTACCCACCTTGTGGAATCTTATTTCTCCATCACTCTTTCTTCATGGTCGGTCTACACACAACGATGTTTGTATTTTTATTAATGATCTTCATATTTACATATACAAAGTCATGCTCATTGGCCTTGGCATCTATCTTACCATCCTAATAAACACATAAGTCTCTCATCTTATTGCCACTCAACTCACCATCCTATAAACAAAATTACAATTTAGTAGGGGCTCAGCCTTGGGGTATTACAATCCCCTCCCCTTATTTTTTCACTGTCCTCAGTGAAACTCTTTACATAACATCAATAAGATTTCCAAAATATTCAAAAATATGCGGGTACTCTTCCTGCATAGCATCTTCATGCTCCCATGTTGCATCCTCAGGACCGTACCAGTTCCACTGGACCTTTACAAGCCCTATGGATCGATTCTGGAGATGTTTTCTCTTCCAGTCCAATATGCGCACAAGATGCACTTGCAAGCCACCTTCTTGCTCCACCTAAATCACATTCCAATCGATTACATGATTAACATCAGGTATATATTTATTAAGCAATGAAATATGAAACACATTATGCACAGTCATGGATGCAAGAAATGAAAGCATATATGCAACTGGCCCAATCCTTTCTAGGATTTCAAATGGCCCACAAAATCTGGTTGCCAACTTCGAACAATTTCCTAGCCTCAGGGAACTTTTGTTGGCTTTTACTTTCAAGAAAACATGGTCACCCACTTTAAACGCTTGGTGGGTTCTATTCTTATCAGCATATGTTTTCTGCCTATCTTGGGTCGCCTTCAAATTCTGTTTAGTCTTCAACATTTTCTCTTCCATCTCCTTGAGCAAATCTGGCCCAACTATTTCTCTATCAACTGGGTTGTCCTAACTTATTGGAGTGTTTCACTTTCTTCTATAAAGTGCTTCAAATGGGCTCATCTTTAGTGATGCTTGATACCCATTGTTGTAGGTGAATTCTACCAGCTGTAGGTAGTCTATCCATTTAGATGGTTTGTCCATCACATACATCCTTAGCATGTCTTTTATCACTTGGTTCACCCTCTTAGTCTTCCCATCATATTCAGGATGATAAGTAGTGTTGAAGTGCAGATTCATTACGAACCCCTTGAATAACCATTTCCAAAACTTTGAGGTGAATTTGGGTCCCTGTCAGACACAATTATCTTGGGAATACCATGTAATCGTGCTATTTCCCTCATAAAAATATCAACAACGTTAGCTACCTTGTGAGTAGTCTTTAGTGCAATAAAATGGGAAGCTTTTGTAAGATTTTCCACCACCACCATGATTGAATCATGTTTTTTGCCTGTTCTGAGCAATCCTGTGATGAAATCCATTGTCACTACCTCCCACTTCCACTCAGGAATGGGTAAAGGTTCTAGCAACCCTGCTGGGTGTCTATGTTCATCTTTAACCTTCTGGCATTCCATACATCTGGCGATGTATTATCCAATTTCCTTCTTCATACCTGGCCAAAAGTAATGGCTCTTGACTGCTGCCATAGTTTTTTGATATCCAGGGTTCCCAACATAAGGAACATTATGCATTTCTTTCAAAATCATAAGTTTCAATTCCTGGATGTTAGGTACATAAATTATGTTCTTGTACAGAAGTGTTCCGTCAGTTTCCAATTTATAATTCTCCACTTTCTATGACATCTTACCTTGTTGTAGCTTTGCTACCAAATCTTTGTATTGCAAATCTGCATTTCCAACTTCCGAAATTATGCTTTTAATATCAGTTTGGTACATACTAATGGCTGTAGCATGCAATTCGTGCACTCTCTTGTTGAGTGCATCAACCAATTTGTTCTCTTTTCCTCTGATATGCTTGATATCAAAGCCATATTCACAAAGAAACTCCAACCACCTACTCTGCCTAGAATTCAAGGTAAGCTTATCAAACAAATACTTAAGACCATTGTGGTATGTTCTCAGTTCGAACCTCTTTCCCATGAGGTAATGCCTCCACTTCTTTAGAGCGTGAACGATAGTTGCCAAACCCAAATCATGAGTGGCATAGTTATTTTTGTGCTCTTTTAGCTTCCTGGACTCATAACATATCATAAATCCATTCTGGCTGAGGACTCCTCCCAATCCTTCTTTGCATGCATCTGTACACACTATGAAATCCTCATTTGAATCTGCAATCCTTAGGATTGGAGCACTAGTTAACAGTTGCTTCAATCAGTGGAAGCTTTTCTTACAATCTTTCGTCCATTGAAATTTCTTCTCCTTCCTTTGCAAGAAAGTGATAGGGTAAGCTATCCTTGAGAACCCTACAATGAACCTTCTGTAATAGCCGGCTAGAACCATAAAGGATCTGGCTTCTGTTACATTCTTTGGCATTGACCATTCTCTGATGGCTTCTATCTTCTCAGGATCCACATCTATCCCATCCTCTGAAATGATATGCCCCAAGTAGTGGATCTGATTTTGATAAAATGAGCACTTGCTCAATTTGGCATACAGGTGGTGCTCCCTTAGCACTTGCAACACCATCCTCAGATGTTGTTCATGCTCTTCCTTTGACTTGGAATACACCAGGATGTCATCCAAAAAGACCATGACAAAATTGTCCAAATAGTCCTTGAATACACCATTCATTAAACACATAAAAACAACGGGTGCATTCGACAACCCAAATGGCACCATTGTGAATTCATAATGACCGTACCTTGTTCTAAAGGTGGTCTTGCTGATGTATTCATCCTTTATTCTTACCTGGTGATATCCTGCTCTAAGATGTATTTTTGAAAATATCTTAGCATCCTTCAACTGGTTAAAGAGATCATCGATCCCCGGTAGAGGATACTTGTTCTTAATAGTCACTTTGTTCAATTGTCTGAAATCGATGCACAATTTCAATGTCCCATCCTTCTTTTTTGCAAACAGGACTGGGGCACCCCAAGGTGACACACTTGGGCGTATATACCCCTTCTTTAGCATCTCTTCAAGCTACAACTGCAGTTCTTTTAGCTCTAGCATACTCATTCTGTAAGGAGCTTTCGACATTGGAGATGCTCTAGGCATCAAGTTTACAGAGAAGTCAATATCTCTCTTTGGGGGTAATTCTGGTACCTCCTGGAATACATCTTCGAAATATTTTAATACTGCATGGTCTTCAATCTTTGACACCTCATCCTTAGATGCTTCCTCCACATGGGCTGCAAATAATTGACAATCTTTCTTGTAGCACTTCTTCAGCTGCATTGTTGAGATTTCTCTGACAGTGACTGCCCTGGGAATTCCATGCACTTTCCTTGGGTTTCCTTCCTCATCCAGGCAAGTGAATGGCTTGTTACGACAATCTAATATGGTGTGGTGTTGGTCCAACTAGTCCATACCAAGTAGACAATCATAAGAACTTAAAGGAAAGATATTCAGGTCTGCCTTAGTACTTAGTCCATTCATGTCCACTAGACATGATTTAACTGACTCAACAATTTCCTCTTGGCTCCTGTAGACAGCTACACCAGCCAAGATTTCTCATGCTTGCTTCTTGGTAAATGCAACCTTTCCACCATTCTAAGATCTACATAACTATGACTAGCTCCTGATTCTATTAAAATAGTAAAGGCATGGTGATTGATCATACCTTCAACTTCAATCATGTGTGACTAATATTGTGCTTGCTTATTGTCCAAGGCTGCGTAGATCCTGGGTACTCTATTTCCCATGTTCTCCACTGTTTCATCTTGCTGAACATTATGAACAACTCTCCCTTTACCATTTTTGTGAGGACAATCTCTGTACTTGTGGTTTCCTTGACATCCCCAACACTGAATGGGCATCTTCCTTGGCCTTTGTTCCCCTACGTTAGTTGTTCTCGACTCTCTAAACGATGGTTGTCCTTGAGGACTATTTCTGAAAAAGGGAGGTTTGCTTCCCTTCTTCCTCTGCTCTTTCTTAAACTTCTTCTGGTCATCCCAAGCCTTCCGAAAAGTAGTATTTTCTCTTTGCTGTTCACATAAGTATTTCACTCTTCTTATCATGTCTTCTATAGTTTTTGGGTCATCATACTAAATCTTTTCCCCAATGGAAGGTGGTAGTCCACTCAGATATCTTTGAATCTTGACAGTCTCACCCTTGATGAACAGAACATACTTCAGTAATTACAAAAACCTTCGCCCATATTCATCAATGGTCATGCTACTGAGCTTGAGTTCAAAGAACTCTTTCATTCTTCTGTCATAATACCTTTTAGTCAAGTTTTATTTTCAAAATACTTCTTGAATTATTTCCAAGTAACATCTTTCTCTCTAATGTGCTACACCTGCAAAAGATGATCCCACCACATGGATGCCTTTCATTTTAGTTGATACATTGCAATTCTTCCTTCTACATGAGAGGAATGATTATGTAGTTGGAAATATTTCCTCATGCCAAGAAATCATGTTTCGACATTTTCCTCCTTCTGGTGTTCTCCATAAAACGAAGGAGGCTTAATCTTGTTCATTTCTCCCTTTAGTTCATCCACTCCAGATCTCATATGATTTTTGGTAGGATATGGGCTTGAACTACTGTGTGCCTCCTTATTGGAATGTTTCGGGGAGTGGCGATGATGCCTGCTAACGGTTCTTGATCTTATTTTCTTCTCAGGGGTTTTGCGACTCCCTGATTTTGTTGAGTCAGTCTCTTTATCCAACTTATTTTTGATTATTTCCAGACTCTTCATCAACTTTAAGTTGAATTCTCCCTATTTATCCTTGGCTTTTAGGAGCTTTCTATTATCTTCTCGGTTAGTCTGGGCATCTTTCTGCGATCGCTCAATGATTTTCATCATATGCCCTTCCTTATCTATCTCTTCTCTGTGTCCATTAGAGTTTAATCCTTCAACTCCTAGGTGGACTTCCATCCCTTTTACTTCATTCTATGAACTGTAAGTAGTCCATGCCTCTTCCATTCCTATGAACTCAGTGTCAATTCGCTTCAATCTTGACACTCGTTGAACTCTTCAAACACAACGTGCAGTCAACCAGAATTTGTCAGGCCATCATTCCATAACAAATCCCATAGAATTCATAAACTGAATTTGTTTTAAGAAACGTTCAAATTTCATGAATTTTCTGAGCTCTGCTTGGCTCTGTAACAATTTCAAGCCTCAACCCTTTTCTCTTAGCCCCAACCCCTGTGACCACGGGCTGTGACCAAGCGCTAGATCGATAGGCGCATAATATGGACTTTAGGTTTCAAGGTATTCATAATACATCATAATAGACTCTCGGAGTTCTGAATTAATGAACTTGCAAAGTAGGGAGGATCAACAGTCCATGTCTACCTAGCATCCAATGGCTGACACTCTATGTGGAACTTCTATCATCGAAGCTTCGGGACTTCGGATCTTCGAAACTTCGGTTCTGGAAGCTTTCACGCTTGCTTCCTTCCAATCTCGCGACTTCTAAACTTCTGGCTTCTCTATCCTCCGAGCCCACATAGTACAATTGTCACCAACTAAGGTGATGGCACATGGTACACCTAGGAAGGTCTACATCACCCTAGGTGACGTCATCCAACCCCACCATGTCTACCCTTTTACTTCGAAACTTCAGGTTTTGGAAGTTTGTGCATCAACACTTTTCCCTTCTCCCGATTGCCGTAGTTCCGAACTCTCCTTGGATAATCGACGACCCTTATCTCTCCTTCAACTAACGTTCGAGATCCAGTTCATGATTCCTTGCTTTGGAAGTGTTCACCTCTCTTCACTTTCAATCTTTCGATTTTGCGAATTCTGAATGGTTCTTGAGACTAAACCGTGCGTGACTTCTTAAGATCTAATGGTCAAGCTCTCCCCTCAGATCTATGGTGTAGATCTCTTCCGGGACCTTGGAGCTTCAGACTTTGGAATTTTGTGCCACAATGCACCCCACTTATCCCTATTTCCGAACTCCGATAGGCTTCTAGGATAACCCTCCTGCACCTTCTCCAGATTTGACGGTCGTAAAAGGATTTCCTTTCCTTCCAAACAGATCCTATGGCCCACATTACTCTGTGACCCAATACCACTTCTATCACGGTTTTATGATACTGCTACTCCTCCTGAGCTTCGTAACACTGCCAAGTTAACATATTGGCACTCAGGAAGGTTCTAAGGTCTGAAATTAGTCCCTCCAGACACGATTTCCACTCAAAACCTTGGGTCCAAAGACCACTTATCCAGCCCATCCAGCCTCAACATTGAAACCTTGGCTTTGATACCAATTTGTAACAACCCTAGCCTTCATAGATATATCTAACATGCATTTTAATCGAAATAAAACACATAAAAAAGCATTACTTCTACCATACATATTCAAATGTAATAGACAATAATTCATATACACAACGGAATACATAATAACATTTAAGCATCACATACATGCATAACATAAAAATTAAGCACATTAATAATACTTATCTTTTCAACTGGAGTAACACCACCAACTACGTCCAGACCTTCCACGAACCTCCCAACCTTAGACCACGCTACTCATCACTCTCAGTAGTGGGTCACCCCTGAGCTGGGACCAAGCTCCACCCAGGGCAAGGGAATCCTAGACTAGGCTGAGGTTACAGGAAAACTACACAGTGCAACTGGAAGGATTCTCCCCATGAGCCTTCTTACACCCACTACTCACGGACTCTCATTCCCCACATGTATGTTCCACCTAGGATTATACACTTTCACTATCACCCAATCCATCGACTTCTTCACCTCCCTCTCAAGGTCTCGGAAACAGGCCGGATCAAGAATTCTCAGAGCTCCATAGCTGGTGCTGGACTCTCTTTGGGATAAAATCACTTCCCAACAAACTCTCTCACCTGGAGAGAGATGCTTACAAGTATGACAACTTGCCTCTTCAACCACTTTCGACTCAATTCCAACACAGTGAGGACAACAACAAGGCTCAGTAGGGAACAAACGATGACAACAAGACACACTCATTCCAGGAGCTGTGTGGCCACAATAGCCAACTAGATAATGGGTATGGACACCCAAAAATGTAACATTCAGACATTGAGACTCATCACTCTCAGGCCACTACCTAGGTGCATTAGGTTCCATAGGAGACATAGGACGACCCACGGATTATGGGTTTCAGAGATGCATGAGGGTATGCTGGGGTCGATGATGGAGGTTTCTTGTTCAGACAAAGCATGACAAAATACAAGAGTGAACCCCCAACACAACTGACTTCTGTAGATTTAAGTGCATGCACCCAGGTTGACACTTTTCTTCTTGGAGTTACATGCATTTCCTTTTGCACATGTTGCCTCTCCCAGGACTTAGGATAAAAACATGTCTTTTACACATCTTTGGAATAATAATAAATTATTATTCTCAAGGACTTAAGTGCCTAAGCTTAGCCCCTCTTTCCAACCCTTCAACCCCCTTTCCCTTACCCACCTTGTGGAAGCTTAGTCCCCCATCACTCTTTCTTCGTGGTCTGTCTGCACATAGAGATGTTTATATTCTTATTAATGACCTGCATATTTACAAATACAAAGTCAGGCTCATTGGCCTTGCAATCTGTCTCACTAGCCTAATAAACACATAAGTCTCTTAGCTTATAACCACTCGGCTCACCAGCCTATAAACAAAATTACAATTTAGCAGGGGCTTGGTCTTGGGGTATTACAATGTCTATTGTCTATTATGCCGAAGGAAAAACTTGTAGGTCTATGATCCCCTCATGTACTAAGTCTCATATGTAGTGCATGTGGATCTCGATGTGCTTCGTACACTGCCTCTGAACTGGATTTCTGCAGAACTTTAGAGTGCTCTAGTTGTCACACCAGATGACGATCGACCGATGAAACTGAATTCCCAACTCAGTGAGAAAATGTTGTAGCCACATAGCCTGAATGGTTATGTTAACTACCCTTATGTACTCTACCTTAGCTGAAGATAGAGCAATGGCAACTTTCTTCTTGCTCCACCAACATTTAATCCTGGAACCAAGACTGAGTGAGTAACCAAATGTAGACTTGTGATCAATTCCATCGCTAGCCCAATCAGAATCAGTAAACCCAATGAGATCTAATGTAGAGTCTATTTCATAATGAATCCCAAAGGTGATGGTGCCATGTACATATCTAAGGATACACTTTGCAACCTTCCAATGTAGCTCATGCGACTCTTGCATGAACCTCGAAACTGCACCAACTACATAGGAGAGGTCTGGTCTGGAGTGTGTGAGATACAACAAGCTCCCCACTAGCTGTATGTATAGTGTGTTGTCAACCAGCGGAGTCTCCCCACCATCCTCAAGTTTGACTCTTGATAGGAAAGGAGTTGGAGCAGACTTGTAGTCTGTCATGTGAAATCTCTCAAGGAGATCTCATGCATACTTGGCCTGAGACAGTTTGATTCCTGATGCATCCTGACTGATCTTGATTCTAAGGAAGAAGTGTAGCAGACCCATGTCCTTCATCAAAAACCTGTCATATAGAATCCTATTTACTGTAGCAATCGCTGAATTCAAGCAACCGGTGATCAACAAATCATCAACATAAATAACTAAGAGTAGAAGTGAATCATCCATCCTGAGCATGTAGACATTTGGGTCTGATTTACAACATACAAAGTTTTGTGACAATAGGTAGGAGTCCATCTTGGCATACCATGCCCTCAGAGCTTGCTTGAGGCCATAAAGGGACTTCTTTAGTTGATAGACCAAAGATGAGTCATGCATGACTCCCTGGGGCTACTCCATATAGATATCCTCAGAGAGATCATCGTGAAGAAATGCATTCTTCATTTCCATATGATGGAATTCCCATCCATTGGATGCCACAATGGCAAGTGCCAATCGTATGGAATCCATTTTTCTACTGGAGCGAAGGTCTCATCATAGTCAATACCATGCACCTGTTGAAAGCCTTTGGAAACAAGTTTGGATTTGTATCTGCTAATCTTTCCATCCACTACACTCTTGGTCCTGTAGACCCATTTTCATCTGACAATTTTCCTCCTAGAAGGAAGGGGAACTAGATCCAAAGTCTGGTTCTTGAGTAGGGAGTTGTACTCCTCCTGCATGGCGGATTCCCAAAAGGGATTTACAACAACTTCACCATAAGACTGTGGATATGAAGACTAAACCAAGAAAATATGCCTGGAGGGAAATGGTCCAGTGGAAGTGATTTCAACAGGAGGATCTTTGAAATTAGATTGAGTCCTCCTAGTATTGGTTGGATCACCAATGAGATCCCCTGCATCCCGAAGAGTATTTTGTGCCCACTTGGGCCTCTGCTCTGGCTCTACAACTGCATCTGGATACTCTAACTCTGCATATGACTGTAATGACTCTGAATCTGAATCATTTGAGTCCTCTAAATCAGAACTCTCGTCTGAAGAATATTCGGCATGTGCATGCTCATCATCTCAAACAGGTGGAAGAATGAAGGTGTTTGCATGCGGTTGTTGAGGTACATGTGAAACACTTTCCTCAAATTAGACACTACGCTCAATGATGATTTGGTCAGAGGAAGGATCAATAAACCTATATTCCTTCACATTGTCAGGGTATCCAACAAAAATACACTTAGTGCTTTGTGGATCAAGTGCCTTCCTCTTTTCAGAGGGAATCTCGGCCCATGCACGTAAACCGAAAATGCGAAAGTGGGTCACTTCCAGTTTGAGTCTGCTCCAAGCCTTGTAGGGGGTCTTATCCTTGACAGATCTATGGGGAGATCTGTTTTGGATATATGTTGCACAATTAAGTGCTTCGGCCCATATTCTTTATGGTAGTGACTTTGCATGCAACATGCAAGATGCCATCTCCTTTAGAGATCTATTTTTCCACTCAACGACTCTATTTTGCTGCAGAGTATAGGGAGTTGTGTGTTGCAACTGAATCCCTGCCTCATGGAAAAGATTATGGATCTCATGATTTACATATTCTCCCCCATTATCAGTTCATAAGACTTTGATCTTCTTTCCGAACTATGTCTCAACCAGGGCTTTGAAATATTTGAGGTGTTGAAAGACCTCAAATTTTTTCTTGAGAAAGTAGATCCATGTAAAAGGTGAGAAATCAACAACAAAAATGAGAACACGCCTCACTTTTCTGATATATGGATGCAAAAAAGGACCCATAGGGTCATTGTGGATCATATCTAAAGGTGCAAAAGCTCTCTGAGACTTTCCTTTGTTGAATTTCTCTTTAGGGTGTTTTTTGAGAACACATCCCTCACATACTCCCTTGGAGAAATGGATGTTTGGTAGACCATAAACCAATATTTGATTGCTAAGTTGTTGCATGTATCTGAAATTCAAATTTCCAAACCTTTCGTGTCATATCCTACTACTTTCATCAGCATGAGTAAGCAGTAAAGGAAAATCAGGTTCAATGAATTCAGAAAATGTATACAATCTAGACTAATGATTTACCTCACTGGTACCAACCCTGGAGTTGGTTTGCATGTCATAGATGTCGACAACATTTGGTGTAAATATGAATTTCTTTCCAATGCCGAAATTCTTCATCTGATACATGGAGATAAGGTTGACAACAATTTTGGGAACATGCAACACATTCTCGAAGCTTCCATTGGTGAGTTCAATCCTTCCTTTGTTAATGACTTCAACAGAAGAGTTGACCCCCATAAGAATAGGAGGACCTTTGAATGTATCCAATGAAGAATGTACTTCTTTTGAGGAAGCCATGTGATCTGATGCTTTTGAATTTACGATCCAAGCATTGAGAGAGGAGTTGATGGAAATCAAGGCATGGCTAGAGTTTCCTTTCTTGGAATTCAGATCTTCTGGCTTCTTCTTCTTGGCACCCTTGGGGATGGGATCTCCAAGGTTGTTTTGTTGAAGTATTTGAGTCATTAGATCTATTGTTTTTTGCATGCATGCGGATTATGGATGGAATCCTTTGTGATAGTACGTGCATTTATCCCCTTTTCTTCCCTTTTCCCCTTTGGATCCGAAGGCATCGATGAAGGGTTTTGTGTACCCTTCCTTCTTCGGATATGCATGAGCTTTCCTTTTGCATTTATCTTTATATTTCTGATATTTCTTGTTGCCATCTTGCACAGTAAGTGCACTCACCTTTGGATCTTTGATTTCTTGCTGCCATCTTGCACAGTAAGTGCATGCGCCTTTAGACCTTTGATTTTGTACTACCCCCTGTTTCTCTGGCATGATTTTTAATTCTGGGCACAAATCCTGATGTACGAGGGTTGTAGTGGTGCAACCTACATATACACATATTGTACTATATGTAGGGCACATATATGTGGAAAAATAATGTTTGTAGCTTTGGGATTTGCAAAAAGGGACTTCAAGTCTGCATAGGGAAATGGAAAAAGGCCTTCTGTGCAAGTTTGCATATTGTGAGGAAAATCTTTCTATAATAGATGCCCCCTAATGTGTGAGGTCAGAGGAGTATATGCGATGGCTGAAATACATTATAAGACCTAGAAGTGGAGTAATGGGGACCCATATGGAAGAACTAGTTCCTCATTACAATATGAACTGACTTTGCAAACATGGATGCCAATTTGAATTACACTACAGATCCATGTGAAAATATAACAAACAACAGTCCATGGCCATGAATAGGAAATACAAAGGTGGTTACATTCCAAAGGTTTTCATAGTCACGAACAAGGCCTAGTAAAACTAGTCTCAAAATAAATATGAAGATATCTGTATACAATGGAGTACAATCTGATCTCCCATGATCACTGAAGTCACATAGGTACTGGTCCAATGAAAGGTAGCAACAACTCAGGGAAGTTGCGACTATAAAATGATGTCTTCAATTCTTCTACACAATCCGCCAAAGGTGCAAATCTACATCCTGTGAATAAAGGAGTTGAGGTTGAACACAATGAGACTTCATTTGATTACCAGTCATTGAGGTATACCGTTAACAAATGCGAGACAACCTACGGATAATGAAAGTAGGTATCAAGGCATCGTGTAGATTCTTACAAGTGTGAATAAAGAATTTTGGGCCGAACACTTGAAGAATCCATCGATCAGGAGACATTGATGTATTCCCAACTGTTGATGGCGAGAGAACCTGCCACTAATGACTGCAAGCCTCTAGGTACTCATAGGAATCTAGGTCTCCTCTCCAGAATAGATGAGTTGAAGTCGATAGAAGGAGACCCATTGAAAGGAGAGAATTAATGCATCTCTCATCATTCAACACAAGGTACAAAGCAAGAGCTTGATGATTTGGAGGAAATCGGATGAAGAACATGTTCACAAACCAACAACCTTGTGCATCTTTTGCGTGTGCCAGATTCAAGTAGTACACAAAAAAGACCCTTTGAATAGCAGACAATGAGGAAAACTATTGACAAAGGTGAGGAAACAATCAATAGGGATAATGACATCCAAGATAGTGCACGAATTCCAATGTGTGAATAGATGTCTTGTCATTGAACACAAGGGAAACCACCCAGTTAGCGACCAATGATGAAATGTTGACTGCTAGGTTCAAGGTTACCTACCAATGAGGAAAGTAGGACCAGGGTGTGCAATAGAACTACAACTTCATGAGATTCTGAGACAGACTGAGGATATGGATGACATGCAAAGTCAAGAGTTCTGAGGAATGGCTGAGACAAGTTGATCGACATCCTTTGAACAAGAGCATGAGACATATGGAAGACTCTAGCAGCATATATCTATGATGAAACTTTGATATGTAGGAGGCATCAATCAAACTCTCCATAGGGACTAGAAGAGTAACCAGTTGGGGGAGTCAACTCTCTGTAACGAGCTCAACTTCCTAAGGTCATGCTAAACCCAAAATTTTGATGACAAGTGGACTCGAAAATTTTGTGCTCTATTCAAAGGTGACACGATTGCTGCCAATATAAGATAATATTCCCTTCTCGCTCATATTTTTTTGTTTTTTCATATTCAAATGAATCCTATGATATAGAGGAGGAAGTGAGTGTCGCAAGTAAGAAAAACTAGTTCCACCAGTGGAACATACCTATGCTTAATGCAAGAAGGTGCATGCAGGAGATGGACACTTGGGGTAATGTTTCCTCCTGGGTATAGGGTGTCAATCTACAAAGGATATAAACGAGGCTCTACTTGGTTGAGGATGCAAACTATTGAGGTAAACAACTTATAATGCAAAAGAGAGAACCAACAATAGGCTCAATACTGAAAGTAAGGGCATGAGATGCAATTACAACTTAATGCCAAAAATGACCTTTTTCATAAGCTTAGTCTACTTGGTTTGAAAAAGGGATAAACTTGTGCCAAATAGACGTCCTTTCAAATCCAATTTACGAGTGTGAAAGAGACAAGTTCACTCGAAAATCTTTTCACTTTTTGAAAACGAGTCGGAAAAGAGATTAAATCAATCTCACTTGGGAGTCCTCTAGGTATAGGTCATCATGTTTTATGAGTAAGAAATGAGGTTCAACATAAATACATGTGTTAGCTATAAGGGAGTTCTGGTCCTACGGAAAAAATCTCTGCATGGGCACTGAATGAAGGAGAGGATCTAACTAGGGTACCCATGTTTGGTAAGTCTCTACCATTCTATAACGACCCTTCTAGTTGTAGATAGGAGATTCTGTGTCGCTATAAAATGGGTTTGTACCTAAGGCCTATGAGCAACAGTCATAGGATGATGCAAATGTGTATGATGGAATGGATACCTATCTTATATGTTGGGTAATGAAAATACCTATCCAAAGTTACGAACGAGTGACATGGCACTAAAAACTACAAGAATCCCTAGATAAAACTACAAAAACCAACTCAATCCACTGTCGTATTAGTCCATTAGGAAAAAATATTGTCCAAAACTATGCAAAGTGGGTAAAAAATTGCTATAAATAGTAAAAAAAGAAAATTTAGTATACCATTTGTATTTTTTTACCCAAATAGTGGATTTTGGACCAAATTGACTCCGAAATTCAACTGGTGATTGCAGGAGCTATGAGCTAGGTTCCATTTACTTCATAGTTTGAACTGGGATATTGTCACCTATAACCTTCTTTAAGCATGAAACATGGAAAACTGGGTGTACTCATGAAGATGCAGGCAACTCCAATTTGTATGCCATAGTACCAATCTTTTGCAACACCTTATAAGGGCCATAGTACTTTGGTGATAATTTACTATCCTTCTTGGCTTGCTTGAGGGAAATATGTTTGTATGGTTGTAGTTTTAAAAACACCCAATCCCCTACTTCAAAACTTCTTTCACTATGATGTTGATGTGCTTGTTGTTTCATGTGATTATGTGCCATGGTCAGGTTGTCCTTTAAGATTTGGAGAACTTGTTGTTGATGCTCGATGTGATCTTCCACTTCTTGAACCTTATATTTTTATTTTAGAGAATAAGTGATGGAAGGAGGGTGGTATCCATAGAGTGCCATTGGTGTCATTTTTGTTGTAGTATGAAAGGAAGTGTTTTACCACCACTGAGTACTTATTCTGAGGTTTTTCTATGTTAATAACCAAATATCAATATAGCATAGAAAAACCTCAAAATAAGTACTCAACGCATTGAAAAAGAGAGAAATTCAGATAATAATCCTCTTCGAGGGGGAAACCTCCTTATACACCACATAAATTTCCAAATACAATATGATTCCAAATGAAAATGTCTTCTTGGTATATATAGGAGACTAGGAGGTATAATTACAACCAATGGATCCAAGTCGACATAAATAAAATACCATTACTAATGTAATATTCCCCAATTAAAGGGTAATGCGACACTATTTAGGGCTTAACAGAAGGTGCTTAGGATGATCCACTCTCTTATAGGAGTGAGCAACAAGATTGTCCAAATAGGATTTGACTATATGCTTGAGATTGTAAAATGCGGAGGTCATAACACGTTGGAAGGTTGCTTCAACGTTTTTAAGGTCGAAAGGAATCTTCCGGTATGCAAAAGTACCCAAAGGGAAAATAAATGTCATCTTATGTTGGTCGTCGGGTTTAATATGAATTTTATTATACCCTGAAAATCCATCCATGAAAGAAAAAAAAATTCTTCTCGCACACTCGTCGAGAATCAGATCGATGAAGGGTGTCAGGAAGTTGTCTTTAGGACAATATTTGTTCAAGTAACAAAAATCCATGCATACATGGATGGTTCCTTTATTTTTATTGAAAGGAATGGGATTGGATACTCATTCAGTCAAGGGAATTAGGTAGATAAAGCTAGCATTAAGCAGTTTTTCTACCTCTGCCTTAATAGTAGGGGCCTTCTAGGGATTGGCAGCTCTAAGATGTTGTCGAATAGGCTTCGCATCTGGGTAAGTTTAAATCTCATGTTCGACAATTTGAGGGTCGATTCCTGGAATCTCTTCATATGACCAAGCGAATACATCTTGGAATTCCTTGAAGAGTTCGGTGTAGATCGAAATTTCTTCTGGTGAACAATCTGCATCGATGTATACATTTTCAATCTTTCCAAGGATACGAGAGATATCGATCGTGACGGTAGGGGAGATACTCGCCATGTTTCCCTCAGCATAAATTATGTGCGTATCAAGTGGAACTACATCATGAGCAACTATCTTTCTCAAGTAGATCTAAAGTCATCTTGTTCGATTCTAGCAAGCTCTGGGAGAAAATAAGAGCGATGATTCATATCATCCCAAGGTTTGTCAAAACCATTCATGGCCTCAATGATACCTTCGTCTGAAGGAAAAGTATCATCGAGGCAGTCTCGTGAACAAGATGATGAAGTGGCCCATAGGGGCTCCAAGACAGGATCCTCCTCATCTGTCTACGAGGTAACATGATCCAGATTGGCAGAAGAGTCAAGAACAGCTTGATACACAATCTATGTTGCTGATAGTGGCATGGCCATTCCAGAATGTGACTGAACTTCACAATACATTGTTGAGGAAGGTAGGGTCCAAGGATCATTAAAATAGGAAGTGCATAAAGGAATGAACCTATCTGATGAAACGGGCCTACTGGACATGGTGAACTAGTGCCATGAAGTCGAAGGTACCCATAAGGGATGAATACATTCTGACACTGATATTCTCAGTTTCTGACTGAGAATTGTCGATCATGGGAATCAACGATCCAACAGATGCACTAGGACTAGCATACGCAAAGGACGATTGATCGATTGTCATGATCTTCCCATCATGAGGAAAACAAAGAGTATGGAAGATGGACGATACAATTGCAGTCGTGGCGTAAGTCTAATTGCTTCCTACTAACAAGTTATAGTCGAGGGGCACATCAACCACCTTGACATACACCTATATATTCTTCCCACCTAACTGGACCTGAAAGGCAGGAAGAATATCGTGAGAGCAGAAGGAACGATCGTCAAAAGAAGTCAACATGGTCGGAGACTGAGAAAGGGTCAGAGAGTCGAGGGCTTTCAAATAGAGTAGGGACATCACACATGTTGCAATGCCTTCATCGACAACAATATGCTTGATGGTATACTTCGAGTAACCCACATGGATTTGGAATGCCACATGATAAGGCAAGCGAGGCTACACCTCTGTGATTTCAAACTTGATAAATTTCGAGCCACAAGGATCTAGATCTCCTAACGTGGATAGCAAGGAATTCCTTTGTGAAGGACATGTCTGGAGTACCTCTAGAGCCGACATCACATAGGGGTTTGACCCAGGTCCTCAACAATAGAGTAATTCTGGGAGAATTTAGCATTAGAAATGTGGGTAGAGTGCTTAAGTACTCCTTTCAGAATACGAGGTGGTGGCTCTGATTTTTTTATCTATAAGGGCATCTCTAGAGGAGGGGGAGACTCTAGACCAGGTATAGTCTATGGAGAGCTGTAATCGCGAGACCAAGTGGCTACATTAACCTCATATTTAACCATATTGATGCAGAAATAGTCACCATCTTGCATCGGTGGGTTTTGACTCCCACTCGCCACATTTTCGGCATTCAAGGAGCTCGAGGCCATGTGTTGGTTATGTGGAAAAGAATTAGTCAGAACAACGGGCGGTAGAGATAAAATCCTCTCAGCTTCTGCGAGTTTGGGGAATAAATGGGTAAGGTGATCATCTGTACAAAGCTTATAGGGAAACTTCACCTTCTTCCTTTATTTCTTGCCCTCACAAACATTATTATTCATCTTCTCATTATTACCATTGTCCTTGGGTTTATTATTATTCTTCCCACCCTTACGATTATTATTACGTCTTTTCTTCTTATTCGTTCCTGGTTGCTAGTTACCATTCGGGTTGGTCGACGATTGTACAGAGCATACATCAGTCGATTGAGTGGGATTAGAGGACATAGATGAATCTGGTGCTTCTGCGTACTGGTTTAGAGATAAGTCTTTCAAATGGCTTGTCACCGATTCTGCGGATTTCACATTGACGGAGTCCACAATGTCATCAACATGACACCCGGTATTTTGTCTAGGGTCATAACTTGACCTCGGTGCATCAGGAAGAATTTCATATAAAATCCCGGACTGAGAATATATAATATCTAACCGATGGGCTTTCAAAATTGCTTGTTCCTCAGAAGTAACCTCAGATGTAGAAACATCCTTCAAAATATAAGGAAGGAGAGATTTAAGGAACCACTCTAGAAAGAATTATGGGGGTATGTAGGCCTTGATCAACCTCTTTTTTCTACACCACTCCTGAATGTGATCTGATATATGAGTGGCTTTATCCTGATGAAAGGTCGACAGAAGTTTGATGCCAGCATCGTAATGAACCGACAATTGGATTTGATTGAGGAAGACTAAAACCAACTTATTAAAAGTTATGTATGCCCCCCTAGGTAGCTCGATATACCATTTCATGAAAACCCCCATGAGGTTGCGTTGAAACAATCTTAACCAAATAGAATCGTCATTAAGGGAATTCGAAGAGCACCAAAGGTGAAAAGTAGTAACATGATCACCAGGATCCTCACCAGTTCTCCCCTCAAATTTTGGAATATCGGAAGGAAGCTTAGGGTCATTCATTAACTTAGACAAGTTTGGTAGATTGAGCGTGGCCATAAAAGGGAGATGGGGTTGCGACATTTGGCCCCAAGCTCCTTGGAAAGATTGTGGTTGGGGAATTGTAGCCCATCCAGGGTTCTAGTAAGTACCATGGCCATGTCTGGGATTATAAGACCCTCCTCTAGACTTATTCATAAGGGGTTGGTTAGGCATCATTCCAATAGGAATGTTATGATGAGGATTATAAAAACTTCCCCCAGCTGGAGTGGCTCTGGGTTGGGGGTTGCCCAAAGTGTGAAACTGACCTCCTCTGGGTGTGAATATGGAGGATAAAGGTGTATTCGTGATGCCAAATGTGTTGGTCGGAATCGACATAGAGGAGGTGGGTGTAAAGGATGGCACACGAGTAGTGTCTTGTCCGCCAAGTTGGTTACTCCATCCAGAAGAAACATGATTAGACCCAGGATTAAGAGGAGGAACGCCTCCAATGGTAGGAGTCATTTGAGGGACATGAGTGCCACCAAACAAGAATGGAGTATGTGGAGGATTTGTGCCCCCAAGTCCAATGCTAGTATTTGTACCAGTTGTTGGGATGGAGTTTTAAAACTAGGATGTGAAGTTCAGCATACCACAATAAAAAGGACTAGAGGCCATAGGGATGGAATGAACTTTATAGCCCGGTGAGTGACAAAGATATCCAAAAGGGTTCATGGGTATAGGTTGAGTATTCACTATAGGATGGGCATAGGTGATGATAGGAACCTTCGACACTACAACCATTGTGGTTGAAGGCATTGAAGGGGTACCGTTAACTATAGTAGGTATGAGAGTCGAAGGACTCCCAGTATTTTGATAACTCGATTCAGTACTCATCCTTGTATGATCACAAGTCTGAAAAGTGGAGGTGTCTGTACCACATTTTATAACTTTGTGCCTTTTAGAAGGCAAAGACTCAAAATGTGGTGGTAACTGTAACAAGCGACGATACCTGTGGGGAAGCTGGTTTGGCTCCACGATGACTCAAGACTTGAGATATAAAAAAACAATCCTAAGGCCAACTAGTAATCAAAGAGCACACCAAAAAATAATCAAAAGGCCAATATGCACACAAATAGGATAAAGTGGCTGAAAGGGGCCTCCCTCTCTAAAGTAGGTATGCCTCACCCAAGAGGAGCCTGAAACTCTTGTGTTAAAGATCGAAGGTATTAGAATCAGTTATAAGGTTCCTCTTGGGCTTAACAACCAATCGGTTGGATCCCTCTAGAGAGTTAATCCTCCATAAAGGTTGTGTGTTGTCTGACCCTTATCTCACCCATGGTACCTTCAAAATAACCCCTGCAAGTAACCTATGTGGTACCTAAGTCAAGCAACTAAGAAACCACGATATAACTGATGCACATGATAACAGTCGTAAGTCAGGTCCACCGTATGGGCAAGGTAAGAAAGTACAAAACCTTGAAAGCACTGCCTCTCACATAGGTAAGGGTACTAGAAAGATCCCCATATACGAATAGATCCCTAGAAATATATCTGACACTAAGAAGGTATCGGGGGGATATTCCTTCAACCAACCTCACACGACCTCGTTCTTAACTCTGGTGTAAGCGGAGCCTCCTGATATTACCGATTATACAATGGATTTCTCCACTCCCTTAGTCAGACACATATGTTGACTTAATAGCCTTGGAGAAGTTTACTCACAAAATCCTATTCCAAGTCTCTAAATCCTAAGCTAGTTTGTGCACCCTAGAAAAATAAAATCATTACTAATCAATTTTAAATTATAGTGTTACTTTTAGTGGCCTTGCTTACTCAAAAAAGTGTAGTCGTGAAACTAGTGATGTTATGACTCAGCAAGTAAAATAAATGAATATGAATACAATGCAAAGTCCTAACTTCAACTCCCAACAAATGATATGCTCTTCAAAATGAAATTCTCAATTCAGTTCTACAATTCTAAAATAAAATGCATCCATTCTTTACATGTACTAAGATAAATGATAAAGACTGAAGGGATCAAAATGCCAACAATGTAAAATGCCTAATATTTTTTTATTTTCAATATAAGAAAATGAAAATGCAAGGATTGGAAAAAAACTTGATATAAAAACACTATTGCGTGTAAACATAGACAAAACAACTAGGATATCAAGAAGCAAAACACCCAGCCCAAGATGCAAGGACAATCAAATGAAAAGGATGATGAGAAAGACACCGCCCAAAAATTCAACCAAAGAAAGGTTTCTTGTCATTCCAGAAACACTTAATAGTCATAATAAATACCCAAGAAGACTCAACAATCATCAAAACCTACCGAGCAACAAGGAAACAAGGGGTGATGTACGCGACTGTTCAGGAGAAAAGCGCATATATATGCTTCTTGCAGAAGGAAAACATGCGTATATATGCGACTGATAGGGAAAAACCTATGTATATGTGTTAAAACATAGCCATACTAAGGAGAAGGCTTAGAAACTCATACTCAAAGTGAACAGGGGCTGTCAAGCAATCATACGACAAAAAACTCAATATAAACGAGAGAAATCTAAGGGGAAAAACACTCTAAACCTTGAAAAAGAAGATCTATCCCCAATATTGTTATAACCCTAAATTGCACCACACATGCTTAACTGGCATCAGGCCAACTCATATCCCTTCAATGCCAAAAGACTACTGAACAACTCTTCTTAAAACTCCATTTTTAAAAGTAAACGCTAGCAGGCCCACTACAATCCGTGTTTACCTAAAAGCAAACGCTAGCAGGCCCACTAAAGCCCGCGTTTGCCTTCAGAATTACAAAAAAAGGAAAGTTGTCGATGGGACAAAAAGATATGGGTTAGTTAACTGAAACTCCCGTCCATGCATGGCCGAGAGTTCGTCCAAAACCCTAGCTTCTTCTAGCCTATAAAAGAAGGGGTAGGGGTACCATTTGAAAGAGGAAAAAGATAGCAAAGAAACTCTGGCCAATTGCCGAATCCATTTGTCCCAACCCTTTAGCCTTTCCTCAAGCTTAAGGAGAATTAAAGAAAAGCAGTTGGAGGACAAAGAAGAGGAGGAGCCCAGGATCAGGATCAAGGAACGGTGGCCGGTCTCAATATTGATTGTAAGTAGATTCATCTTAAAAATAATAAAGAATACTTTTTTCGTCCCAATGCATGAGTTGTATATGTTTTATTCGATTTATGCTTAATCTCTAACCCTCAAGTACAAAAATAGCATGCATGCGTAGTGTTTTGTCTTGATTGCAGGATTGTCTTTGGGAGGAGCAGTGCAAGCAAGCGGACAAAGCACAACGTAGGATCTACACCAAACATCAGTAAAAAGATTAGTAGGTCCTTTCCATGCTTGTGTGTGAAAAAGGGGATTTGAGTTTTGGGGTGATAGGTTAAAAGTGATTTCTTTAAGGTCATGATCTGCATGCAAGTCTAACCCTAGCTTGCTAGTCCGTAAGGTATTATTTCCCCACAACAGAATTGTTGACTCCACTAGGGAATTAATCTTTAGGGTTTTTTCGGATTTAGTTGAAGGTTTTTGGGTAGTTTAAAGGGTTGGATTTTCTGTCTCTTTGTATGTCTGTTTTCTCTTAGGTCAGAGCTAGCAGGGAACCTAGTTCTTTATACTAGTTTTTCCTTGATTGTGCTTGACGGTAATTATCAGGACACACAGAGGTACACGCGACCTGCAGAAGGCCTGCACGCGTGTGACCCGTGCCCTAATCTCTTACAACCCGTGTGTGAACGCTTACTGTAGAGGTTTCAGTAGCATGTAGGAGTCAGAGAGCTTAAGAGGTAGTCCCCTCTTCCCTGTTAGAATTATACATTCTTAGGGGGGCTTTCTGGATCCTGTCTAAGTCTTGCTGGTTTGAAGTCTTATCTCAGTTTTCTTTATTGCGTGTTGTTATTATTTGCAATTATTTTTCTTTTCTGTTAAAGAAGAAGCATCCTAGCCTTCAAGAGACCTTGGTTGTCAATACCAGAGGCCTCTTCCAGGTCTGGGCTACCTGTGTTTAGTTTTGTCTTAGCATTCATACATACATGCGGCCTGTGCAAGTGCAGCCCGCGGGTACCCGTGGGTACCCGTGCTCTGTTATAGCTCAGCACGTGTTTGCCCGCGTGCTGTTTCAGTGACAGTAGCGGGCTTGAGTGGTTTCTTTTCAATTAGGGTGGGGCAGTCATCCCCTCCTATGGTGAGAAGTGTTCCTCTCAGGGGTTTGAGTCTAGGATTTCACAGTCAGTAGGTTAGGGCCTCTTACCCTTAGCCTGTTCTTTCTTAGTTGATTGTTGATAGAAAAGATAAAAAATAAAGATTTTGTTTTATGGTTTTTAGACAAGCATAAGAGTCGGTGCTTTCTTGATTGCCATTGTGCATATTTTCTCTGGTTCTTTGCGATCTGCGCTTTAAGCCATAATTTTATTTTGTTTTCTTGGTTTTGTGCTTGTCGGCATTTTCCCTTTGTTGCTTCATTTAGCACTTAAAAAAATAAAAAAATTCATCTCTTTTTCATTTGCTTCTTTGTTTGAATATTGTGTTGTTGCATCAATAGCTAGGATGAAGTCTTTTTTCATAAGTTTTTGCAGTGCATTGAGAGCATAAGTAGCTCGCAGATTGAGCGAAATTCCTTTATGTTTGCTGCATGAAATCTTAGAAAAATTGAAAAGAAAAAGATATCTTTCTTGGTGAAAAGTTGCTGGTTTTTGCATTTTTTGTAAAAGTTTTTGTTTCAAAGCATTTCTTATTCATTTTTTATTTGCGTCTTTACACACCATTAGTTTCACCTTCATACCTTGTGACGTAAAAAATCCCATAAAAACATAGTTAATTTGAAATCTATTAGACTCTTTTGTTTGTAGGGTTCATACACTAGCTCAGGACTAGGGCCTTGGAATAGGTTGGAGAGTAAATTATCCAAGGCCACTCAAACCAAACATTGGAGTCTATCATAGGGAGTGTAGAAGTCCAGTTACGTGAAAGTTATCCGGGACCCCCCTCTAACACAGGGGCTAAACATGAGGTCGCGTACGGAGAGGTAGCGGAGATAACCCCTCTAAAGCTGGACCAAGCGTAGTGGAGAACACATATCGAGGATTTGTTAAGGGATTCTGTCGTTTGCATTTTCCACAGGGCTTTGTGGGTCTCGAATCCATTCGAGGTCCTCAGTTGTATTTCAGACCATTTGCTCTCGATACTCTTGACAAGTTTCGGGCTTGATACCCTGCTCATTGTGGTCTACCCGACTATCGACTGTACTATCCTGGTGACTGTTCACGTGCTGGAAAACTAGTGGCCAATATTTTTAGGGACATACACAGGTGACTGCGGGGGTATACCGCAGTACCTAGGACAGACATCTGGCCACACTTTGCAGAGTATACCTAGAGGGTGCTTCCATTTTCGAGTTGCACTTGCACCGATAAGTTGCTCTAGTGTTGGTTGTTGTAACTGTTCTTCCAACTAGTTTAGTGTTTGCTTGATTTATTTCTTAGGGGATTATTTTTTAGTGTGTGTTACTGTTTGCATGTGTAGAGTACCTTAGCATGTCGTGGATCTTCTCACACAGTGGAGGATTCAGAGCTCCGTCGGTCACGAAGGCTTCTGGGCCTGTCGTCGGTTATACTGGAGCCACCCCCGCCACCATTGAGGTGGAGGCTAGACCAACAAGGGTCTTTCAAAGCAACCAGGTTACAAACCATTGATCCCGAACAACTCCCGGAGGAATCAATCGCCAATCTTGGCTAGGTTGAAATCTCAACCACTGATACTTGGCCACAAGTTATTGTGCCAATTCAATTTTACGAACTTATATCAGTGCCTCACACATCTATGGTAAAAAACGCTGTTACTTCCTCTGGGAATTATTCTATTCCCATCATCGTTGTCACCACGGGAGAAGAATCTCCTAAATTTCCATCATCGGTCCGAGCCACTACGGTCTCGACCGCAACTACGCCACACAGTGGCCCATCCCCATATATTGCGGCGGCCACACCCCCTTTCACACCTAGTGCGACAGGCCCTCTGTTCTCATACGATATGCCTAGTTCGGGTACCAGTCCTGCACTCACTTACTCCACTTTACAGACTTTGGGTCTGGGGGCAGGGAGCTCTAACGCTCCTCTGCAAGGTCAACTTGGGGGCATTCCTATCCCTTTTAATGCTTTTCCTTACGCTGGAGGTCATATCTCTCCATCGTCCCCTTCGCTTGGTGGTCTGCCTCAGCAGTCCGTCAGGCAGTCTGCGCACATGAGTTCACTTGGAGCCGGGAGTCAATGAAAACCTGCGCAAACTCTGCCGGTGGGTTCATCACTATTTGTTTGGAACGGGACATTTGGTAATAACACTTTATCATCCACTGCTTTCCCATCTGGGGGCACACCCATTTTTGGACAGTCTACTCCGGCACAGGGTACTATTCCTGCGCTGGGGGCACATATACCAGGACCTTGGAACTTAGGACAAGGATCCATTCCTTCCTTTGGAATGTCATTTTGGGGTAATTCTTTCCACAGTCAATGGAACTGCGGACAGACTTCTATGCCTCTCCCATCAGGACCGGCATGGAGTAATCCTTCCCAAAGTCCGTCAAACACGATGAATGCCCAACATCCTATGTCCTTCATGGGGAATTAGCGAATGATGTCTCCACAGATGCAAAATCCTTACGCTGGTCAGGGCTATGGTTTCTACCAGAATCTAGGCCAGCAGCCAAAATTTCCTGGCAACCTGGTGCCAATCAAACTCCAGGACCCTTTTTCCTAGGCTATCAGCAGCAACCCAAACTACCATTCCTGGTGACATTACACTTGCCCTATTTGACATGGTTGTTAAATGATCCTATCTGTCACGATCCGCGTTGGCCTCCTATTCCAACGAAGTTGCCTTCAGACATTCCAAAGTTCGAGGCCAAGCCTAACGAAGATCCAGGTGATCACGTGACTACCTTCCACCTTTGGTGTTCATCTAACTCATTGAAAGATGACTCTGTCTAGTTGCGATTGTTTCAACGCACTCTTATCGGGAGTGCCGTGAAATGGTACATAGAGCTTGATCGCTCACGATACTCTTCTTTTGGCGAACTGGCGATGGCCTTCCTTAACCATTTCCAGTTACCTGTGAGATACGATGCCGGCACAGAGTTGCTAGCAAATTTTGAATAGATGACAGCATACCATATCTCTGATCATATCCGAGAGTGGCGACGCTAAAAGAGTCTAATCAAAGTACCAGTTCCAACAACATTCCTGCTTGAGTGGTTCCTTAAGTCTTTAGTCCCACAATTATCCAAAGACGTTGCAACTTCAGGATTTTTCTTCGAAGAAGATGCCATCATGAGGGCTCAACAGTTTGAGCTTATCTATTCTGAGTTTGGTTTATTATACAACATCCTGCCGGATGCGCCACGGTCAATACTGGATAAAACTAGACAGAGAGATGGACCACATATCGATGGTATTATTGGTTAAGCCCAAACCAAGCCTTCTAAGCAATTGACAATACAATTGCAACAGTTATCTATAAAACACTCAGTGGCCAGCCAGACTACTTCTTTGGCTGCTCCTCCTACCCAAACGTCGGAAGTACACTCCATGCAGACGACTAACCCAAAGGCCAACCAGCAGCCTGAAGGGAAGAAAAAACAACGAAAGAAGGGTAAGGGGGAGAAACAACCCACTGATAATGCTGGCGAGGGCGCCATGGAAAAACATAAGGCGAGATATCCGTGCAACTCATGTGCAGAAGACCACACGACCCATCTTTGCCCTCGACTTGTAGAGGCCCAAAAGTTTGTCACACAGCAACAGCAAGCTGTGTTGACTAATCCCTTTCAGCATGGGCAAAATTTAACTCAAGCCTCTACGAGTGCCGAAGGGGGCAGCCAGGAAACCTGCCCTCCTCCAAACAATTCCTCATCCGCGAACGTATATATGGTTAGGGGTGATTCTTTAATAACGATTAGAGCGCATGATTATAGTAAACCAAGCACCTCTAAGAAGGGTAAAGAAGCTAAGATCCCATCTCTTCCTCTACAGATTGAGAATATGTTGGGAGAAACGATGTCACACATTCCAAAGGGTGCGTTTAAGAAAGCTTCTCATAACCCCAATGCAAGGGCCGCCCAGAATTACTCTGTGGTCGAAGATTTATCACAAACCCCTTGTGCGATGTTCACTTTGGAGGTCCTCCAAAGTTGCCTTGCTCAGAGGAAAGCCTTGTTGACTGCTTTAGGCTCTACTGAGACTTGTAACCTGGGTACCATCATGTTAGATACGACTGACTTGAAACCTCGTCTACCTTACCACGTCGCGTTTCAGATAGTAGTGGCTCATCCCACGAAAACTTTTACACGCAAAATATTTCGCACGGTGGTCGAGGAGGGCACCTTGAAATGCCTTATGTCGTTAGCATGCTGGAAAGCCATTGGTTATCCCGAGTTGTCTCCATCACCTACTCTCCTCACTGCGTTCGACGGTCATTCTTTCTGACCACATGGCATCATTCCTTCTTTCCCTGTGTAGTTTTGAGGGAAGACTTTGTGTGTCGAGGTAGAGGTAGTCGATTCCCCCCTCGACTATAATCTCTTGTTAGGTCATAGTTGGACTTATGCTATGCAAGCGGTGGTTGCTCTAGTTTTCCGAGTCTTGTTGTTTCCACACGAGGGTCGGATAGTGACCATTGATCAATTGTCCTTCTCTAGACCAGACCCAGCTTTGGGGGCATCCACGGTTCCCATGATAGATAATCCTCAAGCCAGTGTCATTAACGTAGAAGTTGGTTTGTGCCCATATTTGATGGGTACTTTTGATTACCCACCTCCTCATGGCGATGTCAAGTTTATATTGAATCACCACAAGGCTGATATTTTTCATGTTTCATCATTCCGCACGAATTACTTTCAGGATCCATGGATTCTTCCTTTCCCATCAGCCTCGATGGATGAGACGGGGCACTCCGGCATGTCCATGCCCTTGTCGGCCGCTGAAGTAGCATACTCTTTTGTCCAACAAGCTTCATCCAATCCTGATCCGACTCCAGCACAAGAGTTGGATCCACCTCCAGAGCCTATCTGGGCTCAGGGTTCTCTCACCAACACCGATTCGTTAGAATTGGTCTTGCCTTCGGACGAAGCAGTAATCGAAGCAATGACTATTCCGGACAAACCTTGGGAATATCTTCATCACATACCATATTTCCTCCCAGAGTTACACCGAATCGAGGCAGGAGAATTCACTATCACAATGACGGGAGATCAGCCATGTCCTATTAACCTCTTAGCTACACATGAAATTTATGCTGAGGGAAATATGGCGACTATCACTGCAACCATACCTATCAATATCTCCCGAAACCCTAGTGTCGTGGAAAATGTCTTCGTCAGAGCGGATTGCTCCCCCAAAGAAATTCAAATTTATATGGATCTTTTCAAAGAATTCCGCGACGTTTTTGCCTGGTCTTATGAGGAAATGCCAGCATCGACCGACAAAGAGTCTATCATGAGCTAACTTTGTTGTTTTTCAAGCTCACTTTGAGATTCGAAACCAACATCCGGCGAGACTGCATTTATGCTTTTCGATCTCGTCCGGATTAGCTGAGAAAAGTAACCATTATGGAGTCTTCTTTAAGCCCTTTTTAGACTCCTTAAAGAAGAAAAGATTGCCGAGTGACCTTGTTTCTTCACACTCGTTAAATTGGTCCAGAAGAACGTTCCTTAAACGGGTCTCCTTTTAAGCCCTTTTCAGACCCTCTAAACATGAAAAGATTGCCGAGCAATCTTGTGACCTTTCACGCTCGTTAAACTGAAATTTGAAGTCACATATGTTCGATGGTAGTTAACCCCTTTTCGGTCCAGATGGTCAACTGTACGAACAAAGGAATACTCTATTGAATTCCAATTCTTTAGAAGAGTATCCTCAGGTAAGATTTTATTCCTTTTTCGGGCCTGAGGGACTAAA
>JZKD02S2281078.1:255995-270408 GCA_000966675.3 Picea glauca | reverse complement strand
ACACATCATCAAATTCGAATTCCACTTTCAAAGGAGCAGATCAAAGAGCCTTGGAAGGCTAGGCTACACTTCATCAACTTTCAACCAATGTTTGAAGACCAAAAGATAGGGGTTGACCTCATCTTGAGGAGCTCTCCTTATCTTTTTTGAATTAGTTTTGACTTTCTATTTTTAGAATATCAGATCCATTGTTTTAGGATCTGAAACTGATTGTAAGAGGCTATAAAGCCAAAGACATTTGGAGCACTAAGGGGTTCGATTATGAGTACTATGATGTTGCTACTGTAATCTAAAAGACCTATTCTTATTTTATAAAAAATCGCAAGCTTCTTTCAGTTCTGTGTCATATTTTCTCTTCTATTCTTTGATAGATTATGAGTGGAAGTCCTTTGTTGAAACTCATTCAATTTGCAGTGACTTTCATCTCACTGATTAATTGTCTTAGTTGATTATCATAATTTATTTCTTGGTTGTTACACCCATTGTGTTTTTTGGTATGAAACATAATCTGGTTCAATAGCTGTTACCTTTCCCCTATTCAATCAGACTTTATCTGACCACGGTGCTAGAAAGCCTTGTGATATTTTGTATCTCTAGACAGTCTTGAAAACACAGTCAAACACTTAGATATTCATTTTGACCCAAAAACCATATCCAATATTGAAAAAACATTTCCCAAAAAAGAGTAAGTTACCAAGCATCTTCGACTTACAGCCTAGGAGAGTTTCTTGGAGAGATAACAGTTTCTTTTGAGAATAGGAACTGGTCCTGCTACTGGAAGAACCATCTGAATCACCAGCTTCCTTCTCAGTGGAATCGTCTGGCATTGGTCCTTTACCTCTGGGGTGGACCTTTCTAGATGTGCTTCTCTCAGTGTGGCCACTGACACGCCCACGATTCTGCATCTCAGGTTCATGCTGAATTTGCTGTAGGTCGGATAAGCTCTGCAGTAGAACTGCATTAATTTCAGTTTTCTTTTCTTGTTCTTTCATCATCCTTTCATTATCGGCCTTGTAGATTTGCAATTCAACCATGAGACTCCTCCTAGTCTCGGCTAGGCCTGGAGGGGTTCCTATTGCTCTCCTTTCGTCAGACTCTTCATCTCTGTTGTGGGAGCCTTCTCCCACCTCTTGGTGAGTCACCATTTTCTGCGTTTGTAGATTCCCGCGGTTTATCGTACGCTTGAGTAAAAAGACAAACGTTGGCTGTTAGTCAAGAGTTAAATTCATTTTTATAAATTGCGCACAAATTCATAACTCTTTCACATGCATTCACAGTCGGGTTCTCATTTTCCAAGTTCTTAATCCTGGACAAGAGAGTTAAGTCAGGGGATTACTCCTCGTGGGAGTGCTTTGAATGCAGTTTATGCATGACTCGTGCATGAGCCCAATTAGGCTGAGTGTTGTAACCATGCTCTAATACCAATTTGTCACATACCCACTATAACATAGTAAAAATTTTCGTTCTTCCTCAAGGGATAGAATCCCCGATTACCGATGAGCTTCTTTTCACCTTAGTCCTACCATCTTTGTTGCTGGTCTACGTGACCTGCCTTCATATGGCCACAGTCCTAGGCTCCTATCGGGGCTACGGGGTTTCTAATGTCAAAATTCATTCACCCCCAAGACTCACGATCCTTCGAGTGTGCCCCTAGAGCATTATCCCTCCAGGCTAAGCCTGTGGTCCACGTGACCACTACCCCGGAATCGTAGTCAAACCTCTATGTCGGGGTTTTGGGGTTTTCGATGTCGATGTGCATATTCCCACGGGATTCACGATTCTCTGATCCCTGACACGCCTCTGCCTCAGCTATCCCTCCTAGCTCAGCCCTGGTCCACGTGACTGTTACCCCGTGTCTGCAACCTTACCCCGTCGGGGTTTCGCGTTTCGCGATTTCATAAGGGGTAAACCCCACGTCCACGGGATTCCCGATATACCGATGAACCAATCGCTGAGGGATGGCTTCCCTTGTTGATACTTTCCCAATCGCTCTGATATCCTCCATGTGTCCTTCCAAATGGACGGTCTATATCCTTGTCGGGGTTTCGGGACTTTCGATGTCCTAGTTCCTTCGACCTCAGGAATGTCGATTCCTCGATTTCCTTTCTCTCATCAGATCTTTGATACCTATCCCTCTGAATGGACAACTCAGATTATGTCGGGGTTTTCACCTGGGACTTCCCCGTCCTCGTGTCCCTGAAAATATCGAGTTCTCGATGTGCCAAACGCCGATGGCACTTTGATCTCCGCCACATGTCCTCTGCCAATGGACGGTCCAGATCCTTGTCTGGATTTCGAGACTTTTGATGTCTCATATCCTTTGATCTTAGAAATTTTGATTCCCCGATTTCCCAACTCCTCGGGATCTCCTGACACGCGTCCCAAATAATGGGCGGTTCTGATCTCGTCAAAATATCGCACTTCGTGACTTTGCAGTTTCTATTGCCAAGATCACGGGCTTCAACCTACAAAACCCAGATACACGATCTGATGTGTAGATCCGACGATTCTCTTGCGACCCAGATCCAACGGCTACCCTTCTTCCTCGCTCCTCGTGTCTCAGGACTTGGAGCACTAAATGCTTGGACCCTTACCCTGCGAACCTCCGAATTCATGAGATCCCTGGATCTCTGCCACCTATCCTCCTCGGATGGACGACTTTGATCCTCTCGTGGCTTCACCATTCATGACTTGGAGCATCCAACTTTTGGACTCCTACCTCGCGAACCTCCGAGTTCACGAGATCCCTAGATCTTTGCCACCTGTCCTGCTCGGATGGACGACTCTGATCCTCTCATGGATTCGCCATTTGTGACTTGGAGCATCCAACTTTTGGACTCCTACCCTGTGAACCTTCGAGTTCACGAGGTCCCTGGATCTTTGCCACCTGTCCTCCTTGGATGGACGGCTCTGATCCTCTCGTGGCTTTGCCATTCGTGAATTGGAGCATCCAACTTTTGGACTCCTACCCCGCAAACCTCCAAGTTTATGAGATCCCTGGATCTCTGCCACCTGTCCTCCTTGGATGGACGACTTGGATCCTTTTGGCCCTATTCATGAGGCTTAACCCTCGTCTATCTCCCTATGGATCTAATGACTGTCGGGTTTCCTAGCTAAGATCTGATGGTTCAGATCGGTCCTGATGCCGTGCCCTTTCCTACTACTCTTTGGATGTGGAAAACCAATGGTCCAGATGTTCTCATGGAGCCTGGGGGTCTACGATTCGGATTTCCTCGCTATTCATGGAGATAGAGGAAAAAGGGTTAAGGCAATTAACACCCTTGTTCATTCCTTCGATTTAACGATCGTGAATGACCGCAGGTTCCCCAACAGGATCTCATCCGTTGATCAGTACTTATCCTTACGCTACTACTTCGAGATTTTTAAGAGGGTCATTCCTCTTCATACAGGGTTGCTAAGACTTGCACATTCAAGTCCTTTTTCCAGGTTCTTGTTAAGCCTTTCTAATAAGGGAATCTCTGTGAAGAGATCTAATCCAGGGCATTCCTGGAAATAGACAAAGGGAAACAAACTCCCGAGGATGGACTGGAAGTCTGACTTGGTTCAGCTCATGCATAATCAAATCCATTTATCAACATAAATCATGCATGGTTTCCTCTATTATAAGCATATATCTATTCATTCTTATCAAACACTGCATCGACATTCTAACACTGAAATCATTTACAATTTCATAGTTCTATGAGCATATATATACATATACCAGTCTATGAATTTCAAGATGCAATATATATAAAACAATTATCAGAAATAACACTAGAAGTGAGTGCGACTACTGAGAGGGGTGCTCGTTTCCACCCAACCGTAGGCGTAGCGAATCTCAACGGATTTACCACTAGCCACCCCCAAGCTGAGACCACGATGCTCTGAGACTGCGTCACTCTGTCTGTCAGTGCCCAGGAGCAAAGGTTGCAATCCTCCCTCTCTACAATCACTCACTCTGCTTAAAAACTGCCAGAGTTCCCCTCGCATCTTCCTTTTCAATCGTCTCTTCCATACGCCTTATCCTCTCGTGAGTTTGTGTGTGGCACGATTACCCTCGCGCCGATCAGGCCTGACGGCTCTACGGATGGGCGGTTCACCATCCCATCCCTCATCAAGCCATCCGGCTACCAGCCTGTGAGACATTGAATTTCAGGGCCAGCGAACCCTTTTTGGTTCTCTGGGCCAGTGGAGTCCAAATACAGTATTTTTTTCTTGGTGGAAGTTAACGCCACCTTTTCAGGTGCCTTCCACCGCCATCGTGGTCTCTTTTCCTGCACATCCCGTCATCAACAGTCCTGCAATAAATTCAGAATGTTATTCACATTCATTGACCTCTTCCTCAAGGTCCATTTAAATCACATATTCACATGTATGAGTTTGCCATAGTTCTTGGCCAGTCCAGTTATATTTACAAGTTGGGGGAAACAGGGTGTTACAAATCTAAACAACCTTTCGCCACCTACTTGCAATCTATGGGTGGATATGTTGGAATTGAGAAGCAAGTCATGGTTAGGTAGGTTGGCAATGCATGGAAACCTCTATTTCGTTCTTCAAACGTCCATGATCGTAATATCTCTTGGATTCAAAGCTTAATCCATTGATTCTACTTTATAGATAATCCAAATGGAATTTAAGGCTTAGAATCTCTATGATAAAGTTTAAAAAAAAGGGGCCAAAAAAATGCTTTAAATTTCACAAACTCTGAACATCACATACTCTCATCATATGTCCTCTCACATTTTCCGTTGCTAGAAGGCCTTTTGAAGTATTCATTTTCCAATAATAAAAAGATTCTCTATTTTTTAACAACATAACAACCCTAATTCATTTCGTCGTTTCCTTTCCCCCATTTTGGGGGTATGCTAGTTAATAATTAATTGTACCCACCTCTCATTTCAACACCTAAATATCATCCACCAAAATTGAAGAGGGAGAATTATTCATAATCAAACTCCAATTTTTTCTGTGAACATCATTGTCATGCACTTAAATGAAAGCCCTGTTTTTTATAAATGCATTTTTTATCAATTTTAATTCATGCAAAATTTGCATTGTGAATTAGAAGATGTTTTCAGTAAACAATGGCTATGAGTTTTCATTTCCACCGATATGAATCCTGATGTCATTGACTTAGTGTTGAGTTTCATTGTACTTTGGGAAGTAGTCCTCTTGTGGTTTTGGGTCTCTACTCACAAGTGGGAAATACATTGGGACTATGCACCTTGTACTTTATGTCTAATTCAACTTTGACTTCACTTAAGTCAAAAAGTTGAATTTTTATCACTTGAGGAAAAAGTGACTAATTATTCACTAAGTGGGTGAATGAGGGGACATAAAGTGAACTTAGGGAACTTAACCCAAAGTGGGTTTGTGAGTGAGATTATTGTGGGATGATCTCAACCTTTGATTAGAGATGGCATGGGAAGATCTTGGCCATCCAAATCCTATGTTTCCTTATGGAGGTTCAAGAGGGGTGCATAGGGACTTTGGAGGCTCATTCACTCTTATGTTCACTTGGAGAGTTTTAGAGGGAGCATGAGGATGAGGTTGGAAGATATGGTTGAGGGAATCTTGGTTTATTCTATTCATGGAGGATCTATGGAAGCTTGGACCCATATTTATTTGTGGTGATCACATTTGCTTGGAGGAGGGCACACTATAGGAGGAGGGTGCACTATAGGAGGAGGGAGCACACCTAGCAGGAACTAGCTAGACTTGAGAGATTGTTGATATGTTTTTCTCATTAAAGAGGTAGCACACAAGAGCACATTGTGGTGCAAGTGTTTCTTCTTTGGAGCAACAAGGATCAAGGGCGCATCGCTTGAGCGAGTTTGGCAACAAGGGAAGAGGGGCACTAAGCTTGGATGCATATCTTCTTGGTTCCTTTGGCAAGACTCAAGAGGACCTTGCATTGCATACAAGTTTCATTATTCTAGTTTAATTTTTGTACTATATGCTTTAGACACCAATTGTATATACTTCTATTCCAAACTGGTTTTCCCTGAGGGGGTTTTATCCAGGGTCATGTTGAAAAAAAATACTTTTGTTCATTTCATGCATTTTTAGAGTGTAGATCAACTCAATAGTGTTGTAAATATCTAGAGGAGTGTTAATTGTTTTGAGCTATATTGCATGTGCTAACCATTGGTTCGAAAACACTTGCAAGGGAACCTAAAATAACACTTAGCCAATAAATTTATGAGAAGAAAAGTTGCATAACTGTTTGCTATCCAAAACAACAACAAAGGACAATTTGGAGATTGAAACTTAGAGCTAAATTCTGGTCAAAGACAGACCAGATTTGGCGCCATCATAGTACCTCATTATTCTTCATGGTATCAGATCCTTGTTGGTGAACACTTGTTGATCTCTAGAGCATTTTGTGGGAAGCTTCTTGATAGCTTGTTGATAGACTTTTGGGACAAATAGTTGATAGTCTTGCTGGACAGCTTGTTGGTTGATTTGTTGGAAAACTTATAGGACTATTGTGGACCTAGTAGACAACCTCTTTTCACACCTGTGTTTAAAAGAGTGAGGATGATTTGGAAAAACTATTTTCACACATGTTTTGTCAGGAGTGAGGTTGTAGTTTGAATTCCTCTTTGCACACCTTTGTTGACATGAGTGAGGTAGTGCTCTTTTGCAGTTGTAGAATCAATGTGAGTTCATTGGTTAGATATGTCAGTATCCTAGATGCGGGCAGAGGATAGGCTAGTCAGAGCTAGCAATTGGTTCCCTTGGAATACTAGGATCATTTTTGTCTTGGAGGATATTGAACTATGGGATATAGTTCAAGCTCCCATGGTGATTCCTCCTACACCTGATCCATCACCATTGTTGGATGTAGATTTTAGGAAGAAAAAAACCAAGTTGAAAAGGACTATTTGTGATGCATCGAGGGATAACATCATACCCCACTTCACTGGTAAATACTATGCATTTGAGATATGGGCATCCGTGTGCAAGATTTATTGTATTCCCAACCAGAACTGGAAGATGGTTCTACAGGACAAACTCCGAAGCATTCAGATGCTCAAGACTGAGTCGGTCACTTCATACATTGGCATATTCTCTCAGATTCGAGATGATTTAGAAATATTCAGATAGATTATGGATCGGGAATATATGGTGAGGAAAAATTTAAACAGCTTTACCCAACCTTGGGGTTCATTTGTACGAGGCATTGTTGCCCGGGAGGTCATGCCTACTTGGGAGAGACTTTGGGATGATTTCATACAGGAGGATTTGAGATGAAAATTGAGGTCTTTAGGACAACGACAGATATATGAGGGTGATTATGATCTTTCTCTTTGGACAAATAGCAAGGATAAAGTCGGTAGGGGTGAACGACAAGGTCCCAATATGGGGGTGAAAACATAGGCAGAGAGTGGCAGTGGGAAGAAGAGGGATATGAGCAAAGTGAAGTGCTTTGGTTGTAAGAGGATGCGACACTATGTTGTACAGAGTCCTAACAAGAAGAAGAGGTTGGGTGGTACAATAACTACAGTGGATGAGGTAGAGTTTCAGGAACAATTTGAGAGGAAGTGTGCCTTCCTCATTTGTTGCACTTCAGTTGAGATGACACCTAGAATTTAGTACATAGACAACAAGGATTCCATCCATATGACTGGTTTTAGAGAGCATTTTACTGACCTCAGATATATAGAGGTCAGGATCAATATTTCTCTTGGTGATGATTCCATAGTCAGAGTTGTTGGGTGTTGCACAGTGACTTTTCAGAGGGAGAGTATTCCACCTCCTTCATTAAGGGATGTTCTCTATGTGCCTTGGTTGAAGAAGAATATGATATCAGTTTCCACCCTCTAGGATAGGGGTCTTGAGGTGTCCTTCAGAGGGACAAAGGTCCTCATACACCCTAAGGGGTCTCATCTCACTTCAGGGAAGGTGATTGGAGAGAGGGATGGGAAACTATACAGTTTGTTTTTTCATCCCACTTCAGGGAAGGTGATTGGCGACGAGTAGCGACAACAAAATTTAGTTGTGTGAGTTGTGGCATTGAAGGATGGCACACCTTCATCATGGGAATCTTGGAGGACTGAGAGAGTTTGTTCCAAGAGTGCCAGAGTTTATTTCATAGCATCAGGATGTGTGCAGAGGGTGTGTGCTTGGTAAGTTTCCCAAGTATGCTTTTCCCAACATTGACAACAGGTCAGTTGGGGTACTAGATTTAGTACACACAAATGTGTGTGGGCCAATGTCTTGGGCGTCCTTAAGTGGTTGTGAGTACTATATCACATTCATAGATGACCACTCAAGGAAGAATTGGATCTATTTCTTGAAGGCCAAGAGTGAGGTCTTCTAGAGGTTCCAAGAGTTCCAAGCTATTGTGGAGAGCCAAACAGGATTCAAAGAGGATCAAGGTCTTGTAGTCAGACAATGGAGGTGAGTATGCCTCTAGGGAGTCTGTAGACTGGTGTACCCTTTCAGGGATCAGAATATAGATGACCATGCCTTACAACCCCCCCAAAAATGGGGTTGTCGAGAGGAAGAATAGAGAAATTACAGGTTCAGGGAGATCTATGTTGGATGATCAGGGTTTTCCTCTATACCTTTAGGTTGAGGCAAGTGCTGCTACAATTTATCTACAAAACAAGAGTCCCCACAGGATTTTGGGGAAGAAGGCCTTCACTGGTAGGAGTCTTGATGTTGAGCACATCAATATTTTTGGTTGCTTGACTTACTCTCATGTCCCCTTAGAAAGGAGGACAAGGCTAGACCCCATAGCCCAACATGGGATTCTAGTTGGGTACTCAGAGGTATCAAAGGCCTACCAGATTTACATTCCATCACAATAGAGAGTGGTGGTGAGAAGAGATGTTATATTTAAATAGGGCATATATTTTTGAAGGTATTTCAAGTCGAGAGTGAGTATTGAGGATGATGCAGAGACACAAATTGATGTTTCAGACATAGCACAACCTCAGGTATCTGGTACACCAGTTTCAGGGGTGACAGGGTCACCTTGCATAGCTTTAGGTTCACAGTCACAGGGGGTTCACAAAGAGGGTGAAGAGGCTTCAAGATATCATAGTGATGGGATTATATCTGAGGTAGAGACACTTGGGAAAGGAGATCTTAGTTCTCCCTTGGTTACTTTAGGGAAGAGGAAACTGAGATGGTTTCAACAGACCCTGAAGGAAGCCAAGGAAAATGTAGGAGAGCCCAAGAGATAATTTAGAGAGAGAAGAGCACCAAAAAGGCTTATGTTCTACTTGGCGATGGTGACGAGCATCACAGATGTAGAGCCACAAACATTTTCATGGGAAGTTGACCAACAGGTTTGGAGAGAGGCCATGCTGGAGGAGTATGCCTCCATTATGCACAATGATATTTGGGAGGTGGTTCTGAGGCCAGAGGGGAAGTCAGTTGTGACTTCAATATGGTTGTGAAAGAGCAAGTATGTTGTAGATGGCAACGTAGAGAAACACAAGGCCTAATTTGTGGAGTGTGGATTCTCTCAAGTAGAGGGAGTTGATTATGATGACACATTTGCACCAGTTGCGAGATACCTTTCCATTAGGAGTATTATTTCCATAGCAATAGACATGGGTTGGATGATACATTGTATGGATGTAAAGATCGTATTTCTCAATGGATTTATTGAGGAGGAGGTGTACATTGATAAGCCAAAGGGGCTCGAGGTGAGTGAGAGAGAGTCTCATGTGTGCCTTCTAAGAAAGGAACTGTATGGTTTGAAGCAAGCTCCTAGAGCTTGGTATTCATGCATTGACTCATTTGTTTTTAAGATGGGATTTGAGAAGAGCGATGTTGATACTAACCAATATTACATCATTAGAGGTGAGGACACACTCATTTTCATTTTATATGTGGATGAATTGTTCATCATGGGAGCAGAGTGGCTCATAGCTAAGTGCAAGTGGGGACTTGAATCATAGTTTGATATGAGTGAAATCATTTTGATGCACTATTATTTGGGCATGGAGGTATGGAAGTAGGAGGGTCACATCTTCTTGGGACATGGGAAGTGTGATGCAAACATTTTGAGCAGGTTTTAGATGGAGGACTGTAGTCCTATGTCGACACCCACAATCACCAACTAGAAGAAAATTAGTTATTCATATTCCCAGTCAGTGGATGCTACAAGATATAGACAGTTGATTGGATCGTTGATGTATCAGGTCAACACTTGACGCGATCTTTTTTTTTATGTGAACACTCTCAACTAGTACATGGTAGAGTCGAGGAGTGTTCACTAGATTTGTGAAAAACATGTTTTGAGGCACATTGCAGGCTCAATGGATTATGACCTGGACTATGTTAGAGGGGATGGAGTGAATTTGGTTGGCTACATTGACTCAGACTAGGAAGGATGTGTTATTGATAGGAAGATCACCTCAGGGTGTTTTTTTTGGGATTAGGTCAAGTCTTGTTTCCTCGTACACCTGGAAACATAAGTTAGTTGATTTGAGTTCAACCGAGGCAGAGTATATAGAAAACAGTCAGGCCAATTTCGAGGCCATTTGGATTTGTAAGTTGTTGGTAGGATTATTTGGTCAAGAGTTGCCTTCGATTGTCATTCACTGCGATAATTAGAGTTGTATCAAGCTCTCTGAGAATCCAGTATTTCATGACAGGTTGAAGCATATAGAGATCAGATACTACTTCATCAGATATTGGGTTTATTGAGGGGCAATACAGTTGTAGTATATTCCGACAGATGAGAAGGTTGCAAATATTCTCAACAAGTACCTACCAAGGGGAAAACATGTATACTTCATAGACAAGATGGGCTTGGTGAGAAATACTTTCCTCGGTAAGAGGGATTGTTGAGTTTCAGTGTACCATGGGAAGTGATCCCCTTGTGGTTTTGGGTCTTTAAACACAAGTGGGAAATACATTGGGACTATGTACCTTGCACTTTATGTCTAATTCAACCTTGACTTCACTTAAGTCAAAAGGTTGAATTGTTGTCACTTAACGAAAAAGTGACTAATTATTCATTTATAAGTGGATGAATGATGGGACATAAACTAAACCTAGGGAACTTAAACCAAAGTGGTTTTGTGAGTGAAATTATTGTGGGATGATATCAACCTTTGATTAGAGATGGCATGGGAATATCCTAGCCATCCAAATCCAAGGCTTCCTTGTGGAGGTTCAAGAGGGGTGCATAGGGCCTTTAGAGGCTCATTAACTCTTATGTTCACTTGGAGAGTTTGAGAGGGATCATGAGGATGAGGTTGAAATCTATGGTTGGGGGAAGCTTGGGTACTTCTATTCATGGAGGAGCTATGGAATCTTGAACCCTTATTTATTTGTGGTGATCACATTTGCTTGGAGGAGGGCACACACATAGCAGGCACTAGCTAGACTTGAGAGATTGTTTATCTATTTTTTGCATTGCAGAGGTAGCACACAAGAGCACATTGTGGTGCAAGGGTTTCTTCTTTAGAGAAACAAGGATCAAGGGCACATCACTTGAGCGAATTTGGACACAAGGGAATAGGTGCACTAAGCTTGGGCGCATATCTTCTTGGTTCCTTTGGAAAGACTCGAGAGGAGCTTGCATTGTATATAGGTTCCATTCTTCTAGTTTACTTGTTGTACTATATGCTTTAGACACCACTTATATATACTTCCATCCCAAATGGGTTTTCCCAAGGGGGGTTTATCTAGGGTCATGTTGACCAACAACAATCTTGTTCATTTCATGCATGCTTATAGTGTAGATCAGCTTGTTAGTGTTGTAAATATCTAGAGGAGTGTTAATTTTTTTGAGCTATTTTGCATGTGATAACCATTGGTTTGAAAACACTTGCAAGGGAACCTCAAAGAACACTTAACCAATAAATTTATGAGCAGAAAATTTGCATAACTATTTGTTGTCCAAAACAACAACAAAGGATAGTTTGGAGATTGAAACTTAGAGATAAATTTTGGTCAAAGATAGACCATATTTGGCATCATCATAGTACCTCATTTTTCTTCACCTAGCAATGTCAACATCCAATTAAAAAATAAGTGTAGTTGATGTTTCTCGATTGAGCCCACTCATTGAGATGGCAAAGATAGCCCTGTAGAATTCAACCTGCTACAACCTTCTTTTAACATCTCTATATAGAATATCACATGGCCCAAGTTTCATAAAACAAATAAAACTCTAAAACTTACATAGGATATGAGATACTTCGAAGATAATGATTGGAGATGTTTGGGAAACAACATTTGATTTAAGTGTCTTATTTGTGGCAATTTGGAAATTGTCGAGCATATGAGCTCAAAATAGCTAGATATTATTGGCATGAGGGTAAACAACTCGTTCCTTCTATATTATAGGGAAACATTTTATATTACATGGAAACATTTATGAAAGAGTTGCATTATTAAAAACCCAAATTGTTTATGAGATTTTGGCATTACTTTCCAGTATTTTCTATATTCTTAATATAGAAAATGAGATGTAAGATTTTTTTAGGATTTTATTGTCAGTTATTTTCCAAAGGTTATTTTTTAATTAGAGATGACACAAAAGTGGATGTGCTTACCTACTGACTTAATCTAAATTGATCTCAGTCCATATAGTGTTGAAAAAGAAGCTACATTAATTATAATTGCATTTTTTTAGGGGGGTGAATGGAAGCTAATTATTGTCTCTTTTGACACATCAGATGCAATAGAAATCAAAAAGAAAGAGATATCCATTTATTGATAACTATATAAATTTAGATTTTTTCTAACGTTGACATTTTTTTGAAGAGTATAAGGTATAGGTTTTGTTGTTGAAATTTGGGGTTCCCCCTTTTTTGTCAAACGAAACAAAAAATTGATGATGTTCCAATATTTTTACTTCCCTTCAATTTATGTTCACATAAATTAATAGCCTATGAATTTTAGGTTTAAAAGAATCATGAATACAAAATGATATTAAATGGGAATAAGAAATCGATGTTTAACTTAATAATAAACAAATACAAAAAATATACTTTGGTTTAGCCAAATTCCTCTTACAAGATCATATTCACATTACATTAAAGATGCAAGTTGTACAAAGCTTCAATAGTAGCCAAATTCCTCATAGATACTCAAATTCACATTACATTAAAGTTGTAAGTTGTACAAAGTTTCAACACTATCTTGGTCAATAGATTTAGTTTTCTAATTTATATTTTACAATTATTAAGGATTTCATTTACAATTTTAAATAATTTTACTAAAAAAGTATTTAAAACAAATTTTGATTTCTCAAAATGGGTGTCATTCATAAGAAAAAAATTCATAGAAAAATGCATGGAAACAATTATATTCTATTTGAAATTTGCATTGGAGAAGCTCTTCACTCGCACATAAGACACACTTTGTTCCATATATTTTGTTGGATATAGAAATATGGGCATTTCAATAGAGCAATATAATACACCTAGAAATCTAAACAATCCCTTTTTCCCCTAGTAACCAAACCCGAATATATATTAAATAAGAGTTTAGGTTATGAGGAGAAAGCCATTAAAAAAAGTGAAAGTATTAAACACACGTGCACACACACATATATGAGAGTTTGTTCAAAGGGTACCCCTATAAGGAGAAAATGTGAGAGAGATAGTTTTCTAACCCGTAAAATTTAAAGGTGGACAATTTTACTCCATGTCAATGTTGATGGTTTCCTCTCCATAACCACATGTAAAAAACATTTAAAATAGGTAAAAACATTCAAATTAACATAAATTTTAGCATTGATAGGTCCATGTTGGTACAGTGTTTTAGTGCCTAAATGATCGGATCAATATATAAAAATTGATATATGTGTAGAGGATAGGGAGTACTAGTGCAAGGCTATTTTTCAAAAAAAAGATAGGATTATTTTATACTTTTAAAAAAATTAATAAAGTCATCAAACCACAAAATTAGTATATCAAGGGTTGTTCCAACATTTGAAGGTCTTGAAGAATATATAAAATCATTAGGGAAATAAAGGGGAGAAAGAGAAACTAAAGTTCGGATAGAATTAGAAGAAATGCTTGATAATAAAATCACATCCTTTGTAGAAAATATTCAGAAATAAATAGACAATAAAACAGTAGTGTTGGAGAATATGTTGCAGAGAATGGAAATTAAGATATAAGAAATGGAAAAGAAAAATCAAGATAAAAAACAACTAACCTGAGAAATGTACATTGATAATTTAAAAAAATCTTAAAATAGTCTATAAGGTAAATTGGATAAAAAAACACATTAAAGAGGAATGAATAAGTTAATATAGTTGGACTACGAGCATAAAAAAGTAGCCTTATGTTGGCACACATATTTATACTATGCAAGATACCAGATATATAAAATATGCAGAATAGAAATGAAATGCTAGAAATGACAGAATAACAGTAAAATATCCAGCATAATCTTCACAATACACATAAATGATATACGAAAT
>JZKD02S2281078.1:200395-211475 GCA_000966675.3 Picea glauca | reverse complement strand
AGCCATGAACAATGCCTCAAAGTACCACACATAAACTCCAGAGGGGTATCCTTGGCCTCTAAGAAATGATGTTAGTGCTCTCACAAGGTTTTGAGCATTAGCTATGGGTCTGAAGACCTTGATATGGTTGAGGGGGGAACCCAAGTCTTAGTTGAAGTATAAATATTCTAGGCATCCATGGCCAAACATGACACCTCAAACTAGAACACTTAATCTCTCAAGGGTTTATGCAACTTCTAGGGATCAAATTTCATTAATGACACCTCAAACCACCATAGATGACCTCTCGAGAGTATCTTTGGCATTCAAGTGGGAGTATGGGAATCAATAAGATATTTTGAGCACTGGGTATAGGTCTTGGGTCCTTGGACAAGATCAAGAGAGGAAACCCCCTCCTTCCATCCCATTGTCTCCTCTCAGGTTCAATTCCTTCACAGTCTTCCATATAGAAGACCACAACCCTTTCCTTTATAGTTTGTACAACTTCATCAAAACCATTACACCCCATGCATACAATGGATTAAACAACAACTTGATCATCTTGTAATATCTGTCACACCCAACCCCAACATTATTGCCAACTTGAACCTTTCCTCCATTCCCCACCAGCCACTAAAGGCGCTTTCCAAATATGTGAAATTCCAGGATCACGGATTTACAAACTATCGATCCCCACTCGAACTCTTTGATAGGTCTCAAATCCAGTTCTCCATTGAGTGTCGAGGGATATGCAAATATATGCAACTTTCTGCAACTTATATGCAACTATATGCAACTTTCTGCAACAATGCAACTTATGTAACTTATGCAACTATATGCAACTCATGCAACTATGCAACTATATGCTACTATATCACAATTTCGTATGCAACTATATGAAAATATGGAACTATATGCAACTATGCAACTATATGGAACTATAAGAAACTTTATGCAAAAATGCAACTTATGCAACTATATGCAACTTTATGCAACTATATTGCAACTATGCAACTATATGCAACTTATGCAACTATATGCAACAATGCAACTATATGCAACTATATGCAAATATGCAACTTATCCAACTATATGCAACTATGCAACTATATGCAACTGTATGCAACTTATGCAACTATATGCACCTATATTGCAACTATATGCAACTATATTGCAACAATTTCATATGCAACTATATGCAAATATGCAACTATATGCAACAATGCAACTTATCATGTTTTTTAGTGACTATATGCAACTTTATGCAACTATATGCAACTATATGCAACTTATCCAAATATATGCAACTATGCAACTATATGCAACTTCATGCAACAATGCAACTATTATGCAACTATATGCAACTATATTGCAAAAATTTCATATGCAACTATATGCAAATATGCAACTAACTACAACTATGCAAATATATGCAACAATGCAACTTATCATGTTTTTTAGTGACAATATGCAACTATATGCAACTTTGCGCAACACTGAAACTTATGCAACTATATGCAACTTTATGCAACTTTATGCAACAATGCAACCTATGCAGCTATATGCAACTATATTGCAACTATATGCAACTATGTTGGTACCAAAAATGTATATTAGCATGATAACTTATCTTCTTGTTTTAACGAGTGTAGGTACCACCAAATATATGCAACTATATGCAAATATGAAACTATATGCAACTATGCAACTATATGCAACTATGCAACTTGAAACTTATGCAACTTATGCAACTTTATGGAACTTATGCAACTTTATGCAACATGCAACTTTATGCAACTATATGCAACTTATGCAACTATATGCAACTTTATGAAACAATGAAACTTATGCAACTATATGCAACTATATTGTAACTATATGCAACTGTGTTGGTACCAAAAATGTATATTGGCACGATAGCTTATCTTCTTGTTTTAATGAGTGTAGGTACCACCAAATAGGTATCTATCAGATCTATCTTCCTCGAGTGATGATCAAGATGTACTAAGATAGGTTGAAATTGAGACGTGTTGTACTAGATTTATCGGTTCTAGATCAACTAGGTTGGAAAAGGTAAGGAAAAGATTTCGTATACGCATGCAATTTTTTATTGCCAATGCAGGGTCATGTAATTATGATGTTGAGAGCATAGGTAACATTGAGTTTCCATTGAGGTATAAACATCTAGTGCAACGATGGGCACCTAAGGAGCTACCTGAAGTGGACACAGATTTCTTCATCGATGGGAGGATGTATCGCATTGCTCCTTCGTCCTTACATGGATTAGGGTTATTTTCCATGGATGACATAAAGGTCAGCTATGGCACTATAACTGAATTGATGGAGTATGCCAGGCCATTATACAAATAGAATCATTGGTTGATGTTGGTCCCATATACACAAAGTATGCAAAGATACAGAGTTGTCGTAAATTATATACAACTAGTAGATAACAATCAAAATAAAGGGGAAACTATGTATATTGATGGAAGGCCAAAAGCTACTAGAAACATTGTGGGTTTTATAAATAGTACACGACTAGTGGCAAAAACTAAGAAACCGAATTGCATATTTGAGGGACACAAAGGAAATCGTATATTTGTATGTGCAACAAAAACAATAGTTCCAGGTGAAGAGTTGTTGATCGATTACAACTTAAGTCGAATAGATGGAGGGGGTGCGACTATGGGGGTAAATATATTACATACCATTCAACTCAACCTTTGATCAATCATTGTTACAATTTATCACTGCAATATTTCAATTTTTTAATGCATAATTTTTTTACAATTACTTTCATAACTCTTGTTGATTAATTTATTGTGTCAACATCTATCCAGGGTGACCGTGAGATATCACAGGCTACATCTGTCTAGGGTGACCATGGAAAGGAACCCACTGTGCCTCAATAGGTAAATGTTAAATACAATAACAACTAAATTTCAGAAATTTCATTATTTTTTTCTAATATTACTGCAATATTTCATTTTCTTAATGTTACAGGTGAATTTCATAACTTTTATTGATTGATTCATTGTGTCAACATTTGTCCAGGGTGACCGTGGCAGAAAATCACTTGCTACATCTCTCTAGGGTGACCGTGGAAAGGCACCCGTTGTGCCTCACCAGGTAAATGTTAAATACAGTAACAACTTATGACTACAACAACTAAATTTCTAAAATTTCATTATTTTTTTTTTTAATATTACTCGAATATTTCATTTTTTAAATGTTACAGGCGAATTTCATAACTTTTGTTGATTGATTTATTGTGTCAACTTCTATCCAGGGTGACCATGTCCGAAAATCACCTGCTACATCTGTCCAGGTTGACCGTGGAAAGGCACCCACTGTGCCTCACAAGGTAAATGTTAAATACAGTAACAACTTATGACTACAACAACTAAATTTTTGAAATTTTGTTATTGTTTTTCTTATATTACTGCAATATTTCATTTTTTTAATGTTACAGGTGAATTTCATAACTTTTGTTGATTGATTTATTGTGTCAACATCTGTCTAGGGTGACCGTGTCGAAAAATCAGCCACTACATCTGTCCAGGGTGACTGTGGAAAGGCACTCGTTGTGCCTCACCAGGTAAATGTTAAATACAGTAACAACTTATGACTACAAAAAATAAATTTCTCAAATGTTAAAGTTCATCTTATTAATTTTATTCATCAATGTATTGTGGCATGGTCAATGTGGGAAGGCTCCCACTGAGGATATTGATGAGGAGGAAATATTTTATTCGACTGACCCAGTGACAGCTGTAACAAAGGCCTTGAAGAAGGCTAACATAGAATATCTAGGTTTTCTTAGCAAAATACCCCTGACACAGTAGGACAGGGCAAGAATTGTAGAGCTACAAAATACAATAACTAATTTTGGGGTAAGTGGCATCTTCACATATTTTTATCATCTATGACAATTTCATATGCGCTTTTTTGTTTTATATTTTGTATATGATCTGATAAAGTAAAGTTTTCCATTTGTAGGAGTTTTTAAACCCCGTGTGTGGGGAACCTATCGATCCTGCAACTGCTATAGGTAGCAGTGACGATCCAATGCAAAACAAATGTCGATATATCAAAGTGCAAGTGAGGCTTTTTGATGCAGGAGCATCGCCAACATCAAGCGGGCCAGTGCGGAACCAAAGGATAGCTGGACAAGTGCCAACGTAAATTTTGAAATTTCCTTGAAGTTGATGTGCCATCTTAAATGTGATAATTAAGAAGAAGCGCACTTGTATAATGTAAACAGAACTTGAGAGGATTGCTCTCTTCCTTAGTAGGTAGAAGGCATTTAAATTAGTTAATGCAGGTAGATAGAATTTAATTCTAGATTAGACAGTTTTAGAGCGCAAGAGGGAAACGGGATATAGACACCCTCATTGTGTATTGTAACATTATTGAAGCATTGGAGCAAGAGCATGCAGAGAGCTGTGTAAGAACACCCATGTACAGATATTTGGATTAATAGAAGAGTTTGATTCAAATTCATGGTTTTGTGTCTGTTCTCTGTGTATTGATGTTGAATGCTATGCTCATGAATGTTTGCTTCCTGTTATACATTTGCTTATATGCTGTGTATATGATCTCATGTTTTAAGTTTGAATTATGAAAGGAAGATGGAATGAGTTTCAATTGTTTCTCTATCTGAGCAAGGATCCCTGCAAGGAGTGCAGTCGAAAGTGTCCACAAGGAGTGCGTTGACCAAGGGTTCAGATAGGGTAGATTTTGTTCTCATTCATACAAGAAGTGCAGTTGGGCACAAGAGCCATGCAAGGAGTGCATAGGTCGAAGAAGAGTCTCAGGGTTGCGAACCTAAGAAAAGTATCGAGAGATTTCTGTTGTAGGTGTGCGCAGAGTCAAAGGACTTCGACATTTGAAAGTGTCTGGAGGTTTCCGCAAGGATTGCGCGCAAGAGTCTTTTCTAAGACTCGGAGTCATAAGAAAGCTTAGGAAGGATAAGGCATTCGAATTTGTTGAAGAACAATGCAGGGAAGTTGCGACTGGAAGTTTGTAAGAAGTGTCGTAAGTTTGTGCCAAAAGTGAGCAAGTTTGTGAAGGAACACTTTGGTCATTAGCAGAAGTCGCCAAGGAGGAACGGACAGTCGTAATTCTCTGTGGAGGATTTGTGAATTCCTGTGAGTCGTTAGATCTCGCGGAAGAGAAGGAGGGATACGGAAAGTATTCCCAAAGGTTTAAGCTTAGGATAGATAGAGTCGTTGATCCAATCCAGTCAGGGCCGTTGGATCACTCGCGGAATCGCCCATCGGGATTTCGTGAGAGGAAGAGTCGAAGATTTGGTAGCAGGGATCGTGATATCACGAAACACGATATCCCGAAAGTCAAAGGATAGTGTGGGGCCACAGGAGTCGGCAAGGCAGACAGGTGGTGTGCTATTTCAGAGTTTCATGGCGAGAAATCCTGAAACATTTGCACTAGGATTCGCGATATAGCGAAGTCCGAAGTCCTGACGAGGTGACGGGGTGTTGAAAAGTCAACTCGCGCGTGTGTCGGGTAATCGGCATATCGGGATTAGGGAGTCAGGGATACGAGTTGTTCGACATCGCGAGTGCCAAAATCGCGATAGGGAAAATCTTGATAGGAGAGGAAAAGGTCAGCGTTGACTAGTTGTCGGGTTTCGGAGATTTAAGAGTCCACCCCTTGACCACTGACCTCGCGAAGTCACAAAGTCTGATCTCTCGATTGTAAAGAGGGTGGATCCCATGAGGATTTCTATGGGTGCAGATTTCTCGATAGGAAAATAGAAGAGAGTTACAGTTCTTCGGGTTGTGGAAAAAGGAAAGATCCTGTGCTGACGTGGACCTTTTGACCTGCAGGTTGAGGGCATCGGTATCACTTTTTTAGCCTCCTGAGGTTCCCCTTGAATCCATTGATGAGTGAAATGATTTTTACCGACATGACATGCCGAAGCATGATGAGATGGACCCCGAGACTCCACATGACTCCATAGAGGAACGTACTGTAGATGGATAGGATACTATTATGGATGGAGCAGAACGAATTAAAAGGACCAAATCACTAGATGTCACATTTCTGGTGGATGATGCGTGTGTTCCAATCAACATTTAGATGATTGCAGGTAATTTTTAATTAATTGATTCATTTTTTTCATGAAATTGAAATGGACATTTGTTGAGATTATTATAAATTAATGGATAACGCGTTTCTGCAGGAAACGATGTTTTCTATAGAAACTTAAATGACAAAGCATTGGAGTTGTTTGGCCCCACCATTTTCACATGGTGGAATGGCTAAGATAGAAAAAATAAAGATGATTTAATAGGCCACATGGTAAACTTGTTCGGCAACACTTTCAACAAGAAAAGGGTTACAAAGTTAGCCAACGAGAATTTAAAATATAACAGGGCCCAGTATAGGGAGAAATTGCAATTAGACCTCAAGCACGAGCGCCCTCCCATGGTTCTCGAGAAAGAGTGGAAGGCGCTAATAGAGGATGCAAAGGAGAACTTGTTTAAAAAAAAAGGAAGACATCCACGAGTTGGTCAAGCAAGGTACAACACATGTCATATTCTCAGTGAAATATGATCATTTATGTTTTTCTTTCCTATTTTAGGCAACAATTCTGATATCTAACGTTTTTCAAAAATTCCATATGTAGGCTACCAGACACCTCCAAAGAAACCAAGTCTAGAGTGGAAAAACATGACCAGCATAACCATGGCCAAGGTGGCTACGGAAAACTAAAAGCCTGAATAGTAAGATTTAAATGATTAACTGTGGTTAATATTTATTTAATAGTAGCGAACAAATATATGTTTTTGTTATTGGTATTTTTATTGGTGTTATGCATTGCAGTTAAATATGTTCGACACTGTTTCCGCTGAGGAGGACCTAAAGCTTGGTTACAAGCATGGTTTTTAAAGTGTGATTGAATATAGAAAAATCTTGGGCCAAACTCCTATCTCCCCAGCCACACAGGTAAATCAAATGAATAAGGAAATCACAGTAGCATGCTTGTAAAGTATATTCATATTTTATTATATCACCCTCAACTAAGTATTTATGTTTGTTTTCAAACAACAGTGCTACTGCAGTAGTGAATCTAGCAGTATTCGGCAGACACCACATCATACAAGGGTGCACATGTCCAGTGATAGTGTAGAGCAGAGTACCCATTCCGGTATGTATGCTTCAGAATTAGAAATATTTACTGTGATTGTAGATATTTATTTCCTGACTTATACTTATATATTATCTTCTCAAAATTGAAGATCATGTAGCTCAAGAGGGTGAAATGTGAGAGGATCAACCAAGTGGACAAGAAATTAATGCACCAATTGTCACAGCTACACAGACAGGTAAAGAGCAATAGTGTAATGTTAATCAAAATAATGAATTAGTTATTTCAATTATATTTCAACATATCGATATGATCATTTTCGTTGTTGCAGTTCACGACCCTGAACAGATGCCTCGACGCCCTTCTCAATGACGTACCATAAGTATGGTACATGAGTGCAAACAAACTATATAAGGACAGGGCACACGAAATACAATATCCTTGGATGATTATGATACCCCAATTGTCAATTTTATGAATGTAAAAAAACATAAATCAAAGAAAAATTAGAGGTATAAATTCATGACTTGTATTTGGATGTTTATCGATGTTTATATGTTCATATGTTTTCATGACTATCCTAGTTATGCATGAATGTCTATATGTTTTCTATATAAAGAAAATCATTTGTTGGGTATGGGGAATTGAGAGCGATGTGAGGGGGGGAAGGGGCCTTATGAGATTCCACCTTCACGCGGTTGGCATTGTTCAGTAGAGAATAACCTATTCTTGAAACAAAGAGAAACTCATTAAGGTATGCGACCACTTAATTTTTTTCTAGAGTATTTTTCATAACTAAATGCATGTTTATTTGCTTATATATTATTTACTCATATAAAGAATTTATGTTTTATGATTCATGGAGGTCTTGGTGATGGAAAGGCATCTCGTGGACACCTCTTATCAAGTTGTATGGGCTAATGGATCTGGCGAAAGGACAATGAAAAGGTAAGGTTTTTGACATGTTTTTTAAACTAGGATTTATACTAGTAAAAGTTCACAATCCTCATCAAAGGATACAATTGCATTTTCAGTAGACAAGCATCAATTTTTTTAACAAATTATGAATCATAGATTGTGGGAAAAACCTTTTTTTGTATTCTTACATTGACCAATACAACTATAACAGATTTTTAGTACAAAATCTTAACCACACACACACACATATGAACCCTAAGTAAGCAAATGATAGAAGATAAAGGGAGAATATGTACTGATATGAGTGAATGAAGATAATAATATGAATAATGGAGTGGAGAGTGAACTCTAGCCTTGAATTGAATGATACTTGCATCCAACATGTCTCACTATAATGTATGTTGTGATAGTTGTGTCTTCTCACTATAATGTATGTTTCTATGTCCATCATGGGATTCCTAGAGAACCACCTATCATTCATGATCCAACACATAGTAGTCAAGAATCCCATCCATTGCTAATATGTGCAAGTATTGTATGATTAACTAATAATTTGTATCCTTAATTATGAGCTATCAATCTTTACTATCACCATATTCTTCTAGTGCATGTAGATTTATATTTGAAGTTTTGACTATTAGTGAAGAATTCAAGAGCTACAGCTTCCATGCAAAATACATCTGCATTGAACACTTTATGAGCTATCCCAATTACATTGTTCCAATTGTGGATTTTCAAGAGGTGATTAGGTCCAACATTTTATTTACCTAGTTTAACCACCACTTCAAAATTAAACTCCTAAAATGGTAGCAAGCATCGATAGAATTAATCTTCCAACATTGTATTGTTAACCAAATACTTGACCACTAAATTATCAATGGACAACTTGAAGGACTGGTCCAGAAGATAATGCTTGAAATTTTGTAGCATATACACCATCACCAAGCCTTTGCCTTTCATGGTTGTGTAATTATTTGTTTTTCTAGAAAATTACCTGTGGTGGTGTAGCATGTGTTCCCCTAGCTATGCCAACATGTTCCCAATGCAATGGTAGTGGAATCCACATGGAAATGGAAAGAGCCCAATGCGATAAAATGCATGTTGGGTTCTTGGAACAGTTCAAATTATTTTGATAATAATAACTTTGATCTTTTCTACCGAGAAGGTCTAAGGTTTGCGCCCGTATAGCCCTATACATTTCACTAAGTTACACTACTCTTATATATATATATATATATATATATCCCCTCACAGTCCCTATGACTTGGACTTTCAAAGTCTTTCGGATCATATCAATATCTTGTCCTTATCAAGATCGGTGGATGGGAACATGGGTCAACACAAACCTTAAGTCTAGTAGGTTCCTAGTCCTACTATATCTTCTCGTGAGTCCAAAGTTCATAATGTCGAAATTCCCACAATCATTCAAGGATATATACCAAAGTGATATCCAATGTTTATACCCTCTATTCAAACATGATGTGTTAAGTTATGTGTTCCATAAACTTTGTGGCATTAGTTGTGCCATTAAACACTAGTGGATCTTTAATGTCTACATGAATCCACTTAATGGAATTTGGTAGTGTGCATATTTGTGTCAATTAATTCTCATACTCCCTAGGCATATGAGAATGCAAAAATGCAACTTATGCAACAACTTATGCAACTTATGCAACTATATGCAACTATGTTGCAACTATATGCAACTATGCAACTATATGCAACTTATCCAACTATATGCAACTATGCAACTATATGCAACTATATGCAACTTTATGCAACAATGCAATTTATGCAACTATATTGCAACTATATGCAACTATATTGCAACAATTTCATATGCAACTATATGCAACAATGAAAATTATGCAACTATATGCAACTTTATGAAACAATGCAACTTATGAAACTATATGAAACTATATGCAACTGTGTTGGTACCACAAACATATATTGGCACGATAATAAATCATTTCATCAACAACCTACAACTCCCCCTCGTCTAGTTGTATACTACAATTCCCTTTCCCAATATGCTAGTTGGATACTACAATTCACCTTCCCACTATGCTATGGGAAATCCATGGCAATGTTGCATCTAAGTATAATAATATAAGAACTCTTTCTCCAACCACTAAGATGGATTTTCATAAGCCTTTTGACAATCTAACTCTTCATTTTCAAAAATGTACATTACTAAGACAGATTTTCATAAACCTTTTGACATTTATGGGTAGATGATTTGTGGCCACCCTTCACAAGGTGTTTTTATCATCAAGTTATTTGTCAAATTTAATATGTAGATATTGATATATATATGCCAAGTTCCATGTGGTGTTTTTATTGTCTAATTTATTTGCTATTGTCAAGTTATTGTCAAATTTAATGTGTAGATATTGCATATATGACAAGTTCCATGTGGTGTTTTTATTGTCTAATTTATTTGTCAAATTTAATGTGTAGGTGGTTGTACAGTACATCAAGTGTACACTCTCTACCTAGCTCAAATTTCAACTATAAATCAAGAACCCTAAAGAGGTATTTTAAATATAATTTTGGTTTACTTGTAGTTTTTGTATAAAGAAGTATAACTATTTTAGAGAACCCCCATATACAAAGTCTGTATCCATATCCTCATTGTGGAAAATAAATTAGAAAAGATCCCTCACTTCGTTCATTTCCATAATCCTAACCTTATTGCTATCCCTAGTCCAAATCTTAGTTCCTATTAAACAATGCATGAGGCTAATCCCAATAATCTAGACCCCTCCTCTCATCCCACATGTTAGTGCAAGTATTATAAGGCTCCAAAGGACACTACTACAAAATTCTTATTCTTATAATAAGAATTCACATCCAAATCCTTGTACATAGATGAGAAATCCCATGATGATCCTAGGGTACACCAATCTTTGGACACTTCTCCCCAACAAAAAATAGTCCCTATTCCAAAATTTATTGAAAAAGATCCCTCATTACTCATAATGACGAATGAAATTTATTCCCCTCTCTAAGTGTCCTTTTTACTCATAATTGTTAGATCAAAGACCAACTTGCCACTATAATCCT
>JZKD02S2281078.1:180852-197647 GCA_000966675.3 Picea glauca | reverse complement strand
CTTTTGGGGCTTCTAGATGACATATGAGGGTCCTCCAACTTCGTAAGGCCATAACTCTCAAACCGTGAGGAATTATGTGACGTTCCACATACCACCAGAAATGGAATGACATGTACTATCCATATAGTATAGTATTATATGAAAATATATGATAACTCATACCATTATCCATCAAACAAACTTGGGTTCATTACCCAAACCTGGGGTCTCCAACTTCTCATGGCCATAACTCTCTAACCGCGAGGAGTTATGTGACGTTCTACATACCACCGGAAATGGAATGACAAGCACTATCCATCTAGGATAGTTTCACTAACAAATTCACTATCCTTCATATCATTATACCAAAATTAAGCATGGGTTCTCTTACTCCGCAAAGCGTCTTCCCATGAGGGCTTTCACCATAAGGGGACCACTTTGGAGTTCATCCATATTTACTTCTTATCAACCATGAAAAAAAAATAATGAGTCATATTTACATCAAACAATCATGGTTCCATTACCCAAACCTTTGTGCTATGGGGCTTTCTTCAAGGGTTGACATCAATGGAAACCAACCTTAATCAACAATCTCCCCCTTTGGCATTGATGGCAACACTCTGATGCAATATTGAAATTATATCACTCATGCTCCCCTTGGAACCATGCCTCTGTCTTCTGCATCTGATAAATCTGGTCCCCCTAGAACCATGCCTCTGTCCTCTGCATCTGATAAATCTATCCCCCTTTGTCATCAATGGCAAAGGTATCTTTCCATCTGGGGTTGCTCCCCCTGACTGAAGTGTCCTCTTATGGTTCTTCCTCGTGTACATAGAAGACATATAAGATAATCATTCAAAAATAATTCATTTTGGAGTAGAAATAACTCCAAGTCTTTGGAGAAGATATTCAAAGGCTTCCCACGAAAGTGGTTTTGTAAAGATGTCTGCCACTTGTTCTTTTGTGCCCACATACTCAACTATGATGTTATTTTCTGCAACCTGTTCCCGTAGAAAGTGATACTTGATTGGAATGTGCTTCTTCTTGGAGTGCATCACCGGGTTTTTTGAGATACTGATGGCGCTTGTATTATCATAATATATTGGAATGGGATCATCATACTCAACCTATATATATGTCAAAGTTTGTTTCATCCAAAGAACATGTGTATAACATGCTGCTACTGCAATATACTCTGCCTCAATTGTAGATAGAGATACTGATGATTGTTTATTTCTCAGCCATGATACTAAACACTCACCCAAGTAGAACGTTTCTCCACTAGTGCTTCGTCAGTCATCAATACAACCTGCCCAATCTTTGTCTCTGTAGGCAATTAGTGATAGATCCTTTCCTTTTAGATACCATAGCCCAAACTCTTCTGTTCCTTTGAGATATCTGAAAATACTCTTCACTACTAATACATGTGATTCCTTTGGTGCTGCTTGAAATCGTGCCACCTGTCCAAATGCTTGCATTACATTGTTAGGACCCTAAAATGACATTTTTTCACTACACCTTTTGATCATTCAACCCTCTCATTTCCTAAGCTAAATGAATACTATAACGAGCACTAAGACCCTTTTTCCCAAGGTACAAACTATTCATCTTGCTTTTATGTTTTCATTTACTTAGCATGTTTGATTGAATACGATCACATATTTTACCCATGAAATAATTCAACTAATGATCAAAATGATAGAACAACCACTTCGAGGATCGGGTCGCTGTTGTCACAGCTATGTGCAATTCCTGGGAGCTATTATAGGATTGCTGCAATGGATGCCCATCAATCCTGGAAGCTGTTACAGGACTTCTGCAACAAACAACCATCAATCATGGAAGTTGTTACACAACTGCTACGAAAGAAGCCTGTTAATCTTAGAAGATGTTACAACAGACGCCACCAGTCTTGTTGTGATACAACTTCTACAACACTTGTCGATTAGAATGTTGGCTCACAATGTTGATGAAGGAGAATTCAATATTTGATATTTATGATATCTAACGAACAGCCTGAGAATCAGGGATTCTCAGAACTGCTCTGTTTCTGAACACTGATTAACTCTAACTTTAAATAGTAGAGCTTTTATAATGTAAAGGTTGGTTAGACTTTTGGATGGAACTAAAGAAAGAAACAATTATTTGTACTCAACATCTTTTTGGCAATCGAATGAAGAATTGGATTGAATTTCTTTAACATACTGTGATCTATCTCTTTGAGTGGATTTAGTGAGAAGGAAAGGGCCCACCTTCTTCATTGATTCCCCTCTCTTTCGAATTCTAGATTTAGTTGTTTTCATTGCAATTGGTTTAACTATTAGATGTTTCTGAATGCAACTGTTGTTACAGTTTAGTCCCTTCCTGATAAATGTGCATAGCTTGTCTCATGAGAATTAGAAGTTAGTTGTTGAGCATGGCTGGAGAGTTACTTTTCCTTTTTCTGCATTAAGTTTAAATCTTGTTTTGGAGAATTAAAAAGTGTGAAGTAGCTTCTTGCAATAAGTAGATTTCCCTTCAACAATAGAATATAATTTCTTCCTGCAAAAGTAAATTAGAAAGTTGGATTAAGGTAGGCAATTCATGGTTTTTATAGATTCATCAGTTTAGATTGCAATTATGACTTTAAGACTATAGCCTCCAGCTGTATCAGCAATATTGTTTTCTTGCTTTTGTTAGAAGAACTTCCCTACTGCAATTAGAATAGAGATGCTTCCATAATCTAGCACAGACTGTGCAGAATTATCTTGAAATAACAGACTTCCCTGCGTTGACAATTTATATTGAACACTTTGATTTTTCATTTAATTAGACAATTAAAGTGCCCAACATTTTGGCGCCATTGTCGGGGAAGATAATTGTAGATTTTGGTAAGCACACTAGTGTTTTTTTAAGGAATGAATAGTTTGCATGAATAACCAAATGAGAGAATGAACCCCCCAAAATAATAACATTGCAACCACCAGAGGATGTGGTGGAAGAAATCCTAACATATTGGGAAGACAAAACATTGTTGAAGAGATTATAGCCAGAGAAGATTCTTCTTCAGGATCCATTTTTCGCCCTGCCAATCCTCTAAGAGGACATGATCCCCAGTCAATAGAAATACCCCCTCTTGAAACATCGTTCTCATTAAGGGTTGAAGCTGAAGTTGTAGCTGAAAGCGAAGCTGAAGATTTGTCACCAACAAATCAGCAAGCAACACTGGAGAACATTGAGGATCAAGGCAGTATAGGCTCAAACCGACAAAACCTAGAAGAATTTGTTTATCAGATCAATTGTCAGATAATCACTATGGAAGAGTGGGATGTTGTTCATATTGAGTGGAACCAGAGAGAACATATGGAGAATCAAGGGGATAATGAAGAAGACCTCTACCAAGAAAATATACAGAATAACGAGGATCAAGTAAACAATGAAAACACTATCTCTACCCTAGTTTTTCCTATTTCTGATGTTCCCACACAAGGGATGGATCCTATGAAAAACATACCTCTCTCGACTCTCCCAAATTTTCATTGATTATCTACTGAAGATCCGGATGAGTTCCTATTTGAATTTGACATTTTGTGTAGAAGCTATGACTACACTACCACTGCACAGAAGCTCAAACCATTTCCAGCCACATTAAAAGGAAATGCATTAAGATGGTTCATGAGCCTTGGACGGGAAAACATCTCAACATGGATAAAAATGAGGCATCTTTTCCTGCACAAATACCAAGACTATTGCTGAACAAGGGAAGATAGAGAGGAGTTGTTCAAAATGTCACAGAAGGAGGATGAGACCCTTGAAGACTTTGTGGAGTGACTCCAATACAATCTACAGTGGTCTGGTCATCCGGATGTGAGTAAGGACATCCTGAAAACCATTTTGCTAAAAGGAGTTAGAGAAGATTGCTTAGATATGTTGAATATGCTTGGTAAAGGAGATATATCTAAGGAATCCTATGAGGCCATTGTAGACCTCTGCAAAAGATGTTCTCGAGGGTCTACAAGAAATAAGTCAGATACCAAGGATACTACTTTTTCAAGGGTACATAAATCAACAAATGGAGGAGGAACAAGAGCATAAATAGGTAATCTGTTAGAAAGTTTCAAAACAGAGATGATTAACTCTTTTACCTCACAAATGGATACTTTGCAGGTCAAACAGAAACAAGTAGAACCAGAGCAAGGATTATGCATTTTTTGTCCAAAATGCAGGAAGAAACATCCACCAAGGGAGTGCCCACTGAACAGTGTCCAGGTATGCCTTATTTTTTAATTAGACCATGCCACTAACCAATGTCCTTCTCTACCAGGGGTAAAAGCATCAATGAAAGAAACTAATGAGGAAGCTGAGGCTGTCTATCTGATCACACAAACAATACAATGGCAACCAAGAGGTCAAGGTATGAATTCTCAATTCTCTCCTCCAATATTTAATTATTGGAACAATCAGCTACCATATGGTCAGTCAAATGCTCCCCCTCCAAACCTAATGCCACCCTCTTATCAAGATCCCAATGCATGGTTACCTATGCCCCAACAACCGAATCATTATCGAAAATGGAATCCATATGGGAGAGGTCCTCAACAACAACTCAGTTATCCAAGCCAACACGAACCAAACTTCTTTCAACAACAGTTCCAACCTCCATACCAGAAGCAATAACTGCAATTTCATCCCAATAACTCACCAAACAATCCTCCCTTACGACCTCATATGCTTGTGCAACCTAACCCAAATCCAAATAATAAGGTCGTTCAAAACATAGACATACTTAATGTGCCTTCCTTATCTATTACTCCTATGCCCTGTGATGAAATACTCTTAAGATCAGGGAGAATAGTTGAGCCAATAGTTGAAGATGATCCATCTTCAGAATCAGATAAGTAATCAGGGGAGAAACCATCTTCTTATACAGAATAAATTGACCAACCTATTCTAGAATCAGCAGACCCACCATTCCCTAAAAGATTGAAAATTGCCAAGCCTGTGGAATTACCATCTTTCAATCTCCTTGGACAATTACAAAATCTGCATGTTAATATTCCACTACTGCAAGAAACAAGGGATGTCCCTATTTATTCCAAGACTGTGCGGGATCTCTGTATCAGAAAACCTAGACGAAAACCTAAAGATCCCCTCACAGTGCACATAGTGGGGATTTGTCTGAGCTAATGCTAGGAAAAACTCCACCTATTAAATATGGCGACCCAGGAAACCCGACTGTCATAGTTAAAATCAAACATACATCTATTCAGCATGTGTTAGTTGATTTAGGGGTAGCAATTAACATCATGCCAATAGAAACTACACAATTGTTGCAACTCGGAACAAAAATTCGACCTACTCCTATTTTTCTAGAATTAGTTGATCGTTCCACCATCAGAACAGAAGGGGTAATCAATGACTTAGTTATTTCAATAGACTCATGGGAGTATTCTGCTGATTTTGTCGTGTTGCAGCCCAAATCCAGTCTGGGAGGCCATCCTCTAATTTTGGGACAACCATGGTTAGCCACAACTGACGCCTTCATAGGTTGTCGATCTGGTTCTATGACCATCTCTGATGGTTACGACAAAAAAAAACTTACCCTGTATCCTCATGCTACACCCAGTACAGAACCTAAAAATTCTCTATGGATAGACACTGAGGCTGAAAGTGCTCTTCCTGTGCTAACTATAGGAAAGGCCCTGAGTTTTAAGGATGAGACATAGGATGAGTTAATCAATTGTTTTATTTGTGACCCCTCCATCGTTACACATCACACGCACCACCAATTAATCAAAGTATTTGACCCTATGGCCTCGGAAGAAATGAACTCAGAACTTGCTGACAATCAGAGTGATTCAGCTGTAACAATAGTCACTGTAACAACAAACGCGGTAACAACAGATGATGAAACAGTAACAACTGAATTATTTCCCAAAATCAATTCCAAAAGTGTCACTGTGGAAATCGAACCTGGAAAAACCTTCAATATCAATCTTGATCTTTCCAGCGTTGAAACTCGTTGACTGATGAATTTACTGATTGAACATAAAGAAGCATTTGCATGGGATTACATGGATATGAAAGGCATCCCCTCTGATCTATGAACCCACCATATATACATTAAATAAGAATGCCGGCCCATTTTCCAACCGCAAAGGAGGATGAACCCAAACCTTAAAGAAATTGTTAAAGAAGAACTTCAGAAACTTCTCAACGTTGGATTCATCTATCATATCTCAGACAGCGAGTGGGTATCACCATTGGTAATTGTGCCTAAAAATAATGGTAAGTGGAGAGTGTGTGTGGATTATCGAGCCCTGAATAAGGCAATGCAGAAGGATCATTTCCCTCTGCCATTTATTGATCAGGTTTTAGATAACTTAGCTGGAAAGAAATATTTTTCTTTCCTAGATGGATTCAGTGGCTATAACCAGATACAAATTTCCCCACAGGACCAAGATAAGACCACCTTTACCATCCCTTGGGGAACATTTGCCTACAAGGTTCCCCCATTTGGCTTGTGTAATGCACCAGCCACTTTCTAGAGAGTTGTGATTGGTATTTTCTCTGATATGGTGAATGATTGTATGGAAATATTCATGGATGACTTTACTCCTTATGGGACTGATTTCGAAGACTCTTTGTCTAATCTGGAGAAAGTTCTCAAAATATGTAAACATTATAATCTCTCTTTAAGTACAAAAAAGTGCCATATGATGATGCGCGAAGGGGTAGTGCTGGGACACTTCATCTCTTATGCAGGGATTCAGGTAGATCCAGCCAAAATCTAGGTAATTTTGGACATTCCAACTCCATCAACTCAGAAAGAGGTAAGAAGTTTTTTAGGACATGTTGGGTATTACAGAAGATTCATAGAAAAATTCTCTAAACTTGCCTCTCCATTGTTTTTCTTACTAAAAAAAGAAGTTAACTTTCGTTGGACTGAGGACTATGCATTGTCTTTTGCAGACCTTAAACAGAGATTGTCTACAACTCCCATCTTGAGAGGGCCCAATTGGGCTCTTCCTTTTCATATTTCTTTAAATGACTCAGACACTGCGATTGGTGCAGTACTAGAGCAAGAGGAGGATAAATAACCCTATGCTATCTACTATATCAGCAAGAACATGGCTCCTGCTGAGTTAAATTACACAATTAATGAAAGAGAATTCCTGGTAGTAGTATATGCAATCAATAAATTCAGGCATTATGTAACTGGTTACCCAACTTTTATCCATACTAATCATACAACCATAAAATATCTAATGAATAAACCTATTACTAATGCCCGAGTGACAAGATGGTTGTTACTACTGCAAGAATTTGACATCACTATAGTAGATAGACCAGGAAAATAAAATGTGGTTGTTGATTTTCTCTCAAGATTACATATAAATGATGATAATTCACCTGTAAACGATTCCTTTCCTGGTGACCATTTTTTTGCAGTATCTACTTATTCACCCTGGTATGCAGACATTGCTAATTATCTGGTTGCAGGGAAGGTACCTCCCCACCTATCTCCTAGGGAAAGAAGGAAAATTATTCAAAAGAGTGCCAGGTGCAGTTGGATAGGAGGATACCTCTTCTACACAGGCCTGGACCAAGAAATCAGGATATGTGTGAGGGATGATGAGGTTTATGATCTGCTGAAAGCTTGCCATGATGGCCCTTGTGGGGGTCATTTTGCTGCAAAAAGGACTGGGCATAAAGTTTTAAGGATGGGCTATTACTGGCCCAACATATTTCAAGATGCCAAGAATTATGTCCAAGCTTATGACAGTTGTCAACGCATGGGTCAACCAACTCACAAGGATGAGATGCCACTCCATCCTCAAGTAGTGTTAGAGCCTTTTGAAATATGGGCCATGGATTTTGTAGGACCCATTAATCCACCTTCCAATCAGAAAGTTTATATATTGGTCTGTACAGACTACATGACTAAGTGGGTGGAGGCAAAAGAACTTATTAGAGCATTAGAAGAGGTTGTTTTAGCATTCTTGTTTGAAAACATATTTGTTAGGTTTGACATTCCTAGAGAATTGGTCACTGATGGAGGACCCCCTTTCACATCACATAACTTTGAAGCTCTACTCAGTAAATATCATGTTTTACATAGAATAGCTTCTCCATACCATCCATGAGGCAATGGCCAAGTGGAAAGTACCAACAAAGTTATTGAAGCCATTCTTACTAAAACAGTGAGAGAAAATCGGAAGGATTGGTCTGACAAACTGCATGAAGCTCTATTGGCTTACCGAGCTACTTGGAGGAGCATGACTGGTTTTTCTCCTTATGAGCTGGTATATGGAAAAATCCTTGTTTTTCCCATTGAATTCGAAATCAAAATCTTAAGAACTGCATCAACAGTCAATCTCGACTTGACTATGGCACAGACAACCAAACTGAAGCAAATCGATGAGCTTGATGAAAAGCGTTTGGATGCCATCCATCAAACCATAGTGATTCAACAACAAAAAACAAAATGGCATGACCGAATCACTAAGAAGAAATTATTTCAGAAAGGAGATTGGGCTCTGTTGTACAATTCATGCTTTAAGGAATTTCAAGGTAAGCTACGTACACGATGGTTAGGGCCTTATGAGGTAGACACTGTATTTCCTAATGGGACATTCCGGTTGATTACTATTGATGGATCCAATACACACTTACATGCAAACGGTCATTGCCTGTGTCTGTATCAACGTCCGTTGTCCAAGGCAGAATTCAAAACTAAATGTACAGCTGATACATATTATCAATTCTTGAACGGAACAGAGCTTGCTCCTTCCCATTCTAAACTTTAGGACTTCTTTTGCTCAGACTTTGTATATAAATAATCTCATCAAACTTTGCATTTATTTGTTTTTAGTTGAAATTTTTCTATTTTTCTTTACTATGCTAATAAAGCCTTGGAAGGTATTAGGCAATTCTGTGTGTGCAGGTAGATTGATGAACAAAAGGAAACAATGCATTCATAGAAGTTGAAAAACTTTCTCGAATTGAAGCAAGGCAGTGTTTGGCCGATCTCCATGTTGTTACACCTTTTCCCGATAAATTGGCCGATCTCCATGTTGTTACACCTTTTCTCGATAAATTGGCCGATCTCCTTGCTATTACACCTTTTCCCAATAAATTGGCCAATCTCCTTGTTGTTACACCTTTTCCTGGTAAATTGGCCGATCTCCATGTTGTTACACCTTTTTTCGATAAATTGGCCGAATTCAATGCTGTCACACATTTTCCTGATAAATTGGCAGATATCAACGTTGTTACACCTACCTTTGACATTTTTGAAAAAGAACCTACTGATACACTAATTACTGTGATTCTTTCTTGACCACTTCACTCATTCTTTTCGCCAATGCTACGACACCAACCCTCCAATCTTCTGTGCAACGGCACCTCTGATTAGACATTACTGATGCTTTCTATCATAAAGTATTGCTTTATTGTGACATCACTTCACATTCAACAGTATTCAGTTGGCTCACTACAGTAAGGTCTACGATTCTACACAAGCCATCATTTCTCTCACGATCCTTCATCATGCCAACTATTATGCGCCATTCCGACGACGGTTGGATTGTGCGGTTACTCTAACAGGTAGTTATGTGCAGTAAGATTTGAGGTAAATAATTAATCCTACGTGTTCAAGTAATGAATATCTGAAAGCACGATTTCCTATTTACTAACCAGTTACACCTGGAGCCAATCCGCTTAGTTGGGGGGGGGAACGTAAATCTAGTCATTCATTTCGAAGTTATACACACCTTCACCACCTTTCCACTACACTTCTTTTAACTAAGACGCTATATTTTCTCTGCAAATCACATTCAAGATTATTGCGTCTCTGATTTAGGTGACAACTTCTCCTCCTACATGCCTGTAACTCTCAAGAAACATCATGGGAGGATCAGTTGTGAGACATGAACCTGCAACTCTGGACAGTTTACTGCTACACCAAGAGGCCTACCAAATATTTCTTCAAGCAGGTTGGATATCATATTTTAAGAAGTTGAAAGAGTTTAGTGAGGACGAAGTATTGGAATTCAGTCAAAATCTTACTGAAGGGTACTCAATGGTGAATGGGGTAAGGATTCCAGTAACATAAGCAAGCATTGTTGCTGTAACAAGATTGCCAAGAACATGAGACCGATGGTTTAATAGGAAAACACATATCTCAAACGCACAGAAGGGGTTCCTCATCAAATCTAAGTGAGTTTAGAACAAGGGAAGAGGTGTAGACGTCAATTCCTTACCAGAGCCATGGGGGAAAGTCTCATAATTTCTTAAAAGGTACATCACCTATGAAGGAAGATACCAAGTTGTTTATTTTTCTGATTTCATTTTATTATCACATCTGCGACATTAGAAATTGATAAACATCCCTTTTTAACTCCTACAATCATTGCATAACATGGCTCATTTTGTAAAAAAATCCAAGAGCCCCAAGAATTGTGTTTCTAATCATAGACTCATAGGCCTCTTAATTCATAGAGGTATGGGCATTTATAATAACCCATCACCTACTGCAGCAGCCTAGCCACAGTCTGTAAGTCCAGAAAGGACTGCACCAGTCCTTGAAACTAAAACCCATGGACCTCTTCTAGAGCCTTTACCCTCGGCTGCAACAACAACCCAAACTCCTTCTGTCACTGTCCGTAAGACGCCTCGGAAGAGTAAAAGTGTAACTCACAGCCATCCTGGCACAAGATAGACAAGCCTCGATGACTTTGCAATACAACAACCTGTAGCTGTGGAAAAACAAATAGATGAGGAGCCAACCTCTTGACCACAATCACAGCACTTGGATGATACAGCGATTATTGAAATCCGACCCCCTGCCTCTGTCAAGAAAAACCCTGATCCTACGTCTGCATTACCTAAAAAGCAAGCAAGAATAGCATGATTCACAATACCATCCATACCGCTTACCTCCTTTGCTGAGGCACCAACTATCACACATACCACTCCTACAACCAAATAGGATTCTCCTATTACTGCTACAGACGATCAAGCACCTACTTGCATTACCTGTGCATTTTCGCAGAAGAGGAAACGCCCATTCAGAGGAAAACCTCGAATGTCCATTGGTCAAATTAGATCAAAACAGAACCCTCTAGCTACTTCAACAGAGAATTCTCCAGGAGTACGAATACCAGGTTTTACCCTATGCCCAGAACTGCAGGAAACTATCTTCTCCTTTCAAAGCAAATGTGCCCAATTCCCAGCAGAATCATCGGTGTTGCTTGATGATTCTATGGATCCCATGTCCGTTGACGAAATCCAAATTATCTTAGACCCTAGTATACCTGAATGTCCTCCTTGTGTGATTGAGGAAGAACATCCTGTTCCTCCTCCAGCAGCAAAGAAAAAGACCAGTACTTTCGTTTCTACTTTACCTAGAAGAAAAACCAGGTCCAACAAGTCTGTTGAAGCTACAATTGGAAAGAAAAATATGGAGCAGGTCGTTTCTATTCTTCGTCCACTACCGTCTATGCTTGATACGGAGACAGTTCCACAAGAATCAACTATCCACGTTGAGACTGACCCACAAGAACCAGTCTTGACAGATACAACTGTTACACAAGAACCAACTGCTCCACAGGAGATTGTCCCACCAGAGCTCAAGATATTAGAACCACCTGTCCATGTCAAGTCTATTCCACAAGAACCAGATCTAATAGTCACAACTGTTACACAAGAACCAGCTGAGCAACATGCTGAGGATGTTCCAGTTGCAAATTTATTTGCCCAAATAGAGCAAAAGATAAAGAATACAAAAAATTCCAAGATTGTGGCACTGATAATAGAAAATAATGACCTTAAAGAAGAGATAAAAACCTTGAAGCGGGAAGTGGAAGCTATTCGACAGAAGAATCCAAAAAGGTATAACCATGGACATCCTAGCACGAATAAAAGTTGTTATGGGTAGAGAAAAAGAAATCACGTGTTTTGAATGTGGCAAAATTTACTATGAGTCAGAATATGAGGTAGTCAAAGTTCCAGTGGCTACAAAACCAACAAATGTATCAATCAAGACTGAACATAGACTCCCTTCTACATAAACATCAACAAAACAGGGGAGATATCAACATCATAAATCAACACCTGGTATGCCAGTTGCTTGCAAACAAGAACCTTTGTTTTGTCCATGAGTTGTTACTCGAGCAACTCAAACTGATCCTATTCTCAAGAAAAGAAGAACCAAAAAAGATGGTTGACACAACCGATTTCTTCTTTTTGACACAACATTCCTCATTACTGGCACTTAGAATATTCTCTTAACAATTTTGCACCAGAACAGCTACTCATTTACTTCAACTACAAAATAAGGTTTGGATGTGTTTTGCATGAGGACATGCAATGTCTTCAGTTGGGGGGTATGTTAGGACCCTGAAATGCCCTTTTTCACTACACCTTTTGATCATTCAACCCTCTCATTTCCTAAGCTAAATGACTACTATAACGAGCACTAAGACCCTTTTTCCCAAGGTATGAACTATTCATCTTGTTTTTATGTTTTCATTTACTTAGCATGTTTGATTGAATACGATCACATATTTTAACCATGAAATAATTTAACTAATGATCAAAATGATAGAACAACCCACTTCGAGGATCGGGTCACTGCTGTCACAACTATGAGCAATTCCTAGGAGCTGTCATAGGATTGCTGCAATGGATGCCCATCAATCTTGGAAGCTTTTACAGGACTTCTTCAACAAACAACCATCAATCATGTAAGTTGTTACACAACTGCTACGATAGAAGCCTGTTAATATCAAAAGTTGTTACAACAGATGCCACCAGTCCTATTGTGATATGACTGTTGCAACACCTGTTGATTAGAATGATGGCTCATGATGTTGATGAAGGAGAATTCAAGATTTGATATTTATGATATCCAATGAACAGCCTGAGAGTCGAGGATTCTCAAGACTACTATGTTTCTGAACACTGATTAACTATGACTTTAAATAGCAGATCTTTTATAATGTAAAGGTTGGTTAGAATTTTGGCTGTAACTAAAGAAAGGAATGATTATTTGTACTCAACATCTTTTTGGCAATTGAATGAAGAACTGGATTGAATTTATTTAACATAGTGTGATCTATCTCTTTGAGTGGATTCAGTGAGAAGGAAAGGGCCCACCTTCTTCACTAATTCCCCTCTGTTTCGAATTCTAGATTTAGTTGTTTTCATTGTAATTGGTTTAACTGTTAGATGTTTCTGAATGCAACTGCTATTACAGTTTAGTCCCTTCCTGATAAATGCGCATAGCTTGTCTCATGAGAATTAGAAGTCAGTTGCTGAGCATGGCTGGAGAGTTACTTTTCCTTTTTCTGCATTAAGTTTAAATATTGCTTTGGAGAATTAAAAAGTGTGAAGTAGCTTCTTGCAATAAGTAGATTTCCCTTCAACAATAGAATAGAATTTCTTCCTGCAAGAGTAAATTAGAAATTTGGATTAAGGTAGGCAATTCATAGTTTTTATAGATTCATCAGTTTAGATTGCAATTATGACTTTAAGCCTGTAGCACTCCAGCTGTATCAACACAATTGTGTCAGCAATATTGTTTGCTTTTTTTTGTTAGAAGAACTTCCCTACTGCAATTAGAATAGAGATGCTTCCATAATCTAGCATAGACTGTGCAGAATTATCTTTAAATAATAGACTTCCCTGGGTTGACAATTTATATTGAACACTTTGATTTTCCATTTAATCAGACAATTAAAGTGCCCAACATACATTTGGTGCGGATGCTATCACATACAATAGGATGCCAATCATTGACCTGTATTTCCTTTTATTTGTAGACTTTGAATCATCATCTTTGCTCAACTTGCTATTGGTTTGCATGGGAGTGACAACTGGTTTGCAATCTTCCATTCCGAACCTCTTTAGCATTTATCTGATATACTTGGTTTGAGAAATAAAAATTCTTTGGTTGCCTTTACGTATCGGAAGTCCAAGAAAGAAGGATAGTTTTCCAAGTAGCGACATTTCAAATTCTTCTTACATATCTTTTGCAAATTTCTGGCTTAACCTGTCATTATCACTACCAAAAATAATATCATCAACATAAACTTCAATTAACAAAATATTACCTTGACTTACCTTGATGTAGAGGTTGTTTTCTACACTTCCTTTTCTTAACCCTGCCTATTGCAGATACTTATCCAGTCTGGAGTACCATGCTCTAGGAGCCTGTTTTAGACCATACGAGGCCTTCTTTAATTTACACACATAATCTGTGTTCTCTGACAACTGAAATCCTTCTGGTTTTTCAATGTAGACTTCTTCAAATTCCCCATTTAGAAAAGCTGATTTTACGTCAATTTGATTTACTTTAACATTTTTGGAGCATGCATAAGCTAAAAGCAAACGAATTGCTTCCATTCTAGAAATTGGGGAAAATGTCTCTTCAAATTTGATTCCTTCAATCTGAGCATATCCTTTACATACCAATATAGCTTTGCTCCTTGTAACTTGTCCATCTTCATTCAATTTATTCCTGAAAACCCATTTTGTGCCGATCACATTCTTATTTTTTGGTCTTGGAACCAATTCCCAAGTGTCATTTTTCTCTATTTGATCCAATTCTTCATCCATGGTCTTATTCCAAAATTCATCCTTCCTGGTTTCTTCAAAACAATTTGGTTCAATTGTAGATAAGAGTGCTAGGTGTGTTTGTTCTGGTGAATGAATTTTTCTTCTAGTCTCAACTCCTGCATCTTTATTTCCAATACTTTGATCTGAAGGATGATTCTTCTATACTTGTTTGATAGGTTTCTTTGGAGATACTTATTGAACTTTCTCTTCTACTTCTGTCAGATTCTCTTCATCTTCATCTTCCTCTTCTACTTATTTTTCATCTTCTTCTTCGAAAAGTTTTTCCATTGATTTGTTTTCTTCTTCCTTTGATTCTGGTCTGCCTGTTTCATCAATTGTTATGTTGATGTTCTCCACAACTTTGTTTAATCTTAGATTGTAACACTTGTATGCTTTCCTTGTACTTGATTAACCAACAAGTATTCCTTTGTCCACACGAGAGTCAAACTTTCCCATTCTTCCATCTTCTCTTTTGATGTAGCATTTGCTTCCAAAAAATCTGAAGTGCTTCACATTTTCCGGTATTCCTTTCCATAGCTTGTAGGGAGTTTTATCAGTGTCGTTTCTGAGCATTACTCCATTTTGAATGTGAACTGTTGTATGCACTTCCTGTGTCCAAAAAATATCTTTCAACTTTGAATCCATTATCATTTTTTGAGCCATTTCTTGTACTGTCATGTTCTTTCTTTCAACAACTCCATTTTGTTGAGGTGTCCTAGCGATGGAGAATTGCCTTTTTATTCCATGATCACTGTAGTATTCCATAAATTCCCTTGAGGTTAATTCTCCTTCATTATCCTATCTTAAGCATTTGATTCTTGATTCCATCTCATTTTCAACCATTTCCTTATAGATCTTGAAGTTTTCAAAAGCTTATGACTTGTTCTTGAGAAAACAAACTACAATCATTCTTGTATAATCATCAACTAATAACATAAAGTATCTCTCACCTTTTAAGCCTTTTGTTGTAGTTGGTCCAACTAGATCAATATGCACAATTTCCAGTGGTTTTATTGTTGAATATTCCTTTGATTTGAACCTGGCCTTTGTTTTCTTTCCTTGTTGGCAATGCTTGCATAAAGTGTTGTTTGGTTTCATGATCTGGGGAATTTCTCTGACTACTTCTCTTTTTCTGACTTTGACAAGGTTATCAAAATGCATGTGACCCATTCTTCTGTGCCATAGCCAAATTTCATCTTCCTTTCCTAGACAACACTTTTCATTTCCAGTTTCGCTTAACACATATATGTTGCTTAAAGTTCTTGCAGTTGTAGCGACCAATTTCCCTGAACCTTCTTTTCTTATCTCACACTTTTGTGAATCAAAAGTAACTTTATGACCTTGATTGCACATTTGACTCACACTTAAAAAATTATGTTTCATATCTTCTACTAGTAGAACATTTTCTGTCTTTTCATTATTGTTCCCAATTCGGATTGTGCCTTTTCCAATGATTTTGGCTGAATCATCATATCCGAAGGAGACTGATCCATCTCTTTCCTTTCGTAATGTAAGAAACTTATCTCTATCACCTATCCTGTGTTTTGAACATCCACTGTCAACATACCAACCATGTTTTTTCCATTTATCTTGTAGAGCGACTGTGCATTCTTCATTGCTATACTCATCTTGCTTTCTTATCCATGTCATTTTCTGAGGTTCTTTTTTGTGACTCTGTTGAGTTTATTTAGGAGGGAATGTCATTCTGGTAGTTGAAGATCTTCTGAAAGGAGGTTCTCTTATGAATCCTTCTTCTTCTTGAGGCCTGTCTATTTATTGTTGATTCTGAAATCTGAATCTTCTCGGTGGAGGGGTGTCCCTATAATCTTCCTTGTATATCTTTTTATCCCCTTTGATTGTTTCTGCATAGATTTTTGGATTTGTTTCTTACTCTGTTGTTTTGGAGCTTGATCCCTTTTCTGTCTAATTGTATCCAAGTCTAGACTTGTCAAGATGAGATTTTTAACTGCTGATAATGTTATCCAGAACTTTTGAGCTATTCTGCATATTTTTCTTTTGATTATCCTTTCTTAGTGTGATAATCTCTGCTTCCATATTTCCAATGATCATGTCCTTTCCTTCTTGTTGTTCTTTGAGTGATTCTTCAATTCTTTTATCTTGTTCTATTTGAACCTTCAATTTTGTGATCATTTGTTCTAGTTCTTGAGTGTCTTTTTTCTTATCTAGTTCTGCTTGTAGTTTCTTGTTTTTCTTC
>JZKD02S2281078.1:161192-175902 GCA_000966675.3 Picea glauca | reverse complement strand
TGTTCGGAACTTGTGTCCTTCACTCCAAGATAATCGTGCAAACTATGGAATTTTTGCTAAGCGGAAGTATTGGTGAAAATGTAAATATTTTTCTTAGCAGAAGGGAGGTACTGCAAATCAATGACCCTGTCATGAACCATCCTCCTGATAAAATGCATATGGATCTTGATATGTTTTGTCTATTGTCTTTATACTATATCTTGATCGAATTTGAGTGTACTCGAGTTGTCACAATAGATTACAGTCAGATAGTGGAACTGGATGCCAAGATCGGTGAGGAAGTTCTATAGTGATCCAGATTTATGAGAAGAACGAAATGAAAACATAGATTTATAGTATTAACGTAGATACACAATGAATAATAACATAGATACAACAAAACTTGAATTCTATTAAATAAGAAATATGTTGAAACTGTAAAATGCAGACTAAAACAAGCTTGCTAGAATGGTGGAAGCTTATCTATGAGAAGAGGTGTGACGACTATGCTCATTCACAAGAAGACGAGTACAATGAGGCTCTGAAATTATTTTTACAATAAACATGAATTCCAAAACCCTACATATCCAAAAACCTAACCCTAGAAGATGAAGCGCCAAGAGTCATGTGGGCCATGTTGGGGTAAGTTGGTACATCAACTTCTCGAGGTCGTAACTTTTTCATACGATCTCCGTTTTAGGCACATGATAGCCCATTGGAAAGGTATATCTGAGGAATACACATTATTTCATCAAACCCTGACTCCATCTACAATTTGTTTATGGTGAGCCCTAAAAACGTTGTTTAGGGCCTCAAAATGGCCCTGGAAGTCCAGGACCCCGAAAACTAGGAAAAAAACTATGAAACTGCCAAGATGAACCAGTTGGAATAGATGGGTGGCCATTGATATCCATATGGATCAAACATCCCCCCTTAGGAAGCAATTTTATCCATTGCATTGATTTCCTCCATCATATGAGGAAATTTCTGCTGAATTTGGCCCCAGGTGAGTCACTTTCCTTAGTGCAGGAGCTGCCCGGATTTGACAACCTAATAAAGTTGAATCCTCTAATGTCAAATTCTCTTGACCTATGTGTCCACGATATGATCAATGGAATTTTTTCCCATACATTCAGGGTTGATCTCTGTTGGTGTCAATTGTTCTTCTATCTCCGAGGTCTCCAATAATGGTGGAAAATATGGCCAAATGAGGTCCACATTAAATACTAGATGCAAGCCAAGAAAAAGGGGAATGTTGAGCTCAAGAGAATTCTCATTCACAACCTTGGTGATGGTATAAGGTCCATAGTGGAGTGGACGAAGCTTCTAATGAGGCCCTGTAAGGATTTCCTTCTGCAAGTGCAACCAAACTTTATCTCCCACCTGAAACTTGTGTGGAACCCAATATTGATCATGTTGCTTCTTGTACTTGGTATTGGACTTCTGTAAAATATTTTGAAACTATTGGCGAATGTGTTGGATCTGCTCAATGAACCGGCTAGATTTTTCAGCTCCAGTTGGAGCATGGGATGAGTATACATGTTTGGCCGCAAGTGGTAGTCCAACATCCATAGGACCCAATGGTTGAAATCCCAACCCCACCTGAAAGGGGTTGTGGCTGGTTGAGATATGTATGGCTCTAGTGTGGCTATGATGAACATAGGGAAGACTCTCCTCCAATGTGTGGGGGTGCTTGTAATTGTACATGTGCATGATACGCTTGATCATATGGTTGAAAGCCTCGGGTTGACCATCCTTCTAGGGGTGGAAGGCAGTGGATTTGGTGAGCTTGGTGTTCTGCAGTGACCAGAATATCGACCAAAATGTGATAAGGAACTGACTGTCCTGATCTGAGATAATGTTTTGTGGGATCCCAAAATGTACCCACACTCATTCAAAGAAGATCTTGGTAGTGGCCTCCACTGTGATACTCTTCTTCCAGGAAGCCAAAATTGCCATCTTGGAAAAGCATTCGACAACTACAAAAACACAGTCATTTCTCCGCTTGGTGGATGGAAGGCTTGACATGTAGTCCATTGAGATGGATTCCCAGGCCCTTTTAGGAGTAGGCAGAGGAGTGTGCATGCCTTGTTTCTTAGTGGTTAGTTTGGAAATAATGTAGGCAGTGTAGGAATTGATATACCTGTTGACATCCTATCGAAGTTTCGGGCAATAGAAATGTCGATGCAACACTGCCACTATCTTTTCTACGCTGACGTGTCCTACCACCCGACTGTAGTGGGCTTTCCAAATCAACTTCGTGCACTCTCTTGATGGAGCACAGAGATGACCCAGATGGCATAACAACCCATCCCAAAGGTGGAAATTAGTGACATTTTTATTTGCGTCCAACATCTGGTAGGTGGTGATGAAGTCATGATCTTTCTCATAGATCTTGGACCATCTGAAGGTCTCGTGGTCACAAGAGTCTAGCACCGTGGTGAGTGTCGTGATTGGAGGTAGGATGAGAAAATAAATTACTTGATTGATACTTCCTTTCTAATCCATATGGATGTTGGTGGCCTCCCACCTATTCCAACTGGTTCATTTTGGCAGTTTTCCAATTTGGTGGTTTTTTCCTAGTTTTTGGGTCTCCGACTTTTGGGGATGTTTTGAGGCCCTAAACAACTTTTTTAGGGATCACCACATTCGTACTAAATCCAAAATTAGATTCTAATGGAAGAATGTGTAGTCCTTGGATAAACCTTTCCAACTGGCTATCATGCACCTAAAACGAAGATCGTATGCAAAAGTTACAACCTCAAGAAGTTGATGTACTAAGTTACCCAAACGGGGCCCACATGACTTTTAGCGCTTCATCTCCTAGGGTTAGGTTTTTGGATGTCTAGGGTTTTGACATTCATGTTTATTGTTAAAATTCCTTTAGAGACTCATTGTACCTATATTCTTGTGAATGAGTGAAACCGTCACATATCTTCTCAAAGATAAGCTGCCACCATTCTAGCATGCTTGTTTTTCGCTGCATTTTATAGTTTCATCTTATTTCCTTATTGAATAGAAACCAGTTTTACTGTATCTTTGTTATTCTGTGTTAAGCATATTTTAATAATAATATGTATTCATTTCGTTGTTCTCATAAAATATGGATCATTGGTATTAGAGTGGTATTCTCCTTGTCATTCTTAATGCATGTCCCCAACGAGGTCAGCGTACAAAGAATTGGGTCTCGAGCTTGTTTCTCTTGAGGAAATAATATCTCACACACCCAAGTGACCTGTCATGGTGAGAGAAAAGAAATATGATGAGACATGAGATCCTTTCAAAATGTTTCTCTAGGAATCCCTCACGCAACAGAGGAAAGAGATGATGGATAGTTTTGCGCAAATCCTTCGGTGGCTACCAACAGGCGACGCATCTTCCTCGAGCGGAGGCATCGCCCCCTTCAAGGCACAAATAAACTTTGATATTCCTATATTTGAAGGTCATATAGATGCAAATGTTGTATATAATTGGTTGAATCTACTATAAGGGTATTTTTCTATCCATAAATTTTCGAATAGAGAAAAGATTACTTTTTCGCTCCTTAAAGTCATTCCCCATGTCAAAGATTGGTGGGAAAGTTTATGTGAGAAAAAGAAAAGAGAGGAACCTTCATTATTTACAGTCACAATCACTTGGGAGTCCTTCAGGGATGATATTAAGGAACAATACTACCCTGTCGAAAGTTATGACGACCTGTATACAAAATGGACCACACTGTAGCAAGAAAGAGACCAGGCAGTGCCAGAGTTCACAAATATCTTCCATAACTTGCACACCAAGCTGGGTATCAAATATTATGAGCGACATTTGGTTCTCAAGTATCACAATGGTTTGCATAGATACATCTAGGCTGAAATGGAGTTTATGGGCATCTCATCCTTGGGCGCGGCCTATCAATATGCCATCAAAATTGAGCAGAAGCTTAAACAAAAGACACGACAATTTGGGCCTAGGAACCCCTCACAGAAAAAGCAAGGAAAGGGAGGCCCCAACCCACATAACAAAGGAAAGAGAAAATATGGACATCATTAGGACAACCATTCCAAGTTGCAAGCAAAGAAGAACATCGAAAATACAAATAAAGATACCAGAAAGTGGTGTGACTTCCATAAGATCCTCGGGCATAACACTATTGATTTCCGCTCAAAGTAGTCATTGGTGGATGAGGTGAACGACTAAGAATTAGATGTGGGTTTTTACTGTGATTAAAACCATAAAGGGGGAGATAGATCATTGACACGAAACCCAGTGCCACCATTGCTACCACCAAGCTCCATCTTGGTGAACCAGACGATCCAGAGGAAGGTGAGTGCCTTTTTCATTCACATATGTGGGTGAAAGGAATCCCGCTGCACTTCATCGTTGATAGTGGTAGCCAGAAGAACCTCATATCAGCAGAGTTTATCAAGAGGCTAGCCTTGCCAACAAATTTTCACCCGCATCCCTACACTATTGGATGGATATACCAAGGAAGCGATCTTCACGTCAGGCAACAGTGTCTACTATCGTATAGAATCAAGCCCTTCAAATACAAGGTATTGTGTGATGTTTCTCATCTCAAAGATTGTAATTCTCTTTTGGGCCAACCTTATTTATGGAAATGTCATGTTGTATATGAGTCTAGGCCTGTTATTATTTATTTGGATGGGAAATTGTACAGGATACCCGAGGCAGCCCCTCCTAGTCCTATTTCTTTGATCTTTGCCAAGAAATGCAGGAAGGCATCTCTCAGACCAAGAAGTTTGTCTTCTTTGTGATTCTCTCTTAGAGCGATTGAAATATCACAACCACATCCAGGGCCTCCACGGCCAACCTCTCCACACAACAGAAGTAATTGGATAAGGTCATGGAAGAATACTCATACATATTCTCCTCACCTACCGAGGTACCTTTTCACTATCAGGTCAAGCATCCCATCGATCTAACCCTCGACGCACCACTACCCAATGGGATATCCTACCGCCGCTCTCTTTTAGAAAATGAGGAGATCAAGTGGCAGATCCAAGAACTGATCTACAAGGAGCACATATGTCCTTTCTCATTTCCTTGTGGGAGCCCAATCGTGCTAGTGCAGAAGAAATATGGGACCTAGCGACTCTACATTTATTACCCATCCCTGAATAAAATCACATTCCAAAACTGGTACCCGATTCCTTGAATCGATGACCCCTTGATCAACTCATGGGGGCCAAATACTTCAGTAATATTCATCTGAATTTTGGCTACCACTAGGTCCTAATAGAATAAACAGATGTATGGAAGACAACCTTCAAGTCAAAACAAGGCCTTTTTGAATGGTTGGTCATGCCCTTTGGTTTGAAAAATTCTCTTGCAACTTTCATGAGGATGATGGATGATATCCTGCGACCTATTACCAATACTTTTGTAGTGGTGTATCTGGATGACATTCTCATATACAACAAGACTTGGGTAGAAAACTTGCCACATATTCAACAAGTTTTGCACACCCTGCGGCAACACAACCTATATGCCAACTTCGAAAAATGCTCCTTCAGCGTGGATAGGGTCCATTACCTATGCTACATTGTTGATCAGCATGGTGTTCATGTGGATCCAACTAAGATCCATGCCATCTGTGACTTTCCAGCCCCAACCACACTCACTGAGCTTCTGAGCTTCTTGGGCCTTACCAATTTCTATCGCAGGTTCGTGTTGGGATTCTCCCATATTGTATGGGCTCTTAGCCAAGTAACCAGAGGTGGTGTTAAGGAAACATTTGTGTGGGGCCTGTCCCAACAACAAGCGTTCAATGATTTGAAGCAACGCTTATGCGTAGCCCCAAAAATTTCATTACCAGACCTACAACATCCCTTTGAGATCGCGACAAATGCTTCAGACTATGTTGTGGGCATCGTTCTCACTCAACATGGCCACCCAATGGCCTATCATTGTGAGACACTATCAAATGTTGTCCGTAAGTACCCTACTTACGACAAAGAAATGTACTCCATTGTGAAAGCCTGTTTCCAGTGGAGACATTACATTCTTGGGAAGGAGACAATCATCCACATTGATCATAATCCACTACAATTCATGGAGACATAAGGAAAATTGCATAATAACTACCATCGGAAATTTTCCACATACTTGTAGTAGTTCCACCCCAGCATTAAGTATAAAACATGAAGCACCAACCGAGTCATTGATTTCCTTGACCAACCCCCAGTCACGACACTCACCATGGTGGTCGACTCTTGCGGCCACGAGAACTCTGGATGGCCCCACCTCTATGATACAGACCGTAACTTTACCACCACCTACCAAATGTTGGGCACAAAATTAGTTGTCGCTGATTTCCATATTCAGGATGGGTTGTTGTGCCATCTTGGCCATCTTTGCGTTCCATCAAGTGAGTGAGTGAAGATAATTTGGGAAGCCCACTAAAGTCGGGTGGTAGGAAAATTCGGTGTTGAAAAGACAGTGGTAGTGCTGTAGAAACATTTCTACTGGTCAAAACTTCAACAGGAGGTCAGCAAGTATATCAGGTACTGCACTACCTGCGTTATTGCCAAACTGACCACTAAGAAATAGGGCCTGTACACCCCTGTGCATACTCCTGACAGGCCATGGGAATCCATTTCAATGGACTACATGTCGAGCCTTCCATCTACCAAGAGGGGAAATGACTTTTTTTTTGTAGTTGTTGATCATTTTTCGAAGATGGCGATTCTAGACACCTATAAGAAAATCATCACAACAAAAGCCACTCCTAATCTCTTATCTGAATGAGTATGGGCACATTTCGTAATCCCACAAACCATTATATGAGATCAGGATAGTCAGTTCCTTAGCACATTCTAGTCAATCCTCTGGTCACTATTGCACACCAAGCTCACCAAGTCCACTACCTTCCACCCCCAAATAGATGGCCAAATTGAGGTCGCCAATTAGATGTTCGTGCATATCCTCCGCATGTACTATTCCAAGCAACCCCTCACATGGGATGAGATTCTTCCCTATGTTCAACATATCTTCAACCAATCACTACATAGCTCAACCAACCACAACCCCTTTCAGGTGGGGTTGGAATTCCAACCATTGGGTCCCATGGATGTTGCACTACTCCTTCCAACCACCTCGACCGACTCATCCCCTGCTCCAACTAAAGATGACAAAGACACCCAGTTCATTGAGAATATCCAGCACATCTGCCAACAAGTTTAGGATATTTTTCAAAAATCGAATGCCAAGTACAAGCAATGCCATGATCAACCCCGGGTGCCACACAAGTTTCAAATGGGAGACAAATTTTGGTTGCATTTGTAGAAAGAATGCCTTGCAGGACCCCATCAGAAGCTTCACCCACTCCATTATGGACCTTACACCATCACCAATGTCATGGGTGACAATGATTTTGAGCTCAACATTCCCCCTTTCCTTGGCCTTCACCCAGTATTCAACGTGGCTCTCCTTCAACCATATTTCCCACCATTATTGGACACCTAAGAGATAGAAGAATAGTTGACACCAACATAACTCAACCCTGATTGCATGAAACATGCATCCAACGATCATATTATGGACACATAGGTCAAGGGCACTCGACATCAAAGGATCCATCTTTATCGAGTTGTCAAAGCAAGGCAACTCATGCACCAAGGAAAGTGGCTCACCTGGGGCCAAATTCAGCAGAAATTTCCTCATCTGATGGGGGAACTCAATGAAATTGAGACAATTTATTCCTAAGGGGGAAGTATTGATCCATATGGATGTTGGTGGCCTCCCACCTATTCCAACTGGGTCATTTTTGTAGTTTTCCAATTTGGAAGTTTTTTCATAGTTTTCAGGTCTCCGACTTCCAGGGTCATTTTGAGGCCCTAAACAACGTTTTTAGGGATCTCCATAGTCAAATTGAATACAAAGTTATGGAAACATGTGTAGTCCTTGGATAGAACTTTCCAACGGGCTATCATGCATCTAAAATGGATATCGTATTGAAAAGTTACGACCCCGGTAAGTTGATGTACTAACTTACCCCAACGAGGCCCACATGACTTTTGGCACTTCATCTCCTAGGGTTAGGTTTTTGGATGTCTAGGGTTTTGGAATTCATGTTTATTGTAAAAATTCCTTTAGAGCCTCATTTTACTAGCCTTCTTTCAAATGAGTACAATTTTCACATCTCTTCTCAGAGATAAGACGACACCATTCCAGAAAGCTTGTTTTCCGCTGCATTTTACAGTTTCAGCTTATTTCTTTATTGAATAGAAACCAGTTTTATTGGATTTCTATTATTTTTTGTTAAGCATATTTTAATAATAATGTGTATTCATTTCGTTCTACTCATAAAATATGGATCACTGTCTTATACTTGATGTTGATGTGGAACTACTGCAAGTATGTGGACCACTTTTGATGGTGGTTATTCTGCAATTTTCCTTGTGTCTGCATGAACAACAACAACTTATGATCAATTTGGATGATTGTGTCCTTCCTGAGAATGTAATTTTTACTGGTGATAGGATTGCACAATGGAGTACATTTCTTTGTCATAAGTAGGGTACTTACGGACGACATCTGATAGTGTCTCACTATGATAGGTCACGGGGTGGTCGTGCTGAGTGAGAACTGCACCCACAACATAGTTTGAGCATCTGTCTTGATTTCAAATGGTTGTTGTAGGTTAGGTAATGAAAGCATTGGGGTTGAGCACAAGAATTTCTTCAAATCATCGAATGCTTGTTTTTGGGACAAGCCCCACACAAACTTTTCCTTACCACCACCCCTGGTTACTTGGCTGAGGGCCCATGCAATATGGAAGAATACCAACACGAACCTGCGATAGAAATTGGCAATTACTAAGAAGATCCAAATTTAAGTGAGTGTGGTTGGGGATGGCCAGTCACGAATGACATGGATGTTTGTTGGATCCACATGCACACCATGCTCATTAAAAATGTAGCCTAGGTACTGGACCCTATCCATGCTGAAGGGGTATTTTTCTAAGTTGGAATATAGATTGTGTTGTTGCAAAGTGTGGAGAACCTGTTGAATATGTTGCAAGTGTTCTGCCCAAGTCTTGTTGTAGATGAGGAGGTTATCCAGATACACCACTACAAAATAATTGGTGAAAGGCTACAAGATATTGACCATCATCCTCATGAAAGTTGTTGGGGCATTTGTCAAACCAAAGGGCATGACTAGCCATTCAAAAAGAACTTCTTTTGACTTGAAGTAAGTCTTCCATACATCTGTCTTCTCTATTGGGAATGGATGGTAGCTAGATTTCAGATCAATCGTACTGAAGTATTTTCCCGCCTTGAGTTGATCAAGGAGATTGTTGATTCAGGGAATTAGGTATCGGTTCTTGAATGTGATTTTATTAAGGGCTTGGTAATCAATTGAGACTCGCCAAGTCCCGTCATTCTTCTGCAATAGCACGATTAGGCTTCCAAAAGGTGATGATATGGGTTGGATGTGTTCCTTGTGAAGTATTTCTTGGATCTGATGCTTGATCTCCTCATTTTCTAATAGAGAGCGGTGAAATACTAGCCCATTGGGCAACGGTGGGTCGGGGCTCAAATCTATGGAATGCTTGACCTGAAAGTGCATAGGTACCCTAGTAGGTGATGAGAATATGTCTTTGTATTCTTCCACGACCTTATCCACTTGTTTCTACTGCATAGAGAGGTCGGTTGTGGAGGCCATAGATGTGGCTGCAAATTTTCTCTCACTTTGAGAGTGAATAAAAAAGAAGAGAAATTTCTCGGTCTCAGAGATGACCTTCCTACATTTTTTGGTAGAGATTAAGGAAATAGCACTAGGTGGGACTACCTAGGGTATCCTATACAATTTCTTGTTCAAAGTAATAATAACACTGCGAGTATTAGATTCATATACAACATGACCTTTCCATAAATAAGGTTGGCCAAAAAGAACATCACAAAATTCAAAAGGAGAAACATCGCACAATAGCTCATCTTTGAATGGCTTGATGTCGTATGACATGCGACACTGTTGGTTGACGTGAAGATCGCTTCCCTAGCAGAGTCATCCAATGGTGTAGGGTTGTGGGTGCGATGTTGTTAGTAGGGCTAGCCGCTTGATGAACTCTACTGAGATGAGGTTCTTCTAGCTACCTCTATCAATGATGAAGTGCATTAGAGTGCATTTCGCCCACATATGTGAATGAAAGAGGCGCTCACCTTCCTATGGCTCATCAGGTTCACTGGGATAGATCTTGGTAGTAGCAACAGTGGCACTGGGTTCCGCATCAATGATTTTTCTCCCATTTTATGGATCTAAATAAGAGTCAAAACCCACATCTGATTTAGAGGCTTTCACCTCAGCCATCAATGACTGCTTTGAGTGACAATCAACAATGTTATTCTAGGGGATCTTATGGAAGTCACACCACTTCTCGGTATCTTTCTTCATCTTTCAATTTTATTTTTTTTCTTGTGGCTTAGAATGGTTTTCCTAAGGCTTCCCATATTTTCTATGTCCTTTGTTTTGTGGGTTAGGGATTCCCTTTCCCTGCTTCTATTGTGAGAGTTTCTCAGAATGAAACTGTCATGTCTTTTTTTTAATCTTCTGATCGATTTTGACGGCATATCTATAGGTCGTGCCCAAGGACAAGATGTCCAAAAAATATATTTATGTATAGATGTATCTATGTATACCACCACGATACTTGAGCACCATATGTTGCTAAGAATATTTGATACCCAACTTGGTGCGCAAGTTATGGAAGACATTGGTGAACTATGGCACTTTTTGGTCTCTTTCCTACCACAGTGTGGTCCATCTTGTATACAAGTCGTCATAACTTCCAATATGGTAGTATTTTTCCTTAATAGCATTTCTGAAGGAACCCCAAGTGGGTGAAACTGCAAATAATGTTGATCCCTCTATTTCCCTTTGCTCAAAAAAAGTCTCCCACCAATCTTTGACATGGGGGACAACCTTGAGGAGAGAAAATGTAATATTTTATCTATCAGAAAATTTGTGGAAAGAAAAATACCTTTCTAGAAGTTTTGACCATTTATCTATGGCATCCAAATCTATTTTACCTTCAAATATAGGAATATAAAAATTGATCTATACCTTTAAGGGTGGCCCCTCTGCTTGAGGTAGATGCATCACTTGTCGCCAGTCGTCGAAGGATTTTTGCAAAGATGTCCATCATCTCATTCCTTTGTCACTCGAGGGATTCCTCGAGCAATGTTTTGAAATGATCTCATGTCCCATCATATTTATTTTTTCCCACCATGGATGGTTTCTTGGGCATGTGAGATTAGTTGTCCTCAAAAGAAACAAGCTCAAGACCCAACTCTCTATACTCTGACTGCGTCGGGGACATGCACTAAAGAAACGACAAGGAGTAGACCACTCTAATACCATTGATCCATATTTATGAGAGGAACGAAATGAAAAGATATATTTATAGTATTAACAAAGAGACACAATGAATAATAATAGAGATACAACAAAACTTTACTTCTATTAAATAAGAAATATGTTGAAACTGTAAAATGCAGACTCAAACAAGCTTGCTAGAATGGTGGTATCTTATCTCTGAGAAGAGATGTGACGACTACTATAATTTGCAAGAAGATGAGTACAATGAGGCTCTAAAATCCTTTTTACAATAAACATGAATGCCAAAACCATAGACATCCAAAAACCTAACCCTAGGAGATGAAGCACCAAAAGTCATGTGGGCCTCGTTGGGGTAAGTTGGTGCATCAACTTACCGGGGTCGTAACTTTTGCATAGGATCTTCGTTTTAGGTGCATGATAGCCCGTTGGAAAGGTATGTCCAAGGAATATAGATTGTGTCATCAAAATTTGACTCTATCTATAGTTTGACTATGGAGAGCCCTAAAATTTTTGTTTAGGGCCTCAAAATGACCTCGGAAGTTCAAGACCCAGAAGACTAGGAAAAATATGCCAAACTAAGAAACTACAAAGACGATCCAGTTGGAATAGGTGGGTGGCCACCGATATCCACATGGATCATGTAGCCACAATGCCTAGATGGTGGTGTTGACTACTCCCATGTACTCGACCTCTACTCAAGATAGAGCAATAGCTAATTGTTTTTTGCTCAACCAACATATTGGGTTGGATCCCAAACTCAAAATGTACGAGGAGGTGGAGTTTTGATCTATTCCATCTCTAGCCCAGTCAAAATCATTGAATCCTATGAAATCCATATTGCAACCTGTTGCATAGTGGATCCCATAATTGATGGTTCATATCTGAGGATGCATTTGACAACTTTCCAGTGTAACTCATGCATCTCTTTCATGTACCTGGAGACTAACCCTTATACATATGATAGATCTGGTCGATTGTGGGTGAGATATATAAGGCTCCCCACAAGATTTAGATACAAGGTGCTATCAACCGGTAGTGTATCCCAACTATCCTTAAGTCTAACTCTAGATAAGAAGGGTGTGGGTGCATACTTGTAGTTTGTCATGTGGAATATCTCCACGAGATACCGAGCATACTTATCCCGAGATAGATTGATTCATGAGGCATCCTATTTAATCTTGAGGCCAACAAATAAATTGAGTGGACCCATGTCTATCATCGAAAACCTTTCATGAATAATTCCCTTGATCGAGGAAATCGGTGAAACTGATCTTCCGGTGATCAAAAGATCATCCACATACATGACTATGATCAGAACTGAGTCAGTGGTCCTCAACATGTAGACATTGAGATCAAATTTTCATCAGATAAAATTCTTGGAGAGCATGTAGGAGTCCATCTTTGCCTACCACGTTCTAGGTGCCTACTTGAGGCCATAAAGCAACTTCTTGAGTTGACAAACTAAAGATGAATTATATATGAATCAATGTGGCTTCTCCATATAAATCTCCTTTGAGATATCCCTGTGAAGAAAAGAATTCTTCACATCCATATGATGTACTTCCCATTCCCTGGATGCTCTAATGGCAAGGCCAACCTAATGGAGTCCAACTTTGCTATTGGAGAAAAGGCCTCATCATAGTCGATCCCATGGATCTGCTGAAATTCATTGGAAACCAATATTTCCTTATGTCTTCTCAATTATTCGTCTTCTTCCTTTTTGGTCCTGTAGACCCATCTACATCTAACAATACTCCTATTTGAAGGAAGTGGAACCATATCACAATTATGGTTCTCGAGGAGAGAGTTTTACTCCTCCAACATGGATGCTTCCTGAAAGGGGTTCTTTGCATCCTCTCTCTAGGATTACGGGTCTAAAGACTGAACCATATAACAATACAAATGCATCAGTGGTTTAGTGGCGGTGAATACATGAGGAGGATCCCCAAACTAAGATACGGTCCTCCTCGGATCCGTTGGATCCTCAACATGGTCTCTTACATTTTGAAGTGTTGATTGTGCCCACTTGGGAATCCGCTCTGGCTCCTCATCTGCATGTACTAACTCTACATATGAATGTTATGACTATGCATCTGTATCTTTTGAATCCTCCGAATCTATATCGAAATTTATATCTATGTTGTGATCCGAATGTGTGTATTCATCATCCACAATTAGTGGAAGTACAAAAGCCTCTACATGTGGCTCATGTGAAGCATGCAAGGGACTTTCCTTGAACTAGACACTATGCTCAATGATGAGACAGTCTATAGAGGGATCAAGTAATTTTTATCCCTTCACACCATCAGGATAACTAACAAAGATGCATTGGTGGTTGTGTGTATCAAATGATTTCCTCTTATCAAAGGGAATGTCATCTAATGCTCATGATCTAAAGATACAGAAGTGGGTGACTTTCAGTTTGTTGCCACTCCAAGCCTCAAAAGGAGTCCTATCCTTAACAAATCTATGACGGGATCTGTTCTGAATGTGATTAGAATAGTTAAGTGTCTCATCCCAAATCTTGGGAGGAAGTGCCTTTGTATGTAGAGTGCAACTGGCCATATCTTTGAGAGATATGTTTTTCCACTCAGTAATCTAGTTCTGTTGTGGAGTATACGGTACTATGTGTTGCAACTACATCCCATCCTTAAGAAAAATGTTTTGAACATCTTTGTTTACATACTGCCCCGCATTATCTGTATAGAGGGATTTGATCTTTCTCCTTGATTGAGTCTCAACAAGTGCTTTAAACTCTTTGATATTGTTTACTATTTTTAATCTATTTTTGTGTTCGAATATATGAAAATACTAGAATAGTCTCTTATGTATGCTACAACTTTTTGTTGGATTAACCATTTCTAAAATGAGTTATATTCCGCACTAAAGGAGAATAATATCTACCATCTAAGAAAAAGAAATTATTTTGATAATGTTTAGACCTTCTTATCCTACAGGAACAAAAGGCGTTGTAATTTGAAAGATATTTTGACTTTCAGAATTTTAAAAATATATAAAATTAATATTAAAAAATTGCATTGGTAAGGTACTCAACACCTTCAGGAACAAATACATATACCTTATAATATACCTTATATTTTGTTGGAAAAATAACATACCATTGTTAGAAAAATCAAATTTCATATAGTTATTCACAATTTCTATGAATACAAGTTGTATATTCGGAAAGCTAATTCAATTTCTTAAGTTTCATCTAGTTACACCATATTCAAATTCATTGTAAAAATACCTTGAATAATCCGTCCAAGTTAACAAATTGTTATTTTTCCATGTTTGCATTGCCACTAACTTGTCATGAGAGACCATCATTAGCTTGCACATACCCAAATATAAAATATAAAATATTAATAAACTTATACAATTT